>OY757237.1:81756684-82311684 GCA_963583995.1 Xylota segnis
GCATTGTTTCGGGATCTCGCGGAGAAGTGAGAGTGGCTTACTAGAAGTCCAGAGGACGGAGAATATGAAGGAGCTGGCGAATATGAAACTATTTTGTAAGTGCGGGTTTGATGGGAGCTCAGGCCAAAGTCGTTATAAGATTGACAACCACTTGATGGCGACCTTGATAAAAATGAAAAAGTTTTTTAACTTCTCTAGTGGGCACCGTGGCTCAGTGGTTAGTGCGTAGGACTATGGAACAAGGGGTTCGAGGTTCGAATCCCAGTCGGGGAACACCTAAAAAGTTTCTCACGACCCCACCTCTCGCGAGCGTCTGACAAACATCCGAGAGTACAACTGTCCTGAGAAAGCTTCCATTCGTGTAAAGAATATAACACGCACAACACGAATGGTTGTGAGAAGCTAGACCCTGTCGACCTGTTGCGCCAAGTATTTATTTTTTTTAGTGACCTTATGATTAAAATGTCTAAATAAAGCTATAATTTAGTAAGTGCAACCGCTAAACAAATATAAACATTCTTTTGAGACACCTTGTATTTATATGCAAAGCTACCATTAAAAAATTCATTAATCTGAAAAAAATGCGTTCCGAGCGATTCATCTTTCAGTTTTGCATTGAAACCGAAAAGCAACTTAAATTAAATTAAGGACTCATTTAAGAAACAGATGTGCCTGTTCCGAATTCTGGGGACTATTTAGTCAAACGTTTCTGATTGGTCGAGAGATCCAGATTTGACAGAGAAATAAGGCAGTGTTTTTACGGTAGTGGCCCTGACTTGTAGGTAAGAACATTCTTATAATTTATAAATTGAATGGATTATGTGTAATAAATAAACAAACTGCATGCTAAAAAATTACGATGAAGTGATCTACGGTTTGGTTTACATTAAAACATAAGAATGCAGGCCCAACTATAATGGACTTCAGTGGGAAGAACCTTATGTCAAAACCATTCGAAAAGGCCACTTTCCTCCAAACGTTCTTGTTTTTGTTATAATGAACTTAACGAAACTTCATGTACAATAAAAATAATCAAATTATTACATTCATGAACTTGAAATATTTCCAAAATCCTATTAGGTCTGTTCCCGTACTTTCTGCACCAAAATTCACAGATTGTCCAATTTCTTAGAGTGGGGGTAAACAACTCTCAAAAAGAGTAAAGTGTACAAAAAAGTACGGGAACTCATTGACCAAAAAACTGCCCACATGAATGTAGTTTTTATCCGATTTTCACTCTAAAATAAGGATTTTCAGAATGTACGAATTAAATAATAAACATTCAGCATTCTATGAACACATTTGTACATCTGTTTTCCATCATTTTGTTTGAATTTACTTTTAAAAACTAACACAAAAACAAAGCAAACGTCAACTTTGACAGATTTCATAAATTCAGATAGGGGAAATTGCTTACTTTCTCGTGTGCTCTCTCTTCTGTGAAAAAGAAGAGTTTTTCGTAGTTTTCGTAGTTTTTCACAGTTTTGGATAGTACGGGAACAGACCTATTATGAATTACTTAATTTCTAAATTCACTGCTATATTTTTTTTCATTTGTTGTGTCAGCTGTCGAATTTTGGTACTGAATCTCCCATTTCATTGAAACTTTCCGTAAGCCCATGGATTTTAACGAAAACTTGACGAAACCGAGCATAATCCCATTATGGCCATGCAATACAGTTTCCATCTAAAAAGACATTTCACTAAGCTGAGAAAGACGCCAAAAATTAAATCTCCATCCATTGTATGAGAGTATTGCAGACATTAGGTGTATTTTGGTAAAGGAAAAGTGAGCAGGGTTTGTGCCAAATGTTGGAAAACGTCAGTTGGGTTGATGCCAATATTTTTTCTGTCAAAATTAAAATTTTTTTTTTTTGTGGAATTCTTGAAGACAGACGTTTCTCTGTCTATCAGACATCATCATCGCAACAATTTAAATGCAATAAGGCAATGCAAACTGTTTCAAGAAATGGAATTCACCAGACTTTAAAATATCTCTGCGGCTCACGAACAGTAAAAAAATGTTGAAAACAAAGCGTTTAGTATGTTAAGACTAAGGTTACCTATGTACCTTGACAATCAAGCTAATCATCGGTGTTATCCTGAGCAATGTGTGGGGAATTTAAACTAAGTAGATTACTATTAAGTGCCAGGAGTTTTCCCTGGATATTGCCTTCAAAGAACCTTATCGTCTATTTTTTGCATTTAAGTCTTCTTTACAGTTTAGTTTTCCGTACAAATATATTTATCAGGAAAATGCACCATATATTTGAGGTTCCATAAAGTAAGCCCAGAATCCGGAACGCTCACAATATCAAGTGGGAAAAATATAGTTTCCAGTAGCTTTTGACAAAAAAGAGTTATGAAAGTAAGAAGCTTCTCTTTTATATGTACATATATTAAATTTGCATTGTTTGTTATCTTCTTTTTTCTATGAATAACTCAATGTGAAAAAATATCCCTCCCTGATCTCCAGTGGAAGTTCAACTTTCTATTAAATAAACATTTTATTGAATTGTTGGCTGAATTCATTTATATCCGCCTACAATTATTACAGACCAAATGTTAATTGCACACATCTTCAACCGCAAAAGGATTGCGTACTACTTATTTTGTTTCACGTGATTCTTATAATGTTCGATCCAATTTTGGAAACGATTAACTTTCACCAAAACCTTTCTCGATGCTCTCCTGTCCCCTTTCACACATCTGCGAACGTCTTCCTCAACAAACTTGCAATGATCAGGATCTAAAGTATCAAGTTCAATAAGAAGACCCTGAAATAGATTAAACAATTTTGTTTACTATCCAAAACCCAATTATTAATATTTACCATCAAAATAGAATGGATGTGCTCAAGGTTGTCAATCGTAGTCATTTTAGCACTACTGCTTTCTCTATTATTATCTTTAGGGCAAATTTTCTTCAGCATCACTGGTGCCACACCCTCAATTTTGCAATAAATTTTGCTAAGATTCAAGTTTTTAACATGAATTTAAAAATCAGTTTCTTGGATTACCTTTTAGCTTTATTTTGTTCGAACTGAGTCAGGACTTCAACGGCTTTATTTTTCAAGAATATCTTACGATTCCTTAGGTAGGTAGGAGTATTGTGAACGATTGGCTTACAAACACGAGTGTTGTATGATTTCATCTGCAATGAGTATAAGTATTACTACAAAATTCGTCACTACATTTGGAGTAATGTACTTACAAACTTTTGATGAACAATGGAAACAATGTGGTTAAGAATCGCAAGTTTTGTAAATTGGTTATGGTATTCAAAGAGCTTATGACGAGTATTCTCGTATCCCTAGAAGAAAACTTAAGCACAACCAACGAACAAAGAAAAATGTATCAGTTCTTACAGCTATCCAAATATTCGCATCTAAATTGGTTTTCTTGTTCAAATAAGGTTTCACAATATCGGCTATAAAGCCTTTTAATTCTTTTATATGATTTGTGGTAATTTGGTCCGAAAGCAAATCGTTTTCAAGGAATGAGAAGTCTCCAGCATCGCCTAGTCTTTTTTGCTTTAGTGTACTGACTGGATCGTCAATACCATCAAAATAGCCCTGAAAGAGGATATGGTGAAATATAGAATAATGTGTTTTGCGTTATTACTTCCATTTATGTATGCATTTTGTATGATGGAAAGAGACAAATCCTTCTTATATTTAACACCAAATCTCAGAGAAGTTACGACTCCAAGCAACCAATACATCAGCTGTAATTTACTATTATCAAAACAACAAAATACCAAAATCACTCCCGTCTTATTAAATGGTGAACAAACGAATCGCATAGCACCTCCCGATCGGACGTGTAGCTTGGATTATAAACCAGCAAATTACACTAAGAAATAAGAACTCGTTACGAGCTACCATTATGAAAAATATGAAAATGTAAAGAACTCCTTCCGGGAAAGAATACGTCTAAAAGACTATGCGGTCGGAATATCAGAAGGGCCTCGGTTTTGATACTGACCTTTATATGTACATACTTGATGGCATCTTCTGCTCGAGCTATAAGTGACTGCTCGAGCAGAGTAACTGAACTGTTTAAAGCAGACATTACATCCATCCACGAAGTGCGATGGAAGGAGCCGGCCATGAAGGATAAAAAGCTGCAATTTCTACTACGGCGAATGCTACAACAGAAACAGCACTTATTTGGATGCGGGTATATTAAGTATCAGGCATATGAGTGAGAGCCTCGAAACATCAAGGCTAACATTAGGCACTCATGCCTCTACAGACGAGGAAGATGACGATACCCAAGACAGCTTTTATAAGCTCCTGTACAAGGCATATGAGCGAAGAGCGAAGAAGATAGTAGGTAATATAGAAGATATAACTGTACGAGTTATACAATGACATCGACCTAGTCAGAAGACAATGATTAAGATACTAAGATGCGTTGGTCAGTTAGAGTCGACCAGAGGGACGGCGCAGTAGAGGAAGATCTCGCCTAAGGTGATACACTCAATTGGAAAGCAACTTCTAACAAATTGGTGTGCGAAACTGGAGACAGTTAGCTAGAGATAGAGTCGTTCTGATTAAAGTCCTGGTTCAGCGCGGACGAGTATATCCGTATTCTATATCATCATCACAGACATCGTTAGCTCTACAATAGACTACAATGTGCTTATACAAATGTAAAGCATACTGTATTAGATAGTGCGTTGTTTAAAAGTTAAAGTCAAAGTACCTGAGGTAATGAGCATTTCAATTCGATTCATGTGGCTGCGACCACATGTTAATGTTGACTTTTTTCAACATTCACGCTGTCTTAACTTCATAAATCGGCACAGACTACACCTTAAGTAAAATGGTATGTGTCAGAAAACTATAGGCCCTAGCATTCAACGGTCATATGCTTTAAAAAGGTTACAGTTGCTTAGAATCCGCTGTCCCAATATACTAAAGTAGCACGTCGATCGAAAACTACGAGACCCAGAACTGAAGATAAAAATCTCGGCTGTTGGAGAGAGTTGAGACTTATTGCCAGAAACCGTACATGATGGCACCTTGGTTTGGTAAAGCAATTATAGCAAAAATTTAGCTATTACTTACAATCAACTTCAGAAGAAATAAAAATCTTTTATGAATATCCTTAACTTCCATGGATAGCTTCTGATTTACTACGAAATATTCTTTCATTTCTTCGATTATGGGCACGCATTGTAGTTTCTTAAGCTTCTCATTTTCAGCCAACATACTGCCAAACGATTCACTCTGAATTGCTGTCAATTCCTCTCCAGCCGTCTTTAAATGAAACATTTGGTTAGTAAAGCTTGAGGGTAAAATGGCTTCAAATTTGTTTACATTCAAAAAATGTTTGGTTTCGTTGTAGATCTTAGTGTGAAACTCTTGTTCACGTGCCTTCTCTAGAGCTCGCTGTTGCGTAACGTAAAGGATAAATTTCTTTCTGGTAATATCTCGAAGTCTTAGGATGTCACTGCGTGGATGTAAAATTATAAATCAATTTGCAATTATATCAAGTTTCCGTAGAACCTTTTTACGTTAAATTTGCGGAAAGCCCCCTGTCGGTTAGCATCTTCTGTATATTTGGGATCAATCGTTGTAACAACGCATGGTGCTTTAGGGTCCACAAGATGTCCTTTCTGAAATTTAAAAACTTACAAGATTTCGAACTATTGATTTTCAAATTAACTCACTGCATCTAAATCAGTTATAGAGAGATTAATACGAGGACCTTTTGCCTCGAAGAGGTCTTCGGGAGTATAAAAGTCTGGCAGAATAGTAATTAATGTATAATAGTTATTTCAACATAATATTTATAAATAAACTCACCAGAATATTTTCTGCGAATTTTTTTCTTAAATGTGCTCATATTTACAACCACAAAACTTATCGGTACTGGTATTAAACGTTTGATCGATAAGCTAGGTTTCTAAGGCTCTACACACATAACTTGATGAAACAAACGCTACCATACAGTTAGTAGAAATGTATGTATATTAACAAAACTAAAACTGAAAATAGTAGGTATATGACAGACGACAAACGAAAATGCACGGAGAAGATAAATACAAACATAACTAATGCATTCCAAAGCTAATTGTTTTCCATAGGAATTGAATAAATGTTAGTAAACAAATTGTTGGATGGTTGTTTGCTTAAAATGAAGGTGGTTGCTACATCAATTTCGTTTGTTGGAATGCAAATCCTGAAATCCATTCCCTTCCAGGAGATGAATATCTGCGGATAACGTGTGTCACCACTTCCCACACTTACATACATACATATATATAAAAAGGAAATAAATGCGGATTGCACGTGCGCTGTATCTTCTCAAAATGCCAGACATATTATTGTATCCTGCTACCTAAAAATGTATTATGTCCCCGCCGTGGTTGCGGACAACGCTAAGTAAGGAACGACTCTTGTAATTCCAAGTCAGTATCTTAGAAATTCGTTTTTAGTCCAGAATTAACACTTCTTATTTATAAAGCTCAGTAATTCATTAAGGTATAAAATTAGTTAGTTGTAATGGCTATATGGAGTTAAAAAAAAATAATTTCGTTATAATGATTATTACTTACTTTTTTTATTTCGTAATTTTTTTTAGATTTACTAATTGAACAAAACTTTTATCTTTGCCAAAATGTTTAAAATTCTTTTACATACGACTAAAAGAAGTTGTTACAAAAGCCATTTTATGTCAGAAAAAATGCTAAGCACTTTCAAAATACACGTGCGAAAAACGGAAGAAATCGAAGTGGTCTACTATTAAATGCAGTGATCATCAGCGGATCAGACCGAGGAATGACTTTGGTCTTAAAGAAGTGCATCTAGCCGTAACTGTAAAAAAATCAGTCAAAAATCAGTTGTGTTTTTAACTTCATATCCAAATAAAGTGCACGACTGGGCCGTACAAACTTGCACCTATATCTCAAATTCTTGTGTGTATTTGAGGTAAAAATAAATAAACGAATATATACATAAGTAGGTAAGCATATGTAAGTTGACTATAAGTAAATCACCGTTCTAAGCAGATTGGCCAAAAACGTCATGAATCATCTGTAGGATTTAATAAAGCTTTTTGAAAATTAAACATCGTCGTTACTTTTCCTTAATTTCACTCATAAATTCATTGCCTTTGAACTCCGCTGAATATACGAAAACCCAAAGTAAGTCCCTAAAAATGTAACAATATTTTCTTTCTCTCTCTCTGTCTTTTAACCAATGAAAATGAATTTCAGACAAATCCAGTAGCACATGCGCACCAATCAAAACCTGTATCGTAAGGAAAAACAACGTTTCCATGACAACAGCTGTGTTCTAGAGTATTGCCAAGTAATAGATACGTATCAAAAGTGATTATTAATTTGAATGTGATGCTTCGTTTTCTTAAAAATGGTTATGTTGAAAGTTTCACTTTCGACTACAGATGCCATAAAAGAGCATCTTAAAGTACCATTGTTGCCAATTTTGGTAAGCAGCACGATACATCATCTGATTGCAATTGACTAGACTAATTGAAATATGAAGTTTAATCGAAATCGTTAGAGCCGTTTTCGAGAAAATCCCTTTACCTGAAATCGGTCTTAAGTAAACTACCCTTAATTTTGAGGTTAGAATGAAAATTCCGATTTCGCCTCTAGGGATTATCACCCAGACCCTATATATGAAGTTTGATCTAAATACATCCACTCGTTTAGGCTATAGCCTCGTGCACAGACAGACAGACAGACAGACAGACGGCATTGGCGGACCTACTTTTTTGGACTTCTCCATCATAGTAGTGTCAAGTTTGATTAAAATCTCGAGTTCCAAATTTTGCACGAATACAACACTTGCCCTATAGGTATAGGTGCAAGTAAAAATAACTTGTACTTGTAGAATGCTATTTATCCCTCGATATCGACGGTATAATTGTTCTCCCTGTGCCATTTAATAGGTTTGGCTACGTATTTCTCGCATCATATGAAAGGAATGGTTTTGTTCTGTCTCGATTTTGACAGATTGATTTGGCTGGCTTTTTTTCGCTCATTGTCAATTTCGTCGTTTCTAACTTAAAAGCCCTGCGTTAGTAACACCATATGACTTTCTCCAATTCTGAATTCCCAATCGAATCTGTAGAATTAGCAAGAACAACAATAGTGGTTAGTGAATTGGACTATGGCGCAAGAGGTTCGAATCCCAGTCGGAACACCTAAACGTTTTTTCACGGCCCCACCTATCGCGAGCGTCTGACAAACATCCGAGAGTACAACTGTCCTGAGAAAGCTTCTCAAATATCAAATTGCCCTTCCGACACGGCATAAAACAGAAGGCCCCTTCCATTCGTGTAAAGAATACAGCACACACAACACGAATGGTTGTGAGAAGCTAGGCCCTAGGTCCCATCGACCTGTTGCGCCAAATATTAATAATTCTATATACGAATGTTAAGAAGATATCAGTATCTAACGTTACTTCTTCAAAGCCCTTGCATTTTGTCGTTATTTCACGTCTTGTCTTATAAATTTATGATACCTACTTAAAAATCTTCCCGTATGGCTTATTCTTGAATTACAATAACCCATTACGTTTCTCTGTTGTGCACCCACTTTTAAATTTTTTTTTTATCACTAAACACACATGATTTTCATTATTATTATTTTTTTTTTTTTCATTTCATTTGGAATAAAAACATTTTTTTTTGGTAATTTTTTTGATCGTAACTGTTCAAGAGTTAAGATAAAAATGTAGCTCCATTGGATTCTTTAAAAACAGAGTCTAAATGAGAAAGTTGCCAAAAAGAAGAAAACACCTAGTTTCATGCTATTTAAATGATAGGTAAGATCCACTTCTTCAATCATTATTCCAATAAGGAAGGTACTAATCTGCAAAGTATTATATAATATTTAGTTCGTTTTTGAATTGAATTTTGAATTTTTATTTACCCACTTGTCTATCCAATATACAATCAACTTTCGTTCCATACTTTTCCAAAATAAAGCGACATCGTATTAATTCCTGCTGCATCTTTTGATAAGGAATTATCATAATTATCACATCCCATAGATAACCTATAAATAGCCATGCAACTATTACCGCCAGTGAGTACTTCAACATATGTAACTTGTCCCACATAACTATTAAGGTCGATGATGTTAAGAAAATCATTCTACGCACATCACTCTCTGTGTGTTGATTGAATGTCCTAAGCAACTTTAAGGAAGTCTGATATGTTGACTGGATATTTTCAAATTTTCTTATAGAGTTTCTTAGATCGTGGTTTAGCTGCATCGCCTCCATGTTTTTGAAATTGTTTGTTATTTCCTCGAGAAATATATTCAAGTTGATAAACATTCCTAAGAGATACGAAGATCCGAAGCAGACACACTGCGTCTGCGCATAGGTTGGCAAAACCATTTGCAAGAATATATAAATAGCAAAAAAAGCCAAATATACTCCTATGACTTTGAACCTGTTGAGACTATGTATTACGAAACCAACTAAAACAGGTATCATTAATATTTTCCAGAAAAACGAAACGTAAGCCTCCCACGATAGTGATACAAAATTCCGAGTAATTCTCCGGTTTCTCTTTAGACACTTGTTGAATATATTTAGAAAAATGGCAGTGGTTCTTGACCTAAGTAGAAATTTCCTGCACAGAACTAATGGGTACAATGACATTGTGGTTAAAATAAAAAACTTTTCTGAAACACTATAATTTGCAAAAAAAAGTAACAAATTAAATGTTAAGCCGCACAAAATCAATACACATTTGCAAACAATTCTGCTTTCGGATAAGCGCTTGAATCGTCCATGACTGGAATCAATAGCAAAATCAATCCAACCGAGAAAGGTACACACGTTATAAAGAACCATCAGCAAACGCTCTTCGAAAATTTCCAATTTCAATTTTAGTCGAATGGATGCCATAAAGTAAGCTTGTTTGGTTGCAAAGGGATAGTTAAAGGATGGTTGTATGCTTGTAGCCCAATTCATGAACTTGTAAAAGGGTGAAATAATTATAATGGAATTAACTAATTTGCAAAATGGCCTAAATATTACAAATCAATTATTTATGAATGGATAACTTACGTCCTGTCACGCATCGCATTTGTACTCACTACAAATACAATACTGTGTATTATGATAGTGAGAATACAAAATTTACTTTCATTCTTTTTGTTTATTAGGAAGTGAGATAAAATTACTGTGACATGGGGCCATTTAATTTTGAGATATAACACCATATGGCCAAATCTGCAAAAGTGAAATATTATGAATGGCATTGTGAACAATGTGGAGGTATGGATGTGCACATGCATGTTAGCCCGAACCCCATCCAGTTTATGAGTCGAGGAGGTGTCCATAAGAAGTAAACCTTTTAACCCGCGAAGAAGCCCATAACTCCATATTATCCCGAAAGTCATGGCGGTGCAAAATGAAAAATGAAATAAAATCCCAAAGTTTATACACGAATACGCCTTAGCAATGTCTGAGGAAATTTCATTTATGGACTTTTCCAAAGGAGTATAAAATTTTTTGAGATCCGCCCACTGCCAGGCCAACTTTATTATAACTTTTTTTTATGCCTGCACCTGCACCTATAGGGCAAGTATTGTTTTCGTGAAAATTTTCGAACTCGAGATTTTAATCAAACTTGACATTACTATGATGGAGAAATTCACAAAAATGGGTCTGCCAATGCACGGGGCTACAGCCTATACGGGTATTAATCAGATGATGTACATATGTACTGTATTTCTTACCAAAATTGGTAACAACAGAACTTTACTTAAAACCAATTTGGCGAAAAGTCAATTCGGCTCCAACGATTTCGTTTGAATTTTCTGTTACGGCTAGTCTTGTGAAAACCTAAGTTGGCATACATGGTTTTTAGTCAAAAGTGCTTATAGCCAGTTTCATAGAAATACAATTTTTTCAAAAACTGCCCGCTTGTTATTGGTTTAATTTCATACATTGGCTACTTTAATAAAATCCTAAATCCTTATAGCTTCGATTTAATTAGAATTTTTTACGAAGAATATTCCTCTCGATCGTATCGGTATCGTGATCCATTTTAGATAAATTCAAAGCTTCAGCGCCAAAAAGAAGGACTGGGATGATTAAAGTCTTATATAGAATCTCCTTAGTTCCTCGGGATACGGCTCTGCTAATCAATTGGCTTCTCTGCACAAAGAAACAGCGATTCGCAATAATTATTCTTTGTTTTATTTCTATTAAGGTGTTGTTTTCAAAATTAATAACAGAGTCGAGTTAAATAGAGTCCCTTACTTTCTCAAAGTTGTAGCTGTCGATTGGGATAGTCTGTCAAATCCGTCGATGTTGGGTGTCTCATCTTGTTGCCAGTATATGTATATGTACTTAGTTTTTCTCTCATTTGCAACGCAACGGTGAACCCGCTGGGTTCTTTAATACTTAAATTTTGTTATAACGAAATATTTAGATATTTAATTTCCCTATAATTTACTCTTACACAATGTGTGACTGCGCCTATTTTTTGGGGGCGTTTTTCCAATAAACCAATTTTGATGAAATTTTGCAAACAACATCGGAGATATCGGTGTATTTCCACAAAAAAAATCCAGTAAAACCACGTTCACTTTATAAGAAATACATATATTTATAATAAGGAGATTAGGTATCATAGGAGATCAGTTTAAAACAAATGAGACGAACCGTTGAAGCTAAATTGACAGACACACCTTACTTTAAATTCTCCATTTAAGGAAGGTCGAGTTCAAATAAAAACCAGCTCTGCGCACAATAAAAATGTAAAACAATTAGAAACATAAATAAAGTTTGATTTTGGGCAGTTGTACTTTTCTTAACTCGTAGCTACAGCGCACTTAGAAGATAAGCTCTAGACGGTTCATTTCATTCTTCTTCGTACAGTATCGTACATACATATATGTATATAATTTGTCCTATTTCTTCTCGGTAAATGTGTTCATATAATTGTCTTAATACTGATTCGTGAAGATATCAACGTCTAGATACACGGAACATAAGTACTTTCTAATTCAATTGCAACAGTTCCTTAAATGTATACTAACGCTGATGTTTAGTATTTGCGAAAACTCAAAAATATTTTCTCTTAAATCTTTGGTGACAAGACCAATAAAAAGTGATTGATTTGGAATTGTATCTATAATTCTATATAGCACTTAAGTAATGAAACAGACGACTTTGCATGTCAAAATATCGTCTGGAAAACATAATATTATGCGAACATAAACTCCTTTTTATTATTAGTCACTATTATTTTACTAATTAAACTTAATTTGCGAAAATAGCGATATTGATTTTTATAACCTAATAGTTAGGACTACTTGTAATTGAAAAAGTACGTAGACCCTAGTCAGTAAAGAGCCAACTTTCATTCTGTTAGCATGGTGGCACCATTTCGGGATCAAAACAAAATACTGCGGTGCTTATATATACTTGCAAGGTGTATTGGATCTTTAGGCTTTTCTTATAAAAATCAAAAGTTCCACGCCCATACAAGCAAGGCATGCTATTTGATTAGAATTGTAATCAGTGGCATATTGTGGATAGTGGGAATACTTTCTGTTTTCGGGATGACGAAAAACCCTTTTTTCGTGAAAGTATGGGAGTGCTCAAGCTTCGTTTGTTACCCTCTTTTAATTCATCTCAACATTAAGGAAAATATCGCTAAGAAAATTGTATTTTTGAACTGCCTGATTCGTCACCTCAAGGCCTCGCAAAAATTAACGCAGGAAAACATCCGCATTAGTCGTTACGTAGTCGCATCGTGTGTGTGGAAAATATTTGCATCGCTGACCATATATGTTTCCCTCGTCTTTATTTTGCATCGTTCTGGTATTGAGGAAGTCGTTACCTGTGCTTCTTTACAGCTGTTAGTCGATTGTTTTTCGGTACCAATGTACATACAGACAGGATGAATGTATATGGTCGTTTTCTACCTTGAAGTAAACTATGCAAGCCAAAACAACATGTTTGAGAAACATTTGCTAAGAGGAAGATCTAATGACTTAAACTGCATAGCGATGAAGAATCGGGTAAACGAAGTACATGCAATTGTTCTCAAAGTGCACACAATTGCTCGCAGCCTTCAAAGAACTTTAAGGTTACTCGTCGACTTCAGCGAATTAATTGAAAATCACTTAAGCCTTAATTTAAATCCATTTATGTTTGTTCCTTTTGGACATAGCTTTTCTGCATTGTAATTCATTCGATCAATCAATAGAGTTTTCTCCAACACTCGTTATTAATATCTTTTGTTATATATCGACTTATTTTGACTTTGGTTTTATGGTATTTTCGTACAAGAAGTTGGAAATGGAGTTCGCGAAAACGAGGCTCTTGGTACAAACTGGGGTATATAAAATAAATAAATATTTTTGCAAAGTTTTGAACAAAATCTTTTTTCACCACAGATAGATGGATTGTTATATCAAGTCGTTATTATTCAATCAAAAATGAACAAATGGTCACAAATAAGTAGATTTTACCTAACAATGCTCATGTTGCTTACCATTAGATTTGTATTCTTCAAATATGTATTCTAAACATATAAATAAAATTCACATGTTTCAACATAAAATTAAGAATTTTTTTTTGTATATGTACACCGAAATACTGCAGAGAAAGAAATCGTGGTAATAACTTAGAAAAAAGCATCCAACTCCAATTTTGATTGATGTATGATAAAAGACGCACTAACCACTTAAGCGAAGGCATCCACATGAGGAAAACAATATCCAAATTTAAATCCAATAACGTTGACGGTGTTACCGACAGTGGTATTTGAAGTAGTTGGAGTTTATTTCTAGAACTTGATCAGGAGAATGTGTGTAACTAATCGGTTTTCGGTATTGTTTCCCCGATCCACAAGAAAGGAGCAAATATATCATGCATAAGCTTCCTCACGATCGCATGTGTCGTTGTTATGCAAAACTGTTTACGATTAATGCGGTTTCTATTCTTAATGTTCTTGTTAACTCTTGTATTGTACAGTAGTGTAATAGTTCGAAATATTGATTTTCCGAAATCAATACAAGTACTTCTCACATACATAGGTATAGATCCAAGTATATGAAAATAAAGTCTGTGACTCTTTTAAGGCTCCCGGCGGACCGTAGGTTCGGTCAGTAATGCCCTACTTGACAACTTATAGCACATTTGCACTCTCATGACTAAGAACAACTTACTATGCATTTACAATATTCCAACACTATCAATAGGACTAATTTGTAAGTAATAGACGTAATCAACTGAATACATTGCGAGGGCAAGTATACATTTGTATATCACCCCCTTTAATTAGTTACTTAGATACTTATTCTCACCATTAAGACGACATTGTGCATTGTGGCATGGACACTTTTAGAGATCGAAACAAAGCTATTTTACAAGAGGTGTACAGCGTAGTGAGATTTATGCGATGCATAAACTTTAAATATTCCCATCCAAAGTTCGTCGTTCTTGAAAACGATCAATTAAGTAGAATTGCACTAAGCAGTCTTCTATCGATTGTTATTATATGTGCAAGCTTCCGGGACAAAGAAATATTAATTTTAAGACTATGCGAGTGTCCAATCGTGGCTCTATTTCCGTTTCTAATGTATCTCACGTATGTAAACGCAAGAGATAAGACTGTCATATTTCTGAATTGCTTCAGTCGCCATCTCAAGAAATGTCAAAAATTAACTAAAAAACCCATTCCCCTAAGTTTGTATTTACTTGTATGGCTGGTGTTAAAAATAATCAGTACAGTCAGTTATTTTATATACATTCGCTATACTCACGACGATGAGAATGTTGTCTTATACATTTTTGTAGCTATCTGTCAAGTTATAGTGAACATGTTTGTACTACCAGTGCAAGTACAAACAGGTGGAATTTGTTTGATTGTAATTTATCACGAATTTCTTTATGCCAACCTAAATGAGAGACTAGAGAAAGTATTGCTCGAAGTGAGATCCCATGAGTCCGATTGCAGAGCAAAGAAAAATCGGGTAACACAGATACACAAAATCATTTCTAAAGCGCTCAAAATCATTCGAAGACTTCAGAGGACATTACATTTGCTCATTAAGTTCAGTGAATTTATTGAGAGCTGTATAGAGATTATTTCTTTTCTTTGCTATCTATTTTTATTGGATATAATAATTCGATACTGTTGCTGTTTAAGACCAATCGATACATCTTCGTTTATAGTATGCTGTTATTATTTTTTGGGATTTTTGGATTTCGGGTTCATGGCGATATCTTGGAAGAACCTTGAAATTTTGTTCAGAAAAACACAAGTGTTAATTCGAATTGTGGAATCCAATTACAATGAGGAATTGAACATAAAGGTAATGTTTTTTTTAATTGTCTTTAAGTTTTATAAATACATATGTATGTAAAGTACAAATTACTACTCAAATTTTTAATTTGAATAGGTAGACGACTTGGTACGGCATGCCTTAATATTTCGACCGAGTATGACCCAATGCAAACGTCTATTTCTCCTTTACGCAACAATGTTTTTATTTGTTTTCTTATTGGGATCAATTACCCAAAAATAAGGAAGTTAGAAAGAAGTAAGTTAGACTTTATACTCGCGTTTAAAACCCTTCGTCTAATTTCATTACAGTTGGAGAGTGCGCTCTTTGGAAGTTTATACATGATACTTAACATTGGACATCGTTGATCATCACTGCTGTATAATCCTTCTCTCCAGTTATGACTCCGACTGTTGTTTGGCAACCCTTATTACACTACGAGCAAAAACAAAAACAAAAAGACAAATAAAGGACATACTTACTTACTTAACCGGTTCCCGACCCGTGAAGAGTCTTCGCCTGAGACACGGCAGACTTCCATGCCCTTTAGGCACTCTGCTTCCAATCGCCAGTGTAGTCGACGTATTTACATCCACATCTTGGTACAGCTCATAGAGTTCGCGGTTATATCTTCTTCTCCATTCGCTCTCCTCGCATACAGGACTGAAAATTGAGCGAAGAATTTTTCTTTCGAAAATGGCCAAAATCTGCTCTACTTTCCTGCTCATCGTCCAGCACTCGGCTCCATATAGCAAAACTGGCAAGATCAATGTATTGTAGAGCATGCTTTTCTTTCGAGTTAAGAGTTTTGAAGAGTTTGGTTACCTAAACCGAAGTAGCAGATTTCTTCGCCGAATCTCCACTAGCATGCGATCGTGGAGTTGGTATTTACTCCGAGGTAGGTAAACTTCTTAACTACCTCAAAGTTGGTGTTGCCAACAATGACTTTTTGTCCTAGGCGGTGGACCGATACTTCTTTGTTTGTTGACAATAGGTATTTGATTTTGTCCTTATTTACTTCAATTGCTGTAAAAGCTTCTATAACGGCGCGCTGGATGCGACCGATAATGTCGATGTCGTCTGCATATCCCAGCAGCTGGCCAGATTTGTTGAAGATAGTGCTTTCGTGTTAACACCTGCCCTTAGCACTATCTGTTCCAGCACTAGACTAAAGAAATCACACGACAGCGCATCTCCTTGTCGAAATCCGGTGCATGTTTGGAATAGATCAGAGGAGCTGTTCCCAAATTGCACATCAGCCGGATCAGTTTTTCCGGGATACCAAATTCGGCAATCGCCTTGTAGTGTTCAAGACGATGAATGCTGTCATATGTGGATTGAAAGTCATAGAACTGATGGTGAGACTCGACTGGAAATTCGTTGATCTTTTCCAGGATTGGCTTTATCCACCCATACTCAGTTAATGATTTGGTGCATGCACCCTACCAAAACATCGCAACCATGTTTGAAAACCTCTCTCAATCGTTGAGCAGCTCGCAGCTTCTTCTAGGTGGAAAAAAGTGGTGCATTAAGAGTCGACATTTGCCCCTCTAAACGTTTCGTATTTAGAAAGCTGGATGCGTGTCTAGCATCTACGAGTATTAGGGCGTGATCTTTTTAGTTAGCGGTTTGACCATCTGGAGGTAGTCAGGTTGCTATACGGATACTGCTATTTATCACCGCAAGTAGTTTATTAATATAAAATAATTATAACAAAAGTAAAAACCACATTTTTTGTCCAAGTATTAACAAATAAAAATCCGTAACTATAACTGTAACTTTAAAATAAATCATTATTAATAAAAATAACTTGTATCTTTCAATATTTAAATTAATTTGATTAAAAAGCCTTTTATCACTTATCGGTCAAAATCAGAGAATACCGAAACCGTTGATACCAGAAACGGATCCAAAGTACAAAGAAAAATTACAATTCCTACAATCCCACTCTACCATTCTTATTATTTCAAATTAGTGGAAGTCAGTTTAATCACTGTTTTCAGAATTAAAAAACATGTTATATAAAACTCACAACCAATAGCTATAAGGTCTTGAATATAAAAAAACTAATCCAATTTGTATTATTTATTAATTTAATTCTTGCAGTATTGTGCACAGATCTATCCTGCAAAAGGCTGCTACTCATTGGATTGAATAGTCCACGAAACATTTTTCTTTTAAAGGCGAACAAAGATTTTCTGTTTATATGTAGTTCAGCACTTCGCCCTACCTTCGCAATTTGCATCATTTATCAATTTGCAATTTGCTGGGGTGATACTTCGCTAAATCTCCACTAAGACGTCCGTCGGAAGTTAACAATCTAAACATTAACTCTGAGTCATAAAAAAAATACAAATATTTGGCGCGGCAGGTCGACGGGACATAAGGCCTAGCTTCTCACAACCATTCGTGTTGGCGTATTACTCATATTCTTTACACTAATGGAAGAGGCCTACTGTTTATTGCCGCATCCGAAGAGCAATTCGTTATTTGAGAAACTTTTTCTTGACAGTTGTACTCAGGGTTTAACAACATTTTACTACGCATGTGACAAAGAACAACTAACTATGCATTTACAAACATTTACAATATTCCAACAATACCAATAGAACTAATTTGTAAATAATAGACGTAATCAACTTAATAAATTGCGCGGCCAAGTATAAATTTGTAAATCACTCCCTTTAATTAGTTACTTAGTTACTTATTCTCACCATTAAGACAACAGGCATTGTGCATCCAAGTGGCATGGACACCCTTAGAGATCGAAACAAAGCTATTTTACACAAGGTGTACTACGTCGTGAGATTTATTCGATGTATAAACTTTAAATATTCCCATCCAGACTTCGGCATCCTTGAAACCGATCAATTAAGTAGAATTGTATTTAGCAGTATTCTATCGATTGCTATTATAAGTGCAGCTTTCCTGGACTACAAAGAAATATTCCTTTTAAGACTATGCGAGTATCCAATCGTAGCTTCCTATCCGTTTCTAATGTACATCACGTACATAAGCGCAATGGATAAGACTGTTATATTTCTGAATTGGTTCGGTCGCCATATGAAGAGATGTCAAAAATTAACTAAAAAACCCATTCCCCTAAGTTTGTATCTACTCGTATCTCTGGTCTTAAAAACAATCAGTACAGTGAGTTATTTTCTATACAATCGCTATGTTCGCGATGATCAGGATATTGTCATGTATATATTACTCACTATCTGTCAAGTTACAGTCAACATGCTTGTTCTACCAATGCAAGTACAAACAGGTGGAATTTGTTTGATTGTAATTTATCACGAACTCCTTTATGCCAGTCTAAATGAGAGACTAGAGAAAATATTGCTTGAAGTGAGATTCCATGAGTCCGACTGCAGAGCAAAGAAAAATCGGGTAACACAGATACACAAAATCCTTTCTAAAGCGCTCAAAATCATTCGAAGACTTCAGAGGACATTGCATTTGCTCAT
Organism: Xylota segnis; assembly: GCA_963583995.1. Classification (NCBI taxonomy): domain Eukaryota; kingdom Metazoa; phylum Arthropoda; class Insecta; order Diptera; family Syrphidae; genus Xylota; species Xylota segnis. The sequence goes on from OY757237.1 coordinate 81,775,458, forward strand.
TAAGTTCAGTGAATTAATTGACAGCTGTATAAAGATTATTTCTTGTCTTTGCTATCTATTTTTACTGGATATAATTATTCGATACTGTTGCTGTTTAAGACCAATCGATACATCTTCGTTTATAGTATGCTGTTATTATTTTTTGACATTTTTGGATTTTGGTTTCATGGCGATATCTTGGAAGAATGTTGAACTGTTGTTCAGAAAAACACAAGTGTTAATTCGAATTGTGGAATCCAATTACAATGAGGAATTGAACATAAAGGTAATGTTTTGTTTTAAGTTTTATACATACATACATACATACATACATATGTAATACAAATTACTACTTTTACATTGCAATTTGAATAGGTAGACGACTTGGTACGGCATGCCTTAATATTTCGACAGAATATGACCCATTGCAGACGTATACTTTTCCTTTACGCAACAACGTTTTTATCTGTTTTCTTATTGGGGTCAATCGCCCAAAAAAAAGAAAATAAGAAAGAAACAGCAAGTTAGTTAGACTTTATATTCGCGTTTAAAACCTAAATATGTTTCGTCTAAATTCATTATAGTTGGAGAGCACACTTTTTAGAAGTTTATACATGATACTAAACATTGTATACCGTTTAGCATCACTACTGCATAATCCTTCGCTCCAGTTATGACTACAACTTGTTTTTGTCTATAATTTTTACACTACGAGCAAAAACTTCTTGTGCAGTGAGAAAAGAAAAATGTAAGGATCTGAAGAAATCATCAGTGCCAAGGATTTCGATTGACGCCTGCGAGTAGTGTATATTATAAGAAACATAAACACAAGTATTAACAAACAAAAATCAGAACAATGGACCGAAATGTTTTCAGCAATAAATTATTATTAATAGAAATAACGTGTATCTTTTAATATTTGGATTCATTTGATAATAAATAATCAATATACATTTTGTATAAGATATAATCTCTTTCTTATTTTCTAAAATTTTGTCTTTAACTATATATACATACATATGTATGTACATATGATCGAAAACCAAAAAATAAAGTGTGCGTCGTATGGGTCGTACAAACTTGCACCTTCACCTATAAGTCGCATTAGTATGTGAGATAAAATTAGTGCATATTAATCCACTTGGGCATCGTGACTCAAGTGGTTAGTGGTCTGGATTATGGAGCAAGGGATTCCAGGTTCAATCCCTAGGCAACAACGAACATTTTTTTACGGCTTCAAATCTCGCGAGCGTTAGACAAACCTTTATTGATCGTACAAAATGGTTTCTTATTACGTTATAGGGGGCCACAAAACGAATAAAGAGCAAGATTCCCGCATCTTCGTATACCGTATCTAGGTATATTTTCAAAGAATCATATTCTAAAGAATCACTCTCAGTGGATCCATATTTTTCGACAAGCCGCAATTATTCTGTATAAGATGGACTTATTTTGAACAATGTGAAACAGCCATAAGTCAAAATTATTTGAATCAAAGTCAAACATTGTATTATCTTCTTTTCAGCGTCAAGATCCGCCTATTAAAATAATATTTTTAAGTTCATGAAGTCTAATAATGCTTTGTTTTTTGGCGCTAGTGACGTTTCAATTGACATCAGAGATCAATTTATTCATAGTAGGTCTGTTCGCGTACTCTATTAAAACAACGAAATTTCACTAAAATCTGCAAAAAGTCACCAAATCTTGTTCGAGTACGCAAAAGTTTCGTAGTTTTTCACAGAAGAGAGCGTAAAAAATTTCCCCATGCAACGAATTTTAGTGCAGGAAATTTTTTTGCACTGATTTACGAAATCTGTCAAATCTGTCAGATACCTGCAAGAAATTTGTTGTTGCTTGTGTATTTGCATACATTTGCTTTTGAAGTCCATAAAGTTGGCGAATTTCGTAGCTTTCGCGTTCGTTTACTTTTTTGGAATTTTGCCACTATCTGAGAGAATTTTACCCCCACTCCTTGAAATTTCATAATCTACAAATTTTGGAGCAGAAAGTACGCTAACAGACCTACTGTAGAATAGTTTTTTCTAAAGCCAACTGGATTTTCTGAAATCAGTTGCTTCAGCTCGCAGATGCATATGTATGTACATATGTATGTATGAATGTATAATTGATGATCAAGATTTCGAATATCTTCGTAACGTTCAAAAGAAGAGTTATCGCGTCTATAATTTGTGGAAGTTGACGAATCCTTATCCTTTTTTCGATTGGGAAAATCTTAGAATCTTCCACCAATTTGAAAAGTACTCATTAAATTGTACACAAACTGTATTGCAGAATGATGAATTCTGGAGTATGGTTTGAGGTCATGTTTGAAAAATGATCTAACTTAAATGAAATAACTATTCATTAAAAAATTTAAATAAAAATTTCTACTGATTTCTTAAATGTTACAAAATATTTATTTATTCTAATTTTGAGTATCTATGTCCAACGTGAGTATCTATCTGATTGGGAGGTACCGTTAAGGACTAACGTTTGTGATCTCTACAAGGCTCTGGGAATAGTTTAGGAGTGCTTAGGGGTGAACTTCAGTTTGTGGATCTATTGGAATCGGCAGGAGTGATACGATTCATCCTGCGAACTGTTAATGGCGACGAAGACCAATATCTCGTTGTCAAGTTCAATGAGCCTTCAAAATACATTGTTTGAATTAAATTTGATTTTCAATGAAAAAATAGTTAGAATATCAAATCAAATAGATTTTTCTGCCAGAGATGCTTAAAATTAAGTCTCCGTACGTACTGAACATAACTTGAAGTATTTGAAGCATCTCTGACAGAAAAATCTATTAAAAACATTTCATATTATCAGATATTAGATACTTCTGTAATTGGACATCAGTCTACATGGAACTTCAATTCCGAAAAGTTAGTGAAAGAGTATGAAGGTTCAAATACGTACCCATCTTCTGTTAAATAAAAAAAATTCCAAAAGGGAAAGTATAAAGGTTTTTTACTTATACTTTAAACGGCAGTATTATTCGCAATCGTTATTCTAGTAGTCGCCATGGCGACTACGGATCATCACCAATCACAGAAATTATAAAGGATCGTTATCTAGAACGGTTACAAAACCTTTTTCAATTTGATTTCATTTGTAACTCAAATAAAGTTAAAAAGGCATATTAGGTTAGGTTAGGTACATATCTGGGTAGGCGACTAGAATAAATATCACATCGCCACACTCAGGTCATTACAGACCCATTGTGATACCCAAAGGGGAAAAAGTCCCTTGCCCATTGGTAAACCCTCGTATTAATTTACATCTTGTAAATCACCAAACCATCCTGTGGATTTGATGAACCTAAAAATTCCATTGATTGGTCTATTTGCTAATTCTTCAAGATCACAGAAAAAGTGTAGGCCTAGAAATTTTAATGTATGGTGAATAAGCCCAGGGCAGTGACAGAGAAAGTGGGTTGTATCCTCATTAGCTTCCTCGTCTCCACATCCCCGATATAAATCTTCATCCTTGAGTCTTAGCTTTCTCATGTGGTACCGAAGAGAGTTATGCTCCTTGATAATTCCTAAAAGGACAGAAAGGGACTTCCTATCCTTTAGCATAATTCGGTCGGTCCTATTCTTGTCAAAGCAAGGCCATAGGCTTCTGGTGATCACAAGGTGTCCAGGGAGGCCCATCTACTATTGGCCTCACTTCTGGCCAAGATCCATGGCTTTTACTTCAATGTGCAAGGCGGGATGAACACCGAGGTGTCTACCTGTTGCGATGTAGTAAAGGCATATTAGATTTCCCTGAAAAGTCAAATCGTTGTCCCGAAAGTAGTTGAATGTTGAAGTACCGCTGCTTAATATAACCCAATTCTACGAATATTTAGCTGTATTTGAAGTGAATGCGAAGAAAACCAATTTGACAGTTGAATAATAGCTTAACCAATCATACCTAATCCAGGTATCTTTTGAAGCCTTGTCTTATCATTGGTTTAACACACGACATTTGGTTGCGAAGCCAATCAATCAGCTTGGATCTATGACCTTAAACCTTGGATGGACACTCACACCAGATAAGCTTTCAAAATCCAATTATTCAATAACATACATAGTATATACACAGATTTGCTCATGCTTTATAGTCCCACATTTATTAAAACCACCTATGCAGGAAGAACAGAGTCTGGGTCAGTATTTCATCCTGCTTTTGCCCATTTCGGATGTATACATACACGTATGTATATTAATCGTCTTTGGTGTATAAATATCCTGTTTGATAGAAGGAACCATTACATAACTTACTGATTATCCTTATCGTCACTTGACGTTGCACAGACCTGTCCCAGGTTGCGATTTGCAGTTTCCATTTCGTGTTTTCTGAACTTACTGCTCAAACCACCAACATTCATCGCTCAACATCAAAATAAAAGCCTTGTGTGTCTTTATTAGTGTATTCTATTTGTAAGCATATAAAGTGCATCCAGTAGAAAAAATTAAATTTACCAAAAACTAAACATAAATGCATGAGATGAACTGTAGTCACATAAAATACAGAACATCGAACAACAGAGTTACAAAAATAGATTCTACAACACTCAAGTTGGGAGATCATGGCCAACGATTGCCACAGGCAACAGGGTTGACTTCATTTGCATATAAATACGGCGTAGTGCATGAGGTGTTAATGTCTACTGCTCATCTAATACAAACTAGTTTTTTTCATTATCCTCAGGAACTCCTCCTGGCTGACTTCGCCATCGTTGTCCAAGTCTGCTTCATCAATCATTTCACGTAACTCCTCGTCAGTGAGATTCTCGCCCAGTTCGCGTGCAACTCTCTTTAGATTTTTGAAAGAAATCTTCCCAGTGTCATCATCGTCGAAGAGACGAAACGCCTTTAGAATCTCCTCCTTGGTGTCCTTCTCGGCCATTTTCATAGTCATCAGCTGGAGAAAGTCGGCATACGAGAGCTTCCCACTGCCATCTTTATCGATTTCTGCAATCATGCGTTTGATCTCCTCCTTTTTCGGTTCGAAGCCTAACGCACGAATGGCAACTTTTAGCTCCTTTATCTCGATGTATCCGGTGGATTCAGTATCGAACAAATCAAAGGCTTCCTTGATGTCGGCCTTCTGTTCCTCGGAGAGTTCAAACTTAGGTCCAGATTTTTTGCGGCCACCCACAGAGGGTTGGATTGGCTTCTTCGAATTGGCTGTTGTTTTCTCCATAGCGTTTGGCACTTTTTCCTGTGAAAACTGATGTAAATCGCGTACGTTGCGGAAATCTTTTAATTTGAGTATCGAGTTACTTTTTGTTTTGATTATGTAAACAAGCTGACTTTTAACGTTTCCATGAAAATGAGAAAAAACTAGAAATCGACTGCGCTAATGGAATACTCCCCAACAGGAGTTGTTTTTTCTTATAACAGGTATCAGCGTTGGAAAAACAGCTGTTTGGTTTGTTTAGCTGTCAAAACTAAATATATGAAAGGTTTCGAAAGAAGGTGGCGCATTTTGACGAAACCATCGGTTTGTGTACGAGATACCTGGAAAAGTGTGTCACAAAACCGGATGCACTCAAATGAAAGCGACGAAAAACGTTATTATTCGAAAAATGCATCTGTGAAAATGTCTACTTCAATGGCTCGGCAATGTACTGCATTTTTCAGTACAAATACATAGTAGAATCAAATCCAGACGGTGGTCGCAACTTACACCAATTTTCGTTAAAAGTTTAACCAGACAGACTGTGTGATAGTGAATAAATTCGAGTGATTGATCGGTTAAAGTGTCACAAATGTTCCACCCGTAAGTACTTCAATTCAAAATGTCCCAACTCAGTCACAAGAATTGAAAATCTGTCAGTCCACATTGTGGTGAATTTTGAGTAAAGATCTTAGTCTACATCAAGCACTGATGTCTCTTGATCATTTGAACCGTTAAAACTTCTCCGGTTGGTCTCTACAAATGTTTAAAGAAAATCCTGATTTTCATGAGAAAGCTCGCTTTTGGTTGTTAATAAGCACAATATTATATCCACATAAAATGACGGTATGGTATGATAGGAGCTGTGATTGGACCGTATTTTTTCGATGAAATGAAAGTGATCGTCAGTCACGGTCAATGGAGTTCGCTATTGTTCTAAGACTTGAATAGGCTTGGTTCCAACAAGTTGATGTGACACAACTGATCAAGCAATTAATATGTTGAAGGAGAAGTTCGGTAAAATGGCCACATCGTTCATGCGATTGAACATCGTTGAATTGATTTTTATAAAATTACGTTGCGTTGTTGGTTTATGTCAATAAGTCAACGCTTAAAAACAATATTGAATGTGAAATCCCTAAAATTCCGACCGATAAGTGAGGATACCAAACTTGACTGGCGTACTCAAGAACTCACATAAGGGTTGGATGATATATTGGAACAAAATTTGATAAAACTACGTATCCTTGTCGCATAATGAGCTATGATCGCGAAATGCCTGCATTCCCTTTCAAAATGAATGAAATCTGTTGCCTGCGCATCTAGTTTGAGGTGTCCATTACCTTGGCACGGATTTGAAACAGTTTATCGGTCTAAGAAGAAAAGTTTCTTAAACTAGTTTTCATTTGAAGCAATAAAAAAGGTGTGATCGTCAGACAACCTCCACTAGAGTTCTCATATCGACTTCCTTTCATTCAATTCTAAAGGTAATTTTGATTTTATTTCTGTATCTACTATTATTTGAGCATTAAATGCATAGAAATTAAATAAATTTGTCTGACCAGGTCGATGTCGCTGTACAGCTCGTATAGTTCGTCATTGAATCTTCTCCTCCAAAGCCCGTCAACGCAAATGGGACCGAAAATTACACGAACAATCTTTCTCTCGAAGCGACTGAGGATCACTTTATCCGCTTTAGACAGAATCCATGCTTCAGCGCCATAAAACAGGACTGGGATGATAAGCGTCTTATAAAGAGTCTTCTTAGTTCTTCGGGATAGATCTCTACTACTCAATTGCCTTCTCAGCCCAAACAAACAGCGATTGGCAAGTGTTATTCTTCGTTCAAATTTGTAACTGTCGATTGTGACGTTCTGTCTAATTCGGCGATGTTGTGTGTCCCTTCTCGTTGGCAGCATATACTTTGTTTTGCCCTCATTTACCGCTTAACCCATTTTGGCAGCTTCCGTTTCAATACTAGTGAACTCTCCAGTGACAGTCCGCTGAGTTCTTCCAATTATGTCAATGTCATCGGCGCTAGAAGTGGCACGGACTTTTGAAAGATTCTGCCCCTGGTGTTGGCTTGTGAGTTTCGCACAATTCTTTCAAGTAAGATGTTGAAAAAATCACATGACAGCGCGTCACCTTGTCTAAATCCTTTTTTGACATCAAAGGTCGCGGTGAGATCGTCATTAATACCCATTCTACATAAAATGAAAATGAGCACCAACCAATGAAAGAGTCCTGAAAAAACACTAAACTTGTCAATCCCGACCCATAGCTACAGGCGTCCGGGATTCTATGGACTCCAAAGCAAAGGGGTCGATTTCCGCAGCCATCAAGACTGCTTTCCTCTTTCGAACTGCGAATAGATTCTATTTCACCATCTGAAGTATATAAAAAACAAAGACTCAGCTTCCTTACACTCGGGAACGTAAATTAGATACTTAAATACGTACCCACTTTTCTTTCGTGAATAATGCACCTCGCCTTTAAAATGTTCATCTATTTTCTTAAAGCCAAAGCATTTGTTATTTTTTAAAAGCAATCAAAACACTGGGTCCATTATTACTTTAAAAGAAAAAGTACACTTTTAGGTAAAAATAATGCATGCCAATATATTCTAGCTTTATTTACTTATCGTCATTTACATGTAAATAGAAACTTTATTTAAAACAAAACTAAAAATCTTAGGAATCTTCGAATTATCACTATTCGTCAGGGGTATTTTGAAATGCCACTGTGTCGAAGGTCGCCACTAAAACCTGACGATCTTCCAATCGCACAGCTCCAGCAACACGTTGGGCGCCCCTTCTCCAAGTCCCAAAGTTCATATGTTCCCAGCACTGCTTGCGGATGGCTACCCAAATTACTGCAATCCCTGTACAGACAGCACAGCAAATCAAAAACACTCCCATAGCACTGATTCCTTGTTTCGATTCGTGTTCGTTACAAATAGGAATGTTTTGCCATGTGCTTATACTACTGCCCGCCAGGGAATTTGTACGAACAGCAGTTTGATCGTATGTAAAGTTTAGCTTTGCTACGAATCGATAATTGGCCAGTTCATGTTGCTTTCTAGTCACACATTTTACTTGTCCCTCAATGGAGTGTGAAGAATCCGCAAGGGGCGTCTTCTGAAAGTGTATCATATAGGAGACGATCGCCCCATTTGGGGCTATCGGTTCTTTAAACATCACATGGTATTCGTTAGTTTCGGGCACTCGACAAGCCTCGATCTTGCCAACGTCATCAGCTGTCACAGAATGCTCTGTTTTATCACTGTACATGTAATAAGTTCCACATCCGATGTCATTACAGGCATATAAGAAGAACGTATACAAAGTGGCCGGCTTGAGGTCGTGTACTGTAAAGTTTTGAAGATGAGATTCAATTTTGGTAGTGTTCGCACGGAGACCATAAGTGACCATATTACGACAGTTCTCCTTTGATTGCATAGTACAGGGAAACATGTCATCCATGTCACGTCTGAATTGATCATCTTCACGTTCTTGCTGCATTCGTGTACAGCAATCGTTATAGTCTTCCAAGGGACTGAATCCGAAAATTAAAGTTGGTCGCTCGCAGAAGTTCCTCGAATCGAGGATTTCCAGGTCCACACCTTGTTCGAATGTTTCCAGTAAATAGTAGTCCACAACTTCCACTAAATCATTCCGTGGAATCCATTGAAGTATAATGTATTCTGACGTCTTATTAAGCGTATCCAGTTTCGGCGGTGTAGGATAGTCGGCAGTTGTTTTGAATCGTTGAATAACGGATCTCGCTGAATAATTGTCCTTTTGCTGAAAGGTTTTAATAAGGACTTCATAGCTTGTGAAGGGTTTCAGGTCAGTTATGACGTAAAAATAGTGAGATGCGTTTTGTGAGAGTTCTGTCTTAAATATTAGGTTTCGCTTCCAAATAACTCTGAAAGGGGTTAGAGGTTTGAGTACTTTATTCGATTTATATACGATATAAGATTTGTTTATATGATACCTATCGCAAACATGATCGTCCAGTTCACTTTCTTCACCCTTACTGTACTTGGCTTCTCGGTATAGGATTTCAACTTCGTCAGTTGTTTGTTCCTTTGACCAAGAGATCGTCGCGTTATTCTGAGTCACAGGCTGCAAACAAATAAATATACATACATAGACGGGTGTGAATCCATACATTAAAAGATTAAATTGGATAATTCAAGTATGTACCTGTTTCTTTCGTCGAGTAGTTATAGTATTAATATGGGTATACGGAAATGTTTCCAAACCTCTAAGCGGTGGTTTCATCGAAGCGTACATACGTATGCATGTACAGGCTTAAACATAACTTTAGTAGATATACATATATAGATAGTAGTTTGTTTCGTAATTGGCTTATTAGCACTAAGAAGCTCTTCTTACTCCTAATCTTGCCCAACTAGCGCAATTAGTAACGCAGTAGTTTAGATGCTATTAGCCAAATTAAAGGAGCAGTAGGCAACAAGTTGACTTCGACTGTGTTGGTCAGAGAAGATCTCATGACATTGTTGAATCAAGGCGAAGAAGAAAAATGCTGGTAGTGCATTATACTAGTAGTGCCATCATCAACGAACAGGACCAAATACACAAGGAGAACACAAGGACTCAAATTCAGGAATTAAGCGTGCAGGCCATGCATACGTGAGTGACATGTTATCTTTATTTTATTCAAAAAGCTCATCATATGCAATAAAGGTACAACTCCAACTTCCGTACTAAGAATTTGGCAAGATTTACTAGGAATTATGTACACCTATCCTCTTGTGCTGATTACTACCTGATCGTGAAATAAAGGATATTAGATGAGGCATCCCTGTCGGATCATGAATGGATACACTTTTAGTTTATCTCTTTTTAATGCAGTCCAGTAAGGCAAACAGACATCCTAGGATAAGCAAGGCAATATCTTAGAGACAGGAAAACCCGTTACAGTAAAACTTAAGGTACAGACAAGGCAGTAGACAGCCTTTGCAAAATAATGAACATGACATACAAACCACCATGGTGGAATAACGAGCTAACAACTCTAAGACGAAACTACATATGTTAGTAAGCACTTTTACAATAGAGAAAAATTAGAAGGGGATTGTATTATGTGGGATAAGTACATAGGGAGTAGAGAGTAAGAGAGTTCAAATACTTAATCACTCAATTCAAGAGAAAATTCCCTAAAAATTTTGCAAGTCAAAGGTATTAATAATTCTTCCAGACTCCGCAAGATGTTGGCAAAAAAGCAGCACCTCCCAGGTCCATCAGAAAAACGAATGGTTCACGGGCTGAAAGATGCGGTGAAGTATACACGGCCAAGTTATCCTGGCCAAGAAAATTAAGCTTTCACAAATCAATAGAGTAAAACCATACATCTGCATGACTAAGAGGATTATTCCCGGTACGATCAACTAATATGCCTGACATAAAAGCTAGCTTCTGTTAAATCGGAAAAAAATAGGGGAAATAATGAAAATAAGCAGGTCGCGGCATTACCTTCTAAGATCAAATACTGCAGTAAACCTCACGTTCCGGAGGACATTTCATATTTACTCTGGGAATGGCAAGGCGTAGTCTAACGGTCTAGACTGACCGTTATATTTATTTTCGGGTCGTGTATTTTGCAGAGGTTGCCTGAATTGTAGTTCTAATGCTTTTGATTGTTAGTTTCTTCGAATACTGAGCGGCGGCACAAGTTTCGACTTCAGATACACACCAATGTTCTTTCAGCAGTTGTTATTAAATCTGGATGAAATGGATGAAATAGATGAGACTTCCAAAAGTATTAGGATTAAAGGTCATAATAAAGTCACAGGTCTGTGGCCTGTAACCATATGTAACCATTCGTGATACTTGTGTTTTACATAAATGAAAGGGTTCTACTGTTTAATGCCGTATCCGAAGGACAATTTGTTATTTAAGAAGTTTGCTCATGAGAGTTGTACTCTCGGATGTTTGTCAGACCCTCGCGAGCGGTGAAGCCGTGAAAAACATTTTAGATATTGTTTATCGATTGAACCTGGAACTCCTTGCTCCGTAGTCCAACACATTAACAGCTTAAAGTTCTCATGTACCTAAATAACTTCTCAATTCGACTCACCTTTACTTCTAAGCTTAATTTAGTAGGATGGCAGAGGACATCTTGATCATTTGACTCCAGCATATCCTTGCTTTTGTCATATATAACCCGTTGGGAAAACTCTTCAACAACACGTCTACATAACTGATAGTTTGAATATGTATATATGCCTCCCTTAACGAATTCGACAGTTTTTCCAGGTGCTGGTGTCCAAAGCTCTCGCAGATTGTCATTCTTATAAACTACCAGAGCAAATGATTTAGTTTCCACCGGATTTCCGTAAATCTTTTCCAGGTTTTGCAGAAAATTCAACGACCGTAAATTTGGCGATCTAAAGAGCAGATTATATTGCATTCACCAACTAACGTTAAAAAACAAACAACATACCTCGCGATTTTTATGTGACCCAGTACTTCTCGGATATTCTGAAATGCCAGCATTAGTTCCTTCTCGTCAACTTTATTTCTAAACTCAATGTACAAACTACCATTGAGAAACTCGCAAGCTCTTAAAGTATCAGCATCAGCCAGGTTATAAATGACAAATGCACTATACCCTTCCGGAGGCCTACACGAGTTCTTGCACTTACCGGCGCAGCGTAAGCACTCGTTTAATTTTCTGCTGGTACTATATCCAGAGGGACATCCCCTGTTACACTCATTCGAGTATACATAATTCCGCACAGCTCCACATTCTTCCTTTGTGTAGCAACGCTGGTGATGCTCCGAGTAATACCTGCAACTCTAAGACTTCAGCAACATGGCAAGATTTTGAAAGATATTTGTACATACAAACTTACGGGACATTCCGCTACACAATTCCCATGGTCGGTAATACCCTTGCAGACTGCGCATCCTGCATTCGTAGAATTTATGCATCCTCCTAAGCACTGTGGATGGCAATGCAGAGTGCCTCTGAAATTCAGAAATATGATTCTACTTTCTAAAGAATTGATTTCATTCTAACCCTCTTACTGAGCTAAATTAATCACATTATCATTTTCGAACTTTTGACAAGCCATGTTCGACCAGCAGTACTCACATCCGTTGCAATCTGAGATAGGACAAGTGGCGCCCGCCATGGGAAAAATGTGATTTTCTCCTGGCGATAAGGTCAGTCGATCCCAATAGATCTAAATGGTAAATTATATGAAACCTGGATTACAGTTGAATGGTTTAATTTGTAATGTGTGTATGGGTACCTGTTTCAGGAAACATAGCTTGGGACAGCTGCCAATAAACACGTGACCGCGCTGGATTGCAACCAGTGATTTGAACTCAATCTAGAAATGAAAATTATATCTGTTTGCTAAAGTTGTGGTAAATTTTTATAAAAGGGGCCTTAATAAAACTTTAGTATGTTGTAGAGGACTCGACTTGGTACATGTACAACTTTATCACAAAGCTCTTTATCGCAACAGGCTTCTGCACACTGAAGCAAGAGGCATGGATTAGGGCCAGTAGAGAGGCCAATAGTAAATGGTCCACTCTGGACACCTTTGTGATCACTAAAAGCCAGCCTATGGCCTTGCTTTGACAAGAATAGGACCGATCGAATAATGCAAAAGGACTGGAAATCCCTTTCTGTCCTTCTAGGAATTATCAAGGGGCATAACTCTCTTCGGTACCACATGAGCCAGCTAAGACTCACGGATGAAGATTTATGTCGGGGATGTGGAGACGAGGAAGCCAATGAGGATACAACTAATTTTCTCTGTCACTGCCCTGGGCTTACCTTAGATTTAAATATCTAGGGCGCCTCTTTTTCTGTGATCTTGTAGAATTATAAAATAGACCAATTAGTGAAATCTTTAAATTCATCATATCCACAGGATGGTTTGGTGATTCACAAGATACAAATCAGTACTACGGTTTACCAATGGGCAAGGGACTTTCCCTATGGGTATCACAATGGGCCTGTACTGATCTGAGTGTGGCGATGTGATAATTTATTGATAGTTGGCTACCCACATACCTAACCTAACCTAAGACTTTATTACACTTGCAGATTAAGGAATGTGTGCACCTGCATTGTAATGAATGAGGTTTCACGTTCAATTCGAATTGTGAACCGACAGACCGTAAACCTGTTTAGGTAAAAAAATTTGTATAGATTATGCATCAACTTATTTCAAAGATTTCTCAACTTCTTTTCTCTCAAAAATAGAGGTATTAGTCCCTCGAAATCATGTACACGTACAAGAGATCCCCCATATTGTGGCAACGTCTGAGAAGCTCATTTGCCGAATTCCGTATACTTTGAGACCAGGAAAATCCATAATCGATAAAATTTCCAAACCTCGGAAGATCCTGGAGAAAACTCAAGAAGTTTAAACGGATATCCACCATCTTTTTAAGGCCGCGTAGGATACCATGCCACCAAGGTATCCTTGTTTTGACACCGTCATATTTAAAAGAATTGTACGAAACTCACAAACTATACTGAAGACACAATCAACAGTCGATAATAATGACTTATGCAAAAACTTTGTGGTATTAACAGACTTTGTCTACCTTATCTTGTTGTCCTGCCGACAGCAAAAATAAAACGAAGTACAACTCTTGATAATCGCTGTTTCGGTGGACTGCATGTTTGGATTCTATCGTAACCAAATGAAGATATCCTTAGTCGTTTCGGGATAAAAATCTTTGAAATATAAATATTAGGACTTGTTTGCGTTATGCGGCTTTGGTTGGGAACATTCAACGACTAACTGTATACTGAGATCGAACTGGTCAAAAAATTGTACATTAGTCGCCTAGATGATTTGTCCACACGGAATGGATCGGGTTCGCAAATCCTTTGAATCAAACCACAAGAGATAACTTAGAGGTGCCTCGACCGACTTAAAGTATGCAACTGGGGGCAATTAGCTAACTGGAGAGACTTGTTGGATAAAACCTAGGTCAATTCCGAAGTGTAGTGCCACCTAATTAAATTAATAAAAAATATACCCTTGGCATAGTTTAGGCGCAAGTTAGTCACGTTTCTGAGGGGTTTAAATAAGCCCTTTTTTGAAATTGGAGACTAAATACGTAGTCAAGAAAATTTTTCTGTAATATCAGTCAAGGACCCAACCCATAGAATCCATCGACGTCGTTCTGTTGAACGTTTTTTCGTTTCAAGTTTGAATAAAGTAGTATGACAGTACGACATTTATGTACCGATTCGTGTTTCTCCGCCGGATTTCAAAACGTATAGCTTGCGGTCAAGAACTTAGATTGAAATGTTGCACTTTTCCAGATATTTTTAATGCGACACGATCGACGTAAGAAAAAAGTTCTGTCACATGTTATTGATCTGACAATGGATTTGCAAATATTTCGTGAACAAATTATCTACCAACCCCATGAACTGACAATTTTTCAACCGACAATATTGCAAGTAAAACAATTGTCAGACAATTGCGAGATTAGCCAAATGACAATAAACTATCAAGTATTGTTAGAAACTCTAACAAACGTGTGGACGGACAATTTAACCCTGCAAATTAATATGTGATTGTCAGCTCATGTGTAGCAATTACCTGCACATTTGACCTGATCATATGTGTAGATCTAATAATCGTGTAAACATAGATTAAGTTACATTGAAAATCACAGTCTACACTTTATCCAAAGTAAAAATGGAAAGTGACACATGAAATGTCATCTACTTTTTCAATCAGTTTGCCATAACGTACTTATGCTAGACCTTAACTTAAAAAACACGCGTAGATTCCGAACGTGTCCTATATCACTCGTATGTGAACAGGGACTTCACTAGAAATCACGCATGAAATTGAGACATTTATCGTTTAAGAGGCTAGTTCACGGCACGAAAATGTTCACACCTCACATACCATACTATGAACAAACCAAGTTCACTTTTAGGTTATGCTTTCGTTTTTAAGAAGGTTTGAGAGAATATAACATCCATCACCAAGAAAGGGCTGTAAGAAGATTTGCGTTGCACACAAGTGCGAAACTGGATATTAATATAAACGTGGCCAAATGATAAAGGGTCTTTTAAAAGTCGCGCCAAGATATAAGTAGTAAATAATTTCTGAACTCTACCTTTTTGTCATGTCTTCTTTGACAATTATAAAGTAGACACACGTACAATATGAACTATCCTTGCAAACTCTAATTAACACAACAATTGAAGCCGTAATCAACTGAATTGGTATTTAGAACATGTTGCACCTCATTTCACATTGGATGGATTCGTCAACAAACCAGAAAAAAATGCTCGAATAATTTCAGAAAAATCATTACATCCGCAAAAATCTACCATTTAGTATGGTTCTTGATCTGGTAGAATCAATGGTCTATTTTTTTTCGAAAATGCTAATGAAAGAGCTGTTACCGAGCGCCCTATAGATTTTTTGTGGGCTCAAATTAAAGGAAAAACATTGACTATCTTTATGTTCAACAGGATGGAGTAATAAGTCACATAACACGTATGTACATAATAACATTGAGATATTGCGGTCTTAGTTTCTATGTAGGTCAAAGCACTTCACGTAATGGTGATATAAGCTGACTTAAAAATGTTTATCTTTGCATTGACGTCCTTGTGATATTCGAATAACGTTCTTTGTAATGCTTAAATGTTGAGAGCCATACTTTTATAAAAATAAAAAATAGCAACAAAATTGTAAGTATTTACATGGTTTATTTAAGAAAACATACAGTATGTATGTAGGTGGCACTTTCAAAAGAAGAAAGCAGAAAAATAAATCGATATCCCCGGTAGTAAAATTAAAGGATATTTAACATCGATAGCTTTGAGGCAGTAAACATTGTCTATTTAGAATCTATGATAACCTCCGGCACTGAAATCAGTACGGTCCTGTCAGTCCCAACAAACATACAAACATTCGAGAGTCACCAACTACAACTAAAGCTCACAACTTGTTCATTTTCTCATTCGTCTTTTCTCTTCGCCAGAGAACTATCCTCAGAAATCCGGATTCTATCACAATGCAGTTCTAATTCTGATTTTATTTTCTTCGATTTAAAATACATATGTACATTTGTGTCCTCATAAATCAGACACATCTAATTTGATCCCACTATTTTATTTTGATACAAAACGTATTCATACGGCTCCCCAAAAGTGCTGGACTCAAGGAACATGTAAATTAAAAATGTTACGCAACAGGTCATGTTAGTATTACCTTCTCGCAACCATTTTATTTTTATGCAAGTGTCTGAATTGACAGTTGTTCTCTCGGATGTTTACTATTGGCTCTTAGAGTTATTTATGATTTGAACTTTGAACTCGAGCTCAATAACTATTGAGTCATGTCGCCTCGTTCGTTTAATTTTAAGTAAAAAGTGGATTCTTTTCGTCTGGTTTATTTAAAAGAAACAATAGAGTTTTATGGAAAGAAATGTCCATATTAACAGTAAATAAAAAATCGTTTGATTAAATATTTAATGAACGTTATATTTTAACACTACTAACATCTGTTATTCACTTACCGCAGCCAAATCAGGCATATTCGACACAGCTAACGCGTAATTTAGGAATAACCTCCTACCACGTATAACTGTTAGATTGGGAAGAAGCTGTTTGAAACTAGTCAATCCTTTCACATCGTACAAGATTAAAAAGTCCGTAATTTCCCTGGAAGTACAACAATTGAAACAGGACACTTTTACGAAACAGAGAAAACAAAAACACACCTCAATTCAGGGAACGCAATGTTACTGTAGTCATTAACTGATATATTCTTGGCCAGTAAAACAATCATTAAATAGCCCTTAATCACAGTGCAGCCATCCAGCTGGTTTAAACTAGTTAAATTATTTCGCACATCAATACTGGTGCACTCTCGGGCACTAATTAGCACGGTCAAGGATTCAAGACACAGTACCGCCACCGCTGCGACAATTAAGACCGAAACTCCTGTCCGAGTCATCGTTTCTTCTTCCGACGCGCGACTAATTAATCTTTATTCCACCAATCCAGGCGCATATACGTATGTATGTGCGTCCCACAATTAATTATCACACAATTACAACACAAATAAAAAGTAAAAAGGCGACAGTAGCACAAAACGACGAACAGAATAAAGTAAAAAAAAAATAAAACAACAAATAATAATCACAAATCACAATAATTAGATTTCATTAAGGATTGTACTGCCAATGGTCACGCGCGCGAATGGCTCAGAGATCCGTTTGTCGTCAGTCGATCATCGTCTGTCAGCGGTATATAGTTCGCCCTGATTCGCCGCAGGGATTAATTCAGCGATTCGTTAAGGCTGCTTTCCTTGCCAGGTTGTCTGTGCTGGCACACTCTCTCAGAAGCGGTAATACAACACAGTTCAGTTCAGGTAGCCCGAGTTCGAGTCCGAGTCCGAGATCGATGCAGAGCAGGTCTCAGCAGCGGCTGAAAAGATGACGAATGAAATGAGAATGAGAGCTGGTGCCGGTTTCGGGGATTCGTGTCGTGGGGTTCGGTTCGACGCGGTCCACCGTGTGAGAGACGTGGTGGCCGAGTAATTTTCTCCCTACGATTGCATGGTTGCCTGTGTGAACTTATGGATCGATATTAAACGGTCAAATGCGTAAAAAGTGATCCGCATAAGTAACGCACACCATGAAAAGCGACCAGAGGTCAATAGATTAATTTCCATTTTCAATCATCGCTCATTGCCGTGATCTCGTCATTTGCTACTGTTTGTACGCAACGACCACTAATTTTCGCCGCGCTGGCTGCGGAGATACTGCTGCGTACTTTGTACTGTCAGAGCGATGGTGTAGTCCACATTGCTACGTAAGGCAGTCGTTGATGCCGACATGGAACTGGGGAGAAGGGTTTACCTCCAGGCGAAAGGTATATCCTAGCATGGTGAGTCATTAGCAAGGCGAGCGGCAGGAAGTGCAGTGCAAAGGAACTAATGTGGACGTCTTAAGGGACCGGCAGTTACTTTAAGATTGAAGTTTTTTTTTGTATTTTTTTATATTTTTTGTTTCAAAAATGCTCCACAGAGGACTTAAGGTGCAAAATCTTTTAATGGCCGCTCACAGTGGTTGGCTCTTTTGTAACATTTCTTTGTGGTAGTAAAATTTTAACGATTCTCAGTTTATTATCTGTTAAGGATGTGTCGCTTGGTGTCTATCAGATGGCAATCCTCAGGCAATTTGAGGTTAAGGGCAATGGGGTGATGGGGTGGACTCAACTCAATCAGCTGTTGTTATAGTGTGGTTGGCCAGCTGAGAAGCGGTTTAGTTACGGTTGTAATTTTATTTCTTTAATAATTATCTTTTCCTTTAGGAACGTGAAAATAAATAGGGTATGATTTCGATAGTTTCCATTGCATGTATGATTCGGAGAGTTGTATTTCAATATACTTTAAAGAAATTGCTGATTTTTACCTCGTGTACTGTAGGTGGTGTTTTTTTTTTCAAATATAAACTACATATGTACATACATACATATGGAATAATGAATGAACATACATATGTACATATATGTACATTCCTCAAGGTTTAAGATGAAAGTTTCTAAATAGTGTATGCTTCGATACATACTAAGTAAATACTTTTCCTGAAAACGTGCGGTAACTATTAATGAAGAAAAGAAAAGCTACTTCAACTGAACTATAGCCTCAGACAACGTAACTACTCTTAACCGCAAGATAAAATCGATGCCATCCTCTTCGCCCCGAAGACAGGAACTTAGATGTTTCCTTGTGCTCCAAACTCTTATTTTAGAAATGTTAAAAATGCAAAAATTGTATTGGGTTGACAGTGAGTTTCAGGTTTCAATTCAGTTCCGAAAAACATAACACAGTTCCCATAAACATAATTTTACAAACAGGAAAATGGAACGATCTACATATGTATGTACATACATATAACCGAATCTATTATCGCCACACCGAAGCCCCTCATATTACTTTTCTATTTCTTACTTTTTTGGTTACTACTGCTTTACAGACAAATGTTTCTTTTACTTTAAAAAATATATATTACTATCTTTCCCCCGTGTCCATTCACTTAATACTGATAGGTAGGATAGAGGGTGACTGCAACCACGAGAGCGCACCTTTACTCGGATCTAAAGGGATCCATTTAGTTCCCCGGTGTGAGATACCTGAGCCTATGGCGGGTCGTTCTAAACCAACCAGTTGTCGTGATGAATTTTAGTATGGTTTTAGGTTGAGTGTTTGCTAAGGTCATTAAAACGTACTATTCCAAGGGATGTCCATCTAGCTCTGTTGTGGCTTTAACTGGAAAATGTGTTATATCTTCCTTTTCCCCTGTATCGCCACAGCCTCTACGCGCTAATTCTCTTTCTTCTACGGTGACCTGCTATGATACTATGAAGATGGTCAGCTAGCGTTGCCCATGTTGTAAAAGTCCGAAGTGAGTTTGTACCAAGTGATCTGTTGGTAGGTCGCCTTACTCTTTTCTAGCTCATCAGCTATTTTATTCCCTTGGAAGCCCATATGTTCCGGAGTCAGATCATAATACTCTGCATTGAGCCGATGCATCTGAGATCTTCTTTACGAGTACACCTGTTGACTAGTTTTGAATTGGGTATGGTGGAAGTGATGCATTGATGGTTGCTCATTTATCCAGTTCTTTCTAGAGGGAAATTTGGAGTTGAGGTTAGGTTTGAAATCTACGTAGTCAGAAAGCACATTGAGGTTTGACCACTTGGTGAGGTTGACCAGTTTGGTTGGTTTGGTTTTCCGCACTCAAGTTTGTCAGAAGCGAAAAGCGATTTTTGCAGCTACTTCTTTGTTGAATAGGTCCAATGGACAGAATCCGAACATAGTTTCAAGGGCGGCGGTAGGGAGACTGTCATAAAGGAGGATAGATCTAACGATGACAGTGCACATTCAATGGATGGTGGCAGGTTTCGCCACCTTTTCTTTTTCCAGTTCAATTTTCGGTCTAATATTATATTTGTAAGGAGAATTAGTTCTGCTTTTTGTGGATTAAGACCAAGGCTACACCAACAATGTTTGAAGCAAATCAACAACATGATCGTTTTGGTCTAATCTCACTTATTTAGGATTTCCTTTGTCACTATGTTCCGGAGTAGTGAGGGACACCACGTGGGGCTACAGCATGTGCTTGGTTATTTCTCAATTCAGCGTCAAATTCAAATTCCGCGTATTGAGCATGAATTCTATCCAATCTGATAAAATATGATGTTCGTATATGTATCTGCACTATATGCTGTTCTAACTGATTTTAGGAATGCTGCCAGTGTAAATTCTTAACTGTTGCCACCTTATGCAGCCCTGTTTTTACCTACTGAGCGGCCGGGCCCCATATAAGCATGTTGAACAAGTGAACTGTATACGAACTTCTGAGCCTCTCGGTAGAATGCAAGTAAGTGAAAGATATGTATGTGTATATACCAGGTTCCGAAATTCCTTAACAAATTTGTATTTTTTCTATTGTATTGAGTAATTTATTTTATTCATAATTCGTAGAGGACAACAAATTCATAGAGACATTGCAGAAAATTTCGCGTGCGCTAAATTTACAGTCTTAAGTTATACGGAGAGGTAGAAAATCTAGTCCAGAGGTGTATTATCATGAATCCAGTCTGCAAAATGGGACACGGAAGTGTAAACACTTGGTATGCGTAATCCACCGCAGTTATCAGAACCAAAGGACATAATACCGATCTATAAAATCAATTTGCATAAATAAATGGATTTTTAGTAGTTCTCAATAATTTCAACATATTATTTACCTGAGAATAAATTCCACTATCCTGTATAAAGAGTGGTGCGCCACCAAATCCTTGGCAAACATCTTTACCTTCACCTCCGGCGCACATCCATTGTCCTTCTACAAATATAATTTGACAATATGTACAGTTCATATGTATACATTGTCCTTATTAGTTAAATAAATATTATTTTAAATAAAGTGCACAACTTAATCGTACGTACTTGGACCTAAAGGTTTACAAATTATTATATCAATAGTCTGAAACGATAGGTACATACATATGTATGTACATATGTATGAAATTCAACTCGTTTTCTTACACATAAGGCCTAGTAAAATATGAGCGACATGTGAGCGCGGCAATTATACAGAATTTTGCTTAATCATTTTTACACATTTCTATTCAAAATATGAACATATTGCAAAGTTTTAAAAAATGGTCGCGACTGTATCAAGATTTGATACCACATATATTTTTATATGTCTTATATTCCACATATTTATTTATTAAGCTTAATCATCGAAGAAAGAGTCCATAAATTCTAAGACATGAACTTTATTTTGTCTTTAAGATAAACGAACCCAAGAACAATTGAACACCGAGGACTTGTTCAATATGTTCTAATAGAGCAAGAAGAATATAACTACCAGTACAAGTAATAGATACGACCTTCCACAAAGACCCTCAATGTGCACTGCAAGCAAAATATGTATGGGATTTATTGTGTTGACCCAATGATTAACCAGAAACTACACTGAGGCTTAAGTACATGCACTAATTAAGATTAACATTATGTATGCATACGTATAGCAATCATTGGCTTGCTCCTAGGCACTCACAAACGATCATAGTACTGAATAACATTTTGGTTATTCGTCGAATAATGGAGCTAAATCCATACGAAATAATAGCACTCTATCTAGAACGACTTCTGCATATGTAATTGCTATTCCGATATTTACAGAAAATAGGGGTTAATGAAATTGTTTTACCCGACTCACAATAAACATCTCCTTTGAAGTTTGTTAGTGACTCCAGTGATCGCATTTTCTGATTTAAAGGATCATAGCCATATGGGATCCAGAACCCAATTTCTAAAAACTGTTCACTATGATATTTATTTTTGAATATCAAGTGGTGCTTGCTCTTTCTGGAAATAATACAAAGACAATGCTTCTTCTTTCAAGTTAAATTGTCAAGCCCCTGTTCCTCGCATTTACAACTTTATTTAACTTAAAAACAATTAAGATCAAAGTCATCATTCCATTAAAGCTACAAAAACTGAGTAGAAACTTAACTCCTTAAACTACACGAGTTGTACTTGTAAGCGCAAAATAATTATGTAGTTGTAGTTTTGTATCTTACAAATTTGTTCAGGACTTGTAGTACAGTGGATTCAAATTATAGCCAATGAAGTGCTACAAGACTACAAGTCCGTATCTTCACGTATAAAAGTAATGCGAAGAACTATAACTCTGGTTAGTTGAACGGTTTAGTACGCATTTTTCTGTCAACTTGTGTTTTGGTGTACTTGAAACAAATTTATATTATTTTCCACCGGCAGTTACTAACTCATGCATATCAGCAAGATCATGATATTGGCTATTTTACTGACAGCACATGATTAAGTACAGTACACTCTCAGTCCAAGCTCACGTTTAATGCCAATTAAAAGGAGCGATCCCAAAAGTCAAGAACCATCATAAAACCCTAAAATTTTTCGTGGATTTCGCAGTTTCGATACCTAAATACATTGTTGTGATACCCAAATTTTATAGTTTTATAAAGGTTCTTTACTTTTGGGATCGGTTTATGTGAGGTGAGCACGTTCTGATAATGTATACGCCTGGCACGCTTGTGATTGCTAGTCAAGTGGCATTTCTTATAAAACAACCAAACACTCACAATTTACAAACTACAAATAAATTCACAAACATTTATTAGTTTTGTAGTTTTATGAAATAGACCACAGGAGTAAATAACGCATCTCTATTAGTAATTAACTGAGCGGAGATCTACGAAGGCAACCTAAGATTGATAAAAAATGAAACTGCGAAAAAATACGCACTACCTTATGTTTAAACTACTACGTATGTATGTATAAGGAAAAATCATAAATCCTTCGTCATCTTACCAATTGAATTCGGAGATTCCAACGCTCCTGTGGCCCCATAATTCCTTAGGCACATATCCCAACTGGTCAAGGGGACATCCAGCTGTACCATTTCCGGCGATCGTTTACTCGATGTCGATATCTTGCCCCATCCGGCTATAATAGCTCGCTTTCCCACAACCAAATTCGCTCGAGATTTCAGCAAACAAATAGGTTGAGTTGCAACTGAAAAAAGGAAACACAAAATAGAGTTCTTACAAAAGATCCACAGAAGTTTTCATTAAAATAAAGGAAAACAAATAAAAGATTGGTGATACAATTTGTGTCACAAGTGCAACGCTTATCGTACGGCAATAAATATTCCACTACACTGGACCCGATGTGGGTGTAATTATTGCGCCGAGGGGCTTTCTACTGCGCGTGATCGCCCCAAGATCGCCATAAACAACGGCTCACAATCAGATGGCGTTTGTTAATTGGCAGCAACTGTTTAACTTGCTCATGTTCGACTCACCTTGCACTGCGCATCCAGCAAAAAAACAAAAAAAAAAAACAATATTGGTCTGCCACCAACGGCCGAACACCTTTTCACAACAATGTAGCGTGACGCTGGCAAATAAATTTATCGTCTCCGTGTCCAAAGGGACTAATAACATTAATTTCCTTTCGAAATCAATCCGAGCATTGGTGTTGCGACCCGTTGCTGTGGTTTCGGAAAATCGTTCCCCCATCGGAAAGGTGGAATACGAGCATCCTTTTTTTTTATTGAAAAATTGAATGAATAACAAACAATGTAGAAAGAGAAGCTTGAAATTAGGTGTTTCATAGTCGACACGTTCTTCTGTGTTAACAATAATGAGATTTTAAGCATGCAGAGGGCAGCTAGGTCGGCACAGCTTGAAAGGGACCCGACACAACTCCTGGTCGTGCAGCAGCGGCATATTGCTGCCGAATTACAAAGAATGCAGAAGCAATTTAATTCGTTTGGGTATGGGGAGTCTGCCCAAAATTTAATGATCGTACAATTCATATCATTTATTATTACTTCATATCCAAGCCCGCCGCTGACACACATTTCTTTCTGAAAATCATTGCTTTGGTTGTTCTGCTGTGTGCAGCCCTATGCTTTAAACGCTTTTGTATGCTTTGACGTTAATTGTATCCTGCGTCTGTGGATTATAAATAGCTTTACGTGTACGTACACTTAAAAAATGCCACAAAGGGGTGTTGTGTAAATATTGATAAATCTTGAAGGAGTTTTTGATTACTAATTAAATGAACTTGGATTGATTTATTCATTAGATTTCAATGCATAATTGGAGGGAAACCGTTATGAACTCGAAGTCACAGTATCATTGCGTTACTGCGAAACAGGATATTCATGTACGCATACTCTCAAAATTTATATTTTGATATAATAAAAATAGTTGTTAGTTTAATATTTCGCGAAATATACTCTTTTAGAAGCTTGAAACGTAGTTAGAATGCCAGATGTGTCAAAGGTTATGTCGCAGCATCAAGGGATATGAGAAAAGTATTCGAGTTTGAGAATAACAAGAGTATCATCAATTAAATTAAATTAGTACATCACATACGATTGGAATCTGTTATTTATATGTAAATAGATATCTCATAGAGTCTGCCTTTATTCTTAAACTTTTATTAAGGTTTCCCCCAACCGGTACACTAATAAATATGAAGTAAAGATTTATTTATATACATACATATGTATGTATGTTTATGGCTTCATTTTCATTTTTTTGTGCTTACGTAGGCATAATATATGTATGTACATACGTACGTATAAGTTCTTACATAGATATGCATATATATGTAGTTTAATTAATTTTTACATTTCAGTAAAGATATTCAGAATCATTTAGGAAATCCGGTGCTGTTATTGAATGTTGTATGTGCATACGTACCTAACAGGTATTGCAGTGGAATTAGGATTGTTTCACATCATTTTCAAGGCAACAAAACCTTATCACAATTGTTATTTTAATTGAATATTCGGAAAACCTCCTTATCATTAAATTGGGTCATTTAGATCACGCCTGGAACCCTAACAAAAGTGAAGGACTATTATCGTTGCACATGTTTACACTCTTTGCAAGACAGATATATTTATATTTGTTTAAACTCTAACTGAAAACATCAAACCCCAATAAATTATGATCTACAAATAAATAAATACTTAGCGCAACAGGTTGATGGAACCCAGGGCCTAGCTTCTCACAACCATTCGTGTTGTGCGTGTTTTATTCTTTACACAGTAGGTCCCCTATTTAATACCGTGGCCGAAGGGGGATTTGTTATTTGAGAAGCTTTCTTAGGACAGTTGTACTCTCGGATGTTTGTCAGACGCTCGCGAGGGGTGAAAAATTTTTAGGTGTTTCGACTGGGATTCGAACCTCGAAAGCCTATGTTATGTACAAACAACGAAGAAATTCGGGTGTCGTTGATGTTTTTTCACAAAAATATTACACCTTTGGTTTTATAAAGAAAAATTGGTGCTTTCGTATTTTTTTTCAAAATTAGTAAATTAAATTAATTGCTTCAACAATTAAGCAAGACCCAAGATGGGAAAAGGCGCCAACTATTGGTACCGTTATAGAGGACCGAATAATTGTGCCAGGTACATTAATTTTTTTCAGAAACCAGAATGCCATAGAGATCATACAGGATCATAATCCTTTAAGAAAAAATGGAAAATCAATCTCCACCTGGTTGGTGGCCTAAGGTTTAAAAGAGTATACTCACGGACAAACTTTTCCACGGTACGACCGACCTCACGACGAAATCCACGTTGCGTATTTACAACTGAGCCGGAATTTCGATAGCATTTTTTTTATAATGCATGTTCGGCAAGCGTGAAATGATGCACAATGGAATGGCAAACCTTGCTAAATATTTTGGCAGCTGCATATCATTGGTAAATTTGGCAGCTGTTGAAACATAACAATTGGAAAAAGTATCATTGCTATCTGGTCACCCTTAACATTAACGAAATGCATAATAATGCCCTAAAGAATTCTTCTCGTCTTGTGAAGTGGCTTTCGAAGCAACAAATATCGATGGTTGATTGGCCAACCCAAGGTTTCGATTTAAATCCAATTCTAAGCTTTTGGAACGATGTGAACTTCATAGTTAAAGAATTACATCCAAAAATAAATGTCTATGAGCTTTCGTGGACCATAAAATCATTGTGAAGTACTATCGCTTTGGACAGATGTACATACATATGTAGGTGTTTAGTTAAAAGTCTAACAAATTGTTGATAAGATATTACGAAAATCAAAGGATATGCAACATACTAAAACAATTGTAATTTATTGATCTTTCATGGGATTTGTTTGGAAGTGCTATTTACAGGAAAAGTTAACTTTTAAGCTTCGGAAGCAACAAGCTATTTTGGAAGAAATTTTGTTTTCTCTTAACAAAATGTAATTCTTAATCATGTGTTTGTTTCCATAATCAACATTTAAGAATTGTCGTGAACAAAATCAAGTAAATCCTTTACTGTTCATACCAACAGATGCCCAAATAAAAATGTCTCAATCAACTCGTGAAAAAATTAAATTCAATACAAACATCGATTTTACCTACATACATATTTTCAGTGAGCTTGCACGTTGTTTTAGCCACGTTAACATGCAGTTGCATGGAGCCCAACTCGTAGCACAGGCTACTGAATATCCATTAAGAAATTCACTCCTTCAAAAAAAAGGCTAGCTTGCATTGAAAACAGTGCACGCCAATGTGAATCACGCCTGCTTCCTCTTCTTACTGGTTCTATGTTTTGCAAATCGTTTACAGCAAGAGCTAATAAGATAATTTTGATTTTTAAAATCGGAGCTCAATGTAATTTATAAGGCTTCTTCTATTTTTTGTCTTTGATTTCGAAACGCAGATTTAATATATTTCTAAAGCTGGTCTTTACCTTTCAAGAAGCTATGTACGTCTTCTTGGGAGAGTCGATATGAAGTGCAATACATATTTTCATAAAGCTCTAGATTGCAGGAATTTGGCAAATTCAATCGTTTCTCCACTCTCCATGAAAACTCAAAAACAAACATTTTCAAAAATAGTTGTTATCACACCTTTTCCATATTTTTCGCTCATATAACTCATACTCGTGTCTCTTAGGTCATGTGCAAGCTTGGAGTTTACTCTTCCCATTATTCACTTTGAGGGTTTTAATGAACATCGTAGGTAGTCCTATTTTTATAATAAGTTTGTCGTTGAGTGGCTTACCCCTATGATTTTCAAAGTATTCCTACTGTTGACCAGCAAACAACATAAATTGCGCAGTTCCCTCGATAGTTTGTAGATATGCATACTGATCTGTTTATTTACAAAATATACTTTATCCATTATTATACAGGGAGATCAAATAAATTGTTAGTTTTTATAAAGGGTCATTCATTTCGTGGTTTCAAGCTGGTAGCGCTGGCATTTGACACCCTCCAAACTCAGCTGTCATTTGTCATAATATTAGTTGAATGTTTGCCATTTACGATAATGGATCGCTTAACTATCGAACAACGCGTTAAAATCATTTCAAGTTACTACAAAAAAGCTGATTCAAACCTAGTCACTTTTCGCGCATTACGCGATGATTATGGTCGTCATAATCGACAGACCTTGCGTAGTCTGTAAAATTGTGGAAAAAATTTGAAGAGAGAGGAAGCGTTACTGATGTCGTAAGGCCTGTGCATCATCGTAATGCACGTTCAGCCGAAAATATTACTGCTGTAAGTGCAAGTGGTGCTGATGATCCGAATTTATCGACTTGGTCGATATGGTCGAATAATAGCCGATTTTTTTTGCCGGCTATTAAAGATCATGACTTGGAAGATATGTGGTTCCAACAAGACGGGGCAACAATGCACACAACACGACCAATTTTGGCTTTATTGCGTGAGAAGTTTCCTGGTTTTCTTTCCAGTTTCCAGTTTCCTTGGCGACGTCAATTGGCCACCAAGATCGTGTGATTTGACACCGTTATATTTTTTATTTTTTTCTGTGGGACTACGCAAAGGTGTTTACGCGAATAATCCCCAAACTATAGGCCAACATTACTCAAGTTATAGCCGAGATACTGCCCGAAATTTGCGAATAAA
Source organism: Xylota segnis (assembly GCA_963583995.1). Lineage (NCBI taxonomy): Eukaryota > Metazoa > Arthropoda > Insecta > Diptera > Syrphidae > Xylota > Xylota segnis. Next base: position 81,803,622 of record OY757237.1, read on the forward strand.
TGGTTAAAAATTACCTCAAAAGAATTGCATGCTGTGAATCTTCCCGAGGCGGCCATTTGAATGATATTGTTTTTCACACTTAATGACAAACTTTATAATGAAGAACAAATTTCATCAAAACTGTATCGCTGTGTGTGTTTTATTTAGCTTTACTTTCGAAATCGAAAAATTAATAGTTTAGCACCTTGGAAAATTCGAAAGTATACACTTTCTATTTATTGTTTATTCTATTACCTATTACACCACACGTTCACTAACAACTTATTGAAGAGCGAGAGTATTTTTGCACATTTACCTCACAAATCGTGTTCAGTTTGCTATTTGAATTCCTTTTCAAAACAAGGCTTGAGCTTCTAAATTTATTTTAAAGCCCGACACTCAGTTCGTTCTACATTTCAAAATTAACGAATGAATGCATGTATACAATATGGAAAAAATATATGAACATGTCAATCGGCTGAATCCCCCATCATAACAATACGAATAAATCTCCACTTATCTCCTAATTTAATCGAGTAAAAACCAACACGCAATATTCCATCAAATGTCACCGAAAATCCAAAAGTCACATACCATTGCAAGCCCGCCCTGTAACTTACCCGAGTAATTAAGGGGCGTTTTCAAAACAAGCAGCGCAATGTCATGATGGTATTGGCCCTGTTTATAATCTGGATGTACAATCACATGACTAATTGCATGGTTGACCGCTCGAGGGGCACAGAATCCAGTGCTGGCGCAATCAGGGTCGGTGGATGTATCGTACTCTCCGACTCGAACTGATGATCTTAAATTAGACAGAACAAATATTAAGAACCTATGTCTACCAGCACAAAACCAATTATTAATATCAGATTAAAATTAAATCAAGTAACACTCTTTGCAGTGTTTGATTGACAAGTGATATCTTACAAACGATGTCCATCGGCCTTGGCCAGAGCACAGTGTGCAGCAGTTAGAATGACTCGACGTGCTATGATGGACCCAGCGCATGGATAGGCAAAACTTCCTGTGTTAACATCTGCTAAACAAAACATCGAACAATCACTAGTAGTTAATTAAATGAAAGTCACGCACTTACGTTTGAAGCCGACTCTTGCAATGAATGGATAGGTACCCAATCCTTTGTAGAACTGACCTTGCACTAATGCCTTACCGCACACCTGATTCTTTTCCAGCGGACTGCTGGGGCAGCAGACGTATGGCATGTCTTCGCCGCCACCACAAAACAATGTCTTATCGCCATAGTAGCACATCTTGGCGATTTCATAGATCATAGAGGGGCATTCGTGCATTGGACTGCATTCAGTTCCAGCTGCGCAATCAGTGCCGGAGTCATAATACGATCGCACTTTTAATGGATCACGCGCATAGCTGTTCCCTTGGTCGGTGCGAACAGAAAGACGTTCTGAAAGGAGACAAATGAATGGATGTTATGATTTTGATTAATTGGCTCGGGCACAAAACTGAATCACTTGACAGATTTGTTTACAATTTTAGAATTGGGATAGGGATGATTTTTTATTTGTTTCTGCATTACGAGGCACTGATCTCCACACCAAGGAGTAGCAGAAGAGGCACCGAATTAATGAATTTAACTAAAAAAAACCCTGTATGCATGAATAATAGAGAATTTAAATACCCATATGTTTAAGTAGATGAACTAAACCTAATTTTAATTTAAAAAAAAAAATAAGTATCAAAATCTGAGTCTTGACTAAGACCGCTTTAATAGGTATGTAAGCAACGTTTTTTAAACATGAAAGTGATGTTTTATTAAGGTGCATGCAAGTATCGGTGGATAAAGCCATCCCCGATGGCTGGACTATCATCTCTACATACCTCATCTTCAATATGAAGATCCTATCGAACGTATTGTGTGAACGTCTGCAACACGATAATTGGCACATATCAGTATGGCCAGTTCCGGCCCGCAATTCGATAACCGACCAAATTTTCATACTGAGGCAAATAGAAAAGAACGTTGAGTTGCAAGTCGAGACTCACTATCTCTTCAACGACTTTAATGCCGCATATGACAACATTTATCGTCGAATTTATAGGCGAATTCGGAATCGCTGGAAAACACGGAGCGCAATTTGCAATTTGGGAGCAGTTCCCCTGAACTATTCTAAACAACAGCTGTAACAAAAACTGCCCAGGGCAGGTGTTAAGTTGGAAGACACTATCTTCAGCAGAACTGTCCAGCTGCTGGGATACGTAGACAACATCGACATTATCGGTCGCTCCCAACGCCCGATTGGCGAAACGAATAGGTTTAAAGCACTTAACTCAGAAAACAGAATTCATGCTCTACAAAACATTGATCCCACCAGTTCTGCTATATCAAGCCGATTTCTGGACGACAACCAGGAAACCAGGAACCAGGACTGTCTCGAGACAACAAGTGAGAGCGAACCTCCGTTCTAGGGATCAAGCAATCGCGAAAGCCAGAGCCCTTGGTCTGAAAGCAGCAGTTGGCAAAGTCGTGGGACCCATGGCCTAGCTTCTCACGACCTAGATAGTTTAACTACTATCGCTCTAAATTTTGATAGACAAAAACATTTCATCGTCTAAACTTATATACAATCCATCGTAGAGCGAGTTCACACAAAGATTTTGTGTCTTATTTGAACTAAAGAAAATTTATATTGAGAATTAAGAAGGACCAAATGTAGTAAATTAAAGCACATAGACTCGTATCATATAATATTAGTCGTATCCTAAAAAGGTTGCCGTCTTAAATATTAATGTACACTTAAATATAAAGTTTACCAATAATTTTGTAATAGTAAGTTTTACTTAAACTTCAAAAACTCTTCTTTTTAAATTTCTGATATAATCTTATTTTCAATTAATAACTTTTTATAATAGAATATGTTGTGATTAAGTTTATACCAAAAATGTGGTACACTATCTAATAGCGTCTGTGTTATCGAATCTAAACTGATAATATAAAGAAATCTTTGAATCTTTGCATTTCAAACAAATCGGTTTTCAGTCGAATTAGCCATAAGTAACTTTATAAACAAATTTTTTTATCAAAACATGGTATGTCATCTTGTGCTATAAGTAAAGTATGGTTCTTTGGTAAACTACAATAAAAAAAAGTTTGACAGACAGTATTGGTGAACTTTTCGACTTTTTTATCACAGTATTATCAAGTTCGAAATTTTTTACGAAACCAATACTTGCCCTATAGGTACATGTGCAAGTAAAAATTGTAAAGATTTTATTGTATAATAACAAAATAGCATAGCAAAAGTCTAGAAGAAGATGGATGACTAGTGTTGAAAAGGATTTTTAAGCAGAACTTCTCCAGAAAAAAGCGCGCAATGTATCTTAAAAGGGGGTGTCAATGATTTCACTGACAGGTGAACAATGTCAGAATTCTACTCCGATTACCAAATTATAAAATTCCCTTATAAAGCTACAAACAAACTCAGGATAAGCGCTATAGAGATGTTTTAGGAATTGATACAAGAACAATATTTGAAACGCCAAACGTCACTCATAATAACAATTCTGTAGTACAATCTCGCATTCGCAGAATCTTCGAAATTTAGGATGCATTCTGAAAGATTCCAAATGGATGTGAACTTAATTTGACACTCACTTCAAAAGTGACAAGTATGATTACAGTAAAGACAACATTTAAAAGCAACGCCATTAAGGCAATTCAACAACAAAGGATTTTCATAACAGTCTTTGTTAAAAAAAGAACAAATTTTCGAACGATCCGAAGATGTCCGAAGATGTACAACAACCCTACATAAGTTAACACATTTCAGTAAACAGTAAACCAACAAAAAGTTTAGGAATAGCAATCTGCCATTACAACCTAATATATGTATTAAAAAATCCAGAACAGTAACTTCATGTTTCCAAATCCAAATGTCATTTGACCTCAAGTCAGGAGAACTTCATCATTAAAATTTCGGCAAGCCAAGAGAATATTAAACGAATTGGGATACGAATAATGACGATTGATGATATCGCATCTCTTTGATACAGGTCTTCCTGACATAAGGTTGTCGTAGGACGGCGTTTTATTCAAAAATAATAATTAGCTCAATATTTTTGTTCGCATTTTACAGAGATAGTTTATACTAATCTCAGTTTTTGATTGTTTTCGTTCCTGCTTAATGTTTACATATAGCTTTTGGAATGTAAATAACAACTGAAATTATTCTTTATGAAAGCGTCATATTCATTTCATATAATGTATGTATCAAAAATTAAATTGAGTATAAAATGCAAAATGAGCACTTTGATCATACATATGAAGTTCATTCAGGCAATTTATTTGTCTGAATGTTTTGATTGATCGCAGGTGTTCTGTAAGCAATTGACCATGAAAAACTCATTTAGTTGTTCGAACAAAAAATATACATACCTACTCAAACAAATAAATTTAACGATTTACACTGTTTCATGAACCTTAAAAGGGCTTATCTGATTAAACAGAATACTATAGTTCTCCAAATATTCATTCTCGCAAATATTTACTTTCGGGTACAACCTTTGGGTCCAACATAGTCATACGTACATACATGAAGAGTCAGAGAATTATTTAATAATATGGGCATTGAAAGTAACTTAAGAGGCTTTTATTTTTTATTGCTAACTTAGTTTTAGTAAAATGACAACAATCTTAAAAAATTTATTACAAATTCCTACGCTATTGTTTTGTTCACACTTTGAACTTTCAGTCATTCGACACAACTAAATGTATTTAATCACTTTAAATACTTGCATGAGTAACACCAAAAAAAAACATAAAAACATTAGAAAGTCTACAAATGTACATATTCTCGCATTAAACTTTGGTATGTGATATGTAGAACGTGTAATTGAATTACATACATAAAGTATTAGTTTCCATTTAATATTATACTGAAAAGGCAATAATGAATGTATATACAAGCAACTGAAGTCAGTAAATTTTCATCAATTTTTTGGGTTTTTTTTTGTACATTGCGCATACGTATATATGTACACACATATGTAGGTATGATTCCAGATTTGAATCAAACTTGACATTATGATAGGGAAGTCCAAAAAAGTGACGGTCTACCTGCCTGTTTGTGCACGGATTACAGCCCGAGATCATATACAGTGCACACTTTCACTTCTATCAGTAAAAAGACAGTTTTTCAGCGTGTAATAGAACAAACGACTTTTTACTTATATAATTTATTAGACTTCGAAAGAAGAGATTATTTTCCTGAATATAAAGAATTTATACACACATTTGTAAAACTATGCCTGGCCACATAAATAGCACATATGTACATATATTGGATTGCATTGAAATTATGAAATACATTTGTAGAGAAACGGCAGAACTTAGTTTTTTGTCGGAAACTCTTTGCACCCTCCAGCACAGCTGCATATCGTCTTGGAAGACTGCACCGAAGCCTGACAACGTTCCTTAGAAATAGTTGTCCAGGCGATTTGAATCCGCTCCAAAAAATCAGCTGCATTTCGGGGTTTCACTGTTTCGATGTGATGTTCGATATCATAAATTTTCAAATTAGATTGAAGAACTCCAATTTTATAAAATTGGTTTTCAAATTTTTGACTAAAGGTGCGTATACTTTTTACAGAATCAAGAGGTTAGAAAATTTATTCGAGAAAGGCTCCCAGGATTCTGTTTAAACTTTACATAAAACTAGTCTTTTTAAACCCTTCAAGATGGCATACAACGTTTTTGATCAAAAAGAACACGATTTTCTCGACAACGCCCTGAATGATGAACCTAATTTATGGGCAAATTTCTTAGGACCTTGCTTTATTTATAGCCAACGTGCATATATGTGTATACATATTTTTCTCGTTTTTACCTCAAATGTACACCAAACTTATAGATGTAGATGCAAGTTTGTACGACAATCGTGCACTTTATTTTATATCCTTTGACTAAGAATATTATTATTTGCGTTCAATTTTCACCTTGATATACTTACATATGTACATATGTATACACTTTTCTTTGTTTGCATTTCGAATCAAAGCCTCTAACTTAATGTAAACGCACAGATCCGATTGTAAAAATATTTTGATTTATATCTACTAACTCGAAAAATAATAACTGTCGCTCTTCTTAGCCTGACTAATAAAGTGAGGTCGTTTGTAAAAACACCACAATAACTTCAAACATATATTGACTTCTTGAAAATGTTATGAAAAACTGGGCATGGTTATGTACATATGTATATATAAAGTTGAACCATAGGAAATTAAAGATTAAACGACCATAAAAACTGCTTTCACAATTTCTTTTCTGGTAAAAAATTAGATTAAAGTTACATTCCACACTAATATCCCTATATTTGTTATCCATTATTTTTAAGCCCAACTGCTGAAGACGAGAAATATCATATAAAAAGCATCGATATTTTTAAAACAAACTAATTTCATTTGCCTTTTGATAGCTTATGCATACATATGTATGTACATATCTCCAAAGAAACAAAAATGCCAATTTTATTAAAATAGCTAAAGTTCGATCCAAGAAAATCGATTTATATTGAAATCGACCTTCAGTGAAGTATCGTTAATTTTGTAATAAAAATATGAATTCTGATATCGCATCGTCCAGTCGTTTAGGTTGCAGTTGCAGACGTTGTTCAATTCTGCTTTAAGCAGCTTTTTCCTGACAATTATACTTTTGACAGTTTGTTATTTTTTTCCTACCTACCTACCTGTTCTTATTGATGAAATATGGAGCAATACACAAAAATCTTTAGAACAAAGCAGGAACGTAAACAAAAGCAAGAATTATACGCTGAATTATACGACACTTGAAAGTTGAACAAATGTGAGCCGATTATATTTAGGGCAATTTTAAGTCAAGCTTGTCATGATTTAAGAAGAAATATAATCTTAAAATATTTAGTAATTTTTATATGCAACTATAAAATTTCCAAATGCGAATTGTTATACCAATATTTCAATTTTAACGGACACGTTAAACTAGGTACAAGCCATCAAGGCAAGAGTGACCTTTTTGAGCCTCAATAGAATATTTACTACACATCTTACCACTGGTATTAATTTGTCCATGCTCTACACATTTGACTTCATTGTGCGGAAGAAAATGTCTACGCGTCTGTTTAGGTAAGTACAGATCATCATCATCATCATCGTTATTAACTTATTTAGAAATCAGTTATGGAGATCGACAAATATTATACAAAATAATTTGGTTTCAGGTGCATCATTGTACCACAATCCTTTCTTTAAAAGATCTTCTGAAACACGACATGTTCCACCAGAGGCTTGAAATATACATATACAGGAGAGTCAGAACGTGCCTGTGTTCTATCACGTTTACCAAAGTGACAAGGTAATTTTCTCTGAACTATGCTTAAACCCCAGGGCACTCAATAAAATCTCCAGATATAACATGGCTGTTTCTGATGAGGATGCGACTGTTCATCAGATAAATATTGCCTAAATGAAAAGCGTAGCTTGGAACGATTCTTTCGCTGCAGTACATAAAGTCTTGTGCAAATTAATATGAAGAAAACATTTTTTTTCAAAAACTGATATTATTTGCTAAAACAGTCGAAATAATTATTGAATTATTAAAATTAATATTTTATGTGTCCACCTTTGGCTTTTAGCACCATCTGTACTCTTTTTGGCATGAATTCCTCCAGCTTTTGACAGTTTTAAGCAATTTTTGGATCTGGGTACCACACTTGAATTACTGACTCAATCAGCTTCGTTTGGTTGTACAATCCATTTTTTCAGCCTAGTTTTGCATATAGCTCACAAGTTCTCTATCGGATTAAGGTCTGGCGAGTTGCCAAGCCAATCCAAACAAATTTTCGCCTCCTCAGCGAAATATTGGCCGCGTTCCGACTTCTAGGCACTATGTAGTCAAACGTTTCTGATTGGTGTAGAGACTCAAATTTGACTGAAAAGTAAGGCAATTTTTTGTGAGGTAGTGGACTGGATTCGAAGGCAAAAAAATTCTCCCTTACTTTTAAGTCAGTTTTTGAAGTGTGAAGAATCAGCTGATCGGCAATATTTTATGTATTGTTCGGCTATGCTTTATAATTTGAATGAATTGTGTGCAATAAATAAACAAATTACTTTTCAAATAAATTGCAAGGAAGTGATCATCGAATTGATACAATAAGAGGATATGATTATTTAATCAATATGCGCTGTGTTTTCATTAAAATATTATATTAAAATAACCGTCCAAGGTAGTAAGTGAAGCAGAAATTTATCACCCATTTTTTCAATTAAGCCTTCTTTACAGGTTCCAATTTCATATAAATATATCTATCAGTAAGATCCCTTGACAAACACAATCCACACTTTGTCTAAAGTAAAACCTGGAAATGAGGATGCGAGGGACACAGGAAATGTCACCTACATTTTCAGTCAGTTTGCCGTTCCATTTGTTAGACCTTACCTGCAAATGTAGTGCCTAGAAATCGGAACGCGCCCATTGTTTTACTTTCTTTGACGCATGACAGGGAGCCAAGACTTCTTTTCAATAATTCTATGTATTTTTCACTGTTCATCATCCCTGTTATTGGAACTAGCGATCCTGTGAAAAAAAAAGAGAAACAACCCCAAAACATTTGCTTAGCAGGATGTTTTACTGTCTGCTGGATTGCCTTATTTGCCATTCCAATAAAAAAAAATTTCTTTTCTTTAGCATAAGTTATAACCTTAGTGTTATTTTGTAAAGACAGCTAGAGCAGCGTCATTTGTACTTTAAAGTTTCAGAAATATTTTCGGAATATTTTCAATTCAAGACTCTATGTATCTCGAATGAACACATTAACAAGAGAACAATGGATGAACTGAAACTATATGGAGCAGAATAGTGGAAGAAGAATCAGAACAGTTGAAGTTAGCTTAGATACATATACATATGTATGTACGATACATCATACTCGTACATAGTTCGAGGCAGAACATAACCACTATTGCAAATTATTGTTTTTTTACAGAGAGTAAGCATGTACTGCACTGTATTGATTCAGTTCTAATTTATACCTACGAAAGTAATAATTAACTTTTCAAGTTTTTATGGAGCAAACAAATCATTAATTCACTTTTCACTGAACTGAATGTTACTTATCTACAACCGTATGTATTAAATAAGCTAAGCTCTATAAAAGAAAGAAAAGAAAAGATTCTTCATGGGATATTTACCATCATTTTGAGCTTCACAAATACCTCCGGTGATTACGAATCCCACAAAAATCAGCCACATCACTTTTTTTGGATTAACTTGCATTCCCAAATACAGTATGTCTGACGAAATATCAAACATTATTCCATGTAAACTTTTATACAACCAACAAATCACAAAAAAATTCCAAGTAACCACCAACGAATTTAAAAATATCCACCTGCACTCACTACAAGCACTTTAAACGAGAGACTATTTTAAACCTCAGCGACGATGTGAATTTAATCCAACAGCCGATAGAACTAGAATGCGTCTCGGTCCAAATCGGCGAACGTATAAAATCTAACTAATCCATCTGAACACGGCTAGTAAAAGTACCAAGATACTTCCGGCTGATATTCACGAATGCCTACCCTACTACGAGCAAAAGCCATCCCAATACGAACACCCTGCGTGCTGTACAATAATGTATTTGTCAAACGCACACATTGGAACTGCGATTTCAGTCAGAAGCATTTTAGCCGCATTTTTGTTATTCTATTTATTTTATGAAGCAAATTTATTAAGTGACCGATCATTATGTGACCCACTGATTGCGGTCCAATGACTTCACATCGGACAGTAAATCACATCGGGCGCATGACACGTTTCGCACGCAACATCAAAGGGATCCATCCACCCAGAAATAGTTGCAAAGATACTCGTATGAGTATGCATTCGTGGACGTGCCGCAGTGGGCCAATGTGCCGATACCAGAAGTGTTTGCGGAAGCTTTAAAGCAGAACCTTTTGTAAAGGCATGCAACAGTCTTACATAACTTTTCGACTAGTATTTTGGTATTATGGACTTCTGGCCTAGTTGCGCTGATGTGTGAACAATGTTTCTCTCCCTTGCCAAAATGAAAAATAACGGCACTCGATCAGTTTAAAATCCCGTGAAATTGGTCGTTTAAACGATCGATCGCACTCGTTTCTATTTGGTTCGAAATGAGCCTAAAGACCGTTAAAATGGTGTTTCATTGTACTTTGGAGTCACATATCCGTAGTCTCATTGATGTTATTGACCCATTGTACAATGAGAAGAATGGATTTAACTTAAATAAAAATTAACTGCTGGAAAGTGAAATGGAATACATAAAGGTACATATGCATAGGTGGTTCTACGGGATTTCAATTAAATAAGTTTTTTTTTTTTTATGAACAGTCGCTTTAGTAATATGAAAATGGTAGTAAATGGTTAAATGTAGGGATAAATAATTTGACTCCTATGTGGCAGGGCCTTGCTACCAAGTTGTCTTCTTAGCCCACCTTGTCCAACCTTAACGTTGTACCTTCTGAAGCTGACGTTCTGTCGGGGCTGTATGTCCTTTTTTGTAGGCTTGGTGTCGCTCTTGTTAATCGCTTATCAATTTTTTACATCAAAGGCCACGGTGATGTATTTTCCCGACAGTAATAGATTAGAATTCTGCATGGTCATCCCACACAAATAGGGTAGAACAGAGGCGGACGAGGCTCCTTGTAGCTGGTCTCTTCAACGCACTTTTTCGAAATTCTTGTTTTTTTCCCAAGATCTGCAGAATTGTTAAAATGGAAATTGCACTAGGCTAATCAGATTGTTAACAAGAAGATTTGGCCAAATTAGCAGATACTTGTGGGCGACGTTGGGAAAATTTGTTTCTAATATATCTTTGGGGTGACTGGGTTGAAGTACCCTCAAGAGAATATTTTTTAAAGACATTGAGTGCTTTATTTTTATTGCTGAAATCAAGTCCATGAATGGATTAGGATTATTTGAGCTGAAGAGAAGGTGTCATCAAAAAGTAAGGTAAAATCTTTATAAAAGTATTTGAGCCTAATTCAAACAATGGCGAAACATTCACATACAAAATATTCGACAATTTCAGTGTCTTCAAGACATCGTCGGCACGTGTTCGATTGGCTAATACAAAATATCTTGAGGTAAAATCTAAGAGAGCAATGGCCAGTTCGGGAGTCTATCAGGATCTTCTTCGTTTTTTTTTAAATTGATGCATTTCATAGCATATCTTAATCCATATTGTGAATTCCAGTAGATATGTATAAACTTTTTGTTTTGTGCCCAGTGATTTAGCTACATCTTTATATGGTCAACAGGTAGATCACAGAAGGTAAGATAAGATAAAAATACAGAAGTCCTAATGAACCAGAAGGAAGATGAAGTCGTACATAACCATCAGTGCACCATTTACAGTGAGGTTTAAATTGAAGAATTTTAGGATTATTCCAATAACTACTATCTGGAATAAAAACTTGAAAAGGGCTATACGGATACAGTCTTCCAAGTTTATTCATATGTCTTACTAAGTTGGTGCGTAAGAGGTTAGGCTTGCGGTCTTCATAACACTTTCAGGATAGACACCGGGAGATTGAGCAATGCATCCCATTACCTCAATTCTAATGTCCCGAAGCCAATGCTTACCTGTTCTGCTGGTACATAAATAAGTTTCGAGTCGTTGCTCTGCTGAAAGGCAGATTTTAGTGGCATTTGGTCCTTGGCATATGCGAGAAATATAATGTCTTTTTTAAATCATATCCACGCATTGCACTCATGAGCCTTATCGTTATATGAATTTTATTTAGAAATGGAACTTAACGTAGATTGCAAGCATTCGGATTAAGTTCCTTAAGGCATCTTCTAATATAATGAGTACCGTATACCAAATATAGTTCAACCACAATCTGGGTAAGTGAAGAAGGATTCAGGCAATGCCTTAAGTTTTCTTTTCAAAGTGTGTTTTAATCTTTTTTTCCATTTTAATGATATTGGTCAACGTTTCCGTAAGGCCGGCCAGAGTAGTTTTTGAATTTGTTTCTGGGGTTTTTTGTTATTAAGTAAGCGTTTTAATTAATTGCACTTCTATTATTTTGCTCGCCAGGTCTAGGAGGACTTCCACCCCAGCAGTCGGTCAGGTTCATACTGTACCCGTAACAACTTCAAATGCCAGTTTCAAACCTTTTATATGGGGGGAAGAGGTTTGATTAACTTCGGCACCATTCGAGTGATGCGTAGGTCATTATTGGGGTGACGATGTTGAGGAAGTGTAGTAATTTATTTCTGGTTTGCATCCTCATATTTTCCCGCAAATTCTAAAGCAGGCCTAGAAGGTATTCGTCTTTCAGTGGTCTGTCTAAATGAAGCTTTTAATTAAGCTCGTCTAGAGTTGTCCAAAGATTTTTTCTTTCTCTTGACAATCAAGTTGTCCAAAATTTTAGCTTAGTGCCTGGAGGTGTTATATAAGTTTATTTTCTTCGTGAATAGTATGATTATATTACAATCACTCTCTCTGATTCTTTAGTATTTATATAAGTCATATTTATTTATTTTGGATTTGTCCAATAATATTGGACTCCTTTGAGTGAGGAGTCGTCTATAGCAGTTTCGAGGCACGCCTTGCTTCTGTGCTATTTATTGCACTTGTTAAATAAGTTTATTGGATGAGGGGAGTGCTACTTCATCTCGTACCCATTATGACAAATTTCTCTACTGATACTGATCACGAATATATGTACATATGTATATGTACATATATATATAATTTAAAGGGTTTATTTTGATTATTTCTCTATGTTAGAAACTATATTATGTACTAAACTAATCCTTAGGTTAGCATATAAAAAGAAAAGTGCCTGATTCGTTTCGAAGAGTCCCGCGAAAGAGATGCTTTGTAGGTCAGGTACCCGGTTTCTAAGCCAGAAGGCAAACTAATAAAATTGTGAAAGAAACCTAGTTATATTTAAATAACATTTTTAGCCTTCTAAATGGGCGTACCTTTGCAGTATAGTAGGGGTTGGTTTAAATATTAGAAATCTGAAGAACATGGAGTTTTTCATGGGAAGCATGCACCCAATCATCAATGAACTCTATGAGCTAAATATATCAAGATGTGGATATAGCCAAAATGACGAAACACGGCTACTGCACAGACTTCCACATTGAGCCATTAAATAATGCTCCAGTAAAGAGGTTCTTCGAATCGAAATTTCATATCTGGCCTTTTGAGAAGGAGAAGCAGTACAGGTGTAAATATTTCTAAAATGACGTGAAGTCCTATACGACTATTGACAAAACATAAAACCAAACTAGAAATATCACTTCAATTTTGATTGAGAGTATTTTTTATTTTGACGGTTTTGTAGGGGTTTTCTTGCTGTATTACTTGCCAGAAGAATATATTATGTTTTTTTACGGAAGTCGGCGAAAAAATGGGAGATTATTTAAAGTTAACAATGCAATGCGAGCTAAGCAGTACATCTATAATCGTTATAAACAAAAGCCTGCATCGAAATATTTACGTCCTCAAAAGTCTTCATTCCATAAAACTATGGTCGTTGAGTTAGAAATTGCAGAATAGTGAAGAGTATAAAATAGGAATAGGGTATGAGCCAACAACTGATTTAGTCCAAGTGCATCGGAGCGACATCACATACATATACATATTAGTCACAACAACTCTACATCTTATTTCGAACTTCTATAGCTATGCTATAGCTAGACTGATGGGGAAAACTGAAAAAACGGTCAAATAAATGCAGCCCACTCCAATATACTTCCATCAAGGACAACTTCTGTCCAACGTCCTCCTACGCTGAAAATTTTACAGCACATACTACAGTACCAAGTGGTACCGACCAGTTCGACAGTTAATCATTGTCCTGAAAATATTCATTTCTTAATTGTGTTCCTTATGTGACATATGCTTTGAAAAATTTTGTTGCATCCGCATCCAATTTTGCCTATAGCAATATCGCCCACAAACGGTAGTAGGTAGTCACTCTCTTTTTGCCTTTTCATCTACAATAACGATTACAGTCACTAGACGATTGTCTAAACATTACAATGGAACTATTTTATATTTAAATAAAATGTACAATTTGGTTTCGTTTTTTTTATTGTTTGTCTTTTCTTTAAATGTTCACTTAACATAAATATGTTTGTGTATATATGTACTCGAATATTGGTATTACAATAGAAAATTTTTAAATAACTATTCAATATTAAAAAAATTAAATATTAAACAAATTTAATCTACACAATAATCAGTAACTGAGACACATCACTATAATTTACACTATGCAAACCGGGAGAAAAAAATAAACATCTTTTAAAATTACACAAAATAACAATGTAGAAAGAAAAAAAAATTACATCATAAATACTAAAAAAAAAAACATAAAAAAGAAACAGAAATTCTTAAATAAGCTAAAATAATTAGTGGCATTAATCATCAGGTAAACAAATATATGTGTATGTAAGCCAGCTTGTATACAAGAGAACAAAATATCATTTGTTTGAGAAAATAAAACAGGACAGCGCATATATCCTGGAACCACGGTTGTAAAGGTAAATTTTTTTGTAGCACTTAATAAAACTCCGTAAGAATAAAATAAAATAATCAAGAGTCTGTATTGTGGAAGAACACAAAATGGAGAAGTTAACCAGCTTTCTGGGTTTGCTTTGATCGTTGATACGCTTCGTACGCCTCTACTTCTTTCTTTTCCTTCTTCTTATTGCGATGCTCGAACTCCAGCCGATGTGAGATGATGCGCTCGACAATGCGTTCCGTTGTCATCGTATTGCCTGAGTCGATGAGCATGAAAATGCCTTTGGTCTTTGGAACGGCGTAAGGGTCTGTCTTTCCATCCTCTAACGCAATTGGTGTTTGGCCGTGACACACAACATCCACTTTAAAATGTTCAATGAGATCGTCGGTCACGCAGTAGGGTGCTCCAATGACAACTTCATTCACATACTACAATGAAACAAAAAACACATTTACATTTTACTAAATTTGAACCTTCTGTAAAGAATAACATTCAATTGCCAACCAATTGACATAAATAAATAAAATGCGAAAAATTTGGCGAATTCGTTATAAATATGTATACTGTTTCGAACTATTAAAGGTCTGAAGAGTCCAAGCCCAGCTTCACACATCAAACAGTAGAT
Source organism: Xylota segnis (assembly GCA_963583995.1). NCBI lineage: Eukaryota > Metazoa > Arthropoda > Insecta > Diptera > Syrphidae > Xylota > Xylota segnis. Next base: position 81,818,770 of record OY757237.1, read on the forward strand.
ATTAGTCGTCTACATTGCTCAACATTTTTCTATGAGCAATAATCGCAGCTCGGTATGCTCATTGCATATGCCCTTGCACAAAGTTGACGTACTAAATCTAACCCTTACGATTAAATTTTAAAATTGTGCTTTTTTATACTGAGATAAAATTGTATGCTACTATAGCTATGCATGTATTCTACCGCAGACTTTTATTTAATTTTACACCATTCTGTTCTACGCTTACTCCTCGAATTGATTTCGTAATGCCGTTGGTCCACAGCTAATAAAAAGAACCACATTGAAACTCAAAACTAACTTAACAAACTTAACCAGCTTTAACCGTTACTGCTGACAGTGGTTTCCAATGATGTAAAATTGTTTACGATGGTTTGATGAACGTACGCAGATTTATAGATGAAATGAATAAAAAATTTACTAAAATTTCCTTTAAATGAAACAAATTTTGAGTTAGGATGCTTTAATCATCTTTTCTGTGTCTTTTTGCCAATTATATAGCGAATGGTTAGCTCTTATAGCTGATAGAACAATTTTTAATAAATATAAACCTGTTTGGATATATGCAGATCATAAGAGTGATAGTAGTAAGACAGAATAGGACTTTGATTAAAACCGTCCCCTGCGAACAGTTGTAAGCAGCTTTAGCTCTTCAGCTTTGAGTTACTTTTCGAAATAATAAGCCTACTTTTCCATACATACACATGTGCGTATGTATATACACAATAAAATTATACAAATACAAATTTAATCTACACTTTGCGTGGTAAAACAAAAAAAAAGAAAACATAATTACGGTCGTCCTTTTAAGCATATTTATCACGCATTTACCTAACCTTTTCGTTCATATTATTCAAATTACACTTACCTTGCATGCTAAGACACTTAGCACACGCTCATGTAGATTCATAATTGGATAATTACTGCCCTTGTACGCATTCACAATTGGATCTGTGTGCAGTCCAACAATGAGATAGTCACCATACTGTTTGGCTTTTTCCAAAAAGTCCAAATGACCCACATGGAACAGATCAAATGCACCCGCTACGTACACCTAAAATTAAATTCGTATTAATTTCTTCCTTTTTCTTATGCTATTGTGTAACTAATTTTACTAACGATTTTATCATTAGGCTTCGGTGATTTTCCATCACTAAACTGAATGATTTTTTGTGTAGTTGGCAGAAATTGACTACAACCAGTCCATGGACTGCTGGCAGTTGAATCTTGTCCCATATTCGATGAACCTGGTTTCAATTTGTCATTTTTTAAAATTAATTTTTCAATTTGATTGGCTGATGTTTTTGATTTTGTTTTAGATTTAGAAAGGATAGACCCATAGAAAGAGAGAAAAAGGGGAAAATAGGAATTGAAGGAAAATTTTGACGCAAAATAATGCAAATGCAATTATAGAAGGAGAACATAATTAGGATGAAAATAAAAATGTTGGATATAATGTGCGGGGAAAAAGCAAAAAAGAAAACGAGTACAATTAATTTGAGCATGCATTGCATTCTTCATGCTAGTTATTACCTTCTTTTTCAATGGAATATTCTTTCGAACCCTGGTGGAAGTGATTTTTGGTCAACAGCAACATTCTTCCCACCAGGTCTGTTGTCGATACACCAGCAGTTCGTTTGACTTCCCTTAAAATAGTAAAAAAAAAATTAGATTGAACTGACTATGAAATACGTATTGAAATTGTGCAATTTTAAACGTATGTACAGTAGTGTGCAAAATATAAGCAACCGATTTCATTTCAATGCCTTAGGTCAAATTTCTGCATATATTTTTCATAAATTAAAAACAACACCCTCATTGGCTTTTACCTTTGAATGTGTGCTTTTAGTTTTCAGCTTTTTTATTTGTTATTTTTTTTCCATATGTTACAAATAGATACATAGAACGTCATTGAAGAAAACGTGTTTAAAGCCTGTGCAAAATATAAACAACTTATTCAATATTTTGTATAGTATCCCCTTACTTTTGACTACAGCAGCGCACCTCTTCGGCATAAACAAAACTAGATTTTCTTTACTTACCATTTCTATTTCTTATACGTACAAACTTATTGCTAAATAAATATTTCTTAAAATGCTGCAAATTAAAAGATCTTACTCTAAGATCAATTGTGTCAAGTGTTTCCTTTTACTTTTATGGATAATTGTAGGAAAACATTAAATTGAATGATCAGAGTGAAACGGTTGCTTATATTTTCCACAGTACTGTATATGTATACCCTATTTTGACCAGTATTACGATTACAGAATGAAAAGTAGAAACCGCGAAAATTAGATGTAAAGTTTACTTGAAACCTACAGTAATAATTCTTTTCTATAAAACTTCCATATCCAAAACGTTCGTCTTGGAGCTTCAGTAGCATGCTATACAACTTCATTAATCGTTCACACGGACTGTTTCCATCTGATAATGGATCAGAGCTTGTCTGACAAGACAGTAGCTGCTTATTATTTTATTAATAAGAAAGTCATCCTGATAATTACACACCTAAGCCGATTTACGTTTGGAATTATTGGAATGTTGATAACATTGATCGAATCGGCCCCTGTTTTCTCAACTTTACGTCATTGTTGTTTCATTTTATTTTTAAGACAATCGCCCTACACGTGGGGCAATTTTAAAATAAAATCATGTACACTTGCAAATGAAACTATGTCGAACATGTGGGCGCCGTGGCTCAGTGGTTAGTGCGTTGGACTATGGAGCAAGGGGTTCGAGATCGAATCCCAGTCGGAGAACACCTAAAAGTTTTTCACGGCCCCACCTCTCGCGAGCGTCTGACAAACATCCGAGAGTACAACTGTCCTGAGAAAGCTTCTCAAATAGCAAATTTCCCTTCGGACACGGCATTAAACAGTATGCCCCTTCCATTCGAATATAACACGCACAACACGAATGGCTGTAAGAAGCTAGGCCCTGGGTCCCATCGACCTGTAGCGCCAAGTATTTATATTTATTTATTTATGTCGAACATGTCCGTCTGTCCTTTTAACGGACTGTCTGCACATGTAATCACTTTTGGTAACTTAGACCAAATATTTAGCTATTTATATATTGTTGCGACCTTGCGTAACTTGGAAATACTCAGTCAAAGAGTAGAGAGCAGAATTTATATTTAATAAAAAAACACGACGTTTATCTCACTTACAGGCGAGCAAATCAGACCGGAAACTGGACTTCCGAAAAGAAAAATATGGCAAGTGGCAAGTTACCTCGATCCCCCTTCAGCACTTCAAAAGGTAGTGCATCAATGCGTTGGCGAATGCCTAACCACATTATACATTTATATATACATATATCATATGTATAGCTAAGGTCACTTTTTGGGGGCGTTTTCTTTGATCATATGTTGCATTTAACGTCATCGAAAGTGCGAAGCTATCATTGCATCTCAATACAAAAATGCAGTACTCTCACGCCCATTTTATAAGGGCTCCATAAAGGATAAGATAGGATGATAGGATAGGGATTCGTTCCAGACTTGACAGATTGTAACTTCTCTGTAGATTTTTAGTGTAAAACAACTGAACATAACATAAGTTTGAAAAATCAACTTTTCAACTATTCTAATCCAAGACATCCTCTCACGTGTGTCATCATCGATAACATTCTCAAGCATTTCAATATTCAAGTTATAGCAATCAGACAGGTCAACTGAGTAAGACAGGATAACGATAACAAATCGTTAGAGAAAACCATCACCTGATAACATGTTGGAACCAACATGCTTCGCCTGTAAACCAGGAAGCGTATGTTGATAAGCTGATTGCCAATTTGCACATTCTTTCCTATTTATGTGTGTAAAATTCTGCTTTCTAGTATATACATAGTATTCACACATTCAAGTGAACAGATCGATTTCAAGTTAATGACGTCAAGTCGAACCATTTATTAAACCAGACAAAGTTCAAATTTCAACCGAATGAATGAATTGTTTTGTGTTTCAATTTGTAGGAAGTCCGACATGTTTTCTATAATAATTGTGGCCGTCTGTTAAGACCTATAATCTGTTTTTTTCTTAATTATTGCTTATAACTTAAGTTAACTCCTACTCTCTCAATAAACAATAAATTAAACTACATAATATATCATCATATCCACATACATATATATGTATGTACGACTTGTGTTACTTACTTTACATAATACTTAAAGCAAAATTAAAAATCATTAACAATAGAAATAGCATCTACTTACTGGTATCTGTTTGCTGCTTTTACGAGATGATATGTGTCTATACCATCAGCTGTCATGGTGAGATCATCTACGAAGACGAGAATAAAGAGAAAAATCAATTAAAAAAATTATTCAATTAAAAAATGTACAATTGTAAGAACAATACAAATAGAAAATTAAGATAACCTACCACCATGCACACAGAAATCACAATCGTACTCATCGAGTGTTTCCAGTGTAGTCACATAAGGGGCACCTTCGATGACCTCGTCGACCCATTTGATTCCTCGTACCATTTTGTATCTATTCACAAAGGGAATATTATATATTTGATTTTATTCAATCTGAAGACTGTTGAGCTATGTATTTACCTTTCTTCCTGGGTGAACACTGGTGGCCCCTTGTGCTTGGCTATCTCCTCATCTGTATGTACGCCCACAATTAATTTATCACCAAGAGCTTTGGCTTGTCGAAGTGAATTTGCATGGCCAAAATGAACCATGTCGTAACTGAAATTACAACAAGAAGACGACAATTATTAGATGTGTTGTAAATCCATGCTAGTAAATCCATAGTTGAGGAGATATTTTGCTCACAAGAATTCAAATCATTTGAGTAATTTTTTTTTTTAAACAACTTTACTATTTCAACACTTTGAATATATGCATGTGCATAATATGTATGTATGTATGTAGATTCAAACATTCAATTAAAGTGTTAAAAAATGTTGTACCTAGGTACTGCTATTTTTATGTTCACAGCTGTAGTACATATGTGCAAACAAACCTTTCATATTTGGACTAGTTTAGGCATATCTTACGGATATTTAATTATTTGTTACAAATAAGCTATAGCCATTGGATTTTGGTCCAAGTTCCACTTCTTTTAAGCATCTTTTAAAGCTTCTTTGTGGCCAAGTAAGTTTCCGAAACAAATTCAGAAGGAAATTAATTAATAACAATCCATATTTTCTTATGCAACAAGTGTTATATGAATCGATGGAACATGCTTTCTTTAAAAGTAAAAAGTTACCTAAAAATGATATGTAAAAATAAAGGTAAACTTTTAGCACCTTAGTAAATATAATACTAGCTTCTGCATTTTTTAGGTTTCATTAAGTACATACATATGTAAATATGTTCCGTATTACTTCTCTCACGTGCCGCCGGGTGTGACACAGTTTCCGATTGCATACCCAAAGTACAAGCAATGCACAGTGAATTTTCGTCTACAACCTAATTTACATTTTTACGAACCTAAAATAAAGGTGTATGCTTAACTGTGCATGAGTACAGAAAATCGACTGATTCAATCTAATAAAGTGCTTTTCCCGCTACATTTACTTCGCTCATCTGATTAATGGATTAGTAAGTTCAAGAATAGCTGGACACTTAACTTAATATTCTAACAAGTTGTCTAAAAAAAAATAATACATTATAAAGCATACTAGCGGAAGTAATAAGACCACTAAAAATCTGTGCACTTTGATCAAGCTTTGCCGAAGATCATTTTTATAGCCAAACAAATGCTATTAAGAGCTTTTGGACTCTCTGTGAGAGGTCTTCACTAATCAACGACTGTGCTAAATGGTACCAATATGTTAAAGAAAATCACTCACGAAACGTGCATAAGATATTAACACAAAAAATACATTTATTCGCATCAAATCGTGAACAAGCACGTGGCAGACGAATGAAATATAGCATTTCAATCATTTGACGGTGTTCCATGCATACTTGATACGGAGCATTTTAAAAAAGTTTATCGCAGCTTATTAAAAAAAAATAATAACAGTTAATTTTGTTTTAATTGTTAATCAAAAAGCTGAACACGAAACCGATAATGCAAACTTAAGAAGAAACTGCAGTGTTTTCAAAATACTTTCTATTATAATTCGGAGTTCAATAATGATTATCGTTAGGATGCATGAGTTGTAGCAACGTAAAATTCGGTTTCTTCATCTTAGATATCTGAAACTTGGTGTGGGTACTTGGCAAAAGTTGTAGTAGGGGTACTCCCATTTAAATCCATGACAGTCGGTTTTGCAACATCAGAGCACAAGGACGTTTGAATATGATTTCGGGCATTCGGTGCGAACATGACGTAATCTAGAGGTTCGAATATCACACACTCTTCGCAGTTAATCAGACTGTATTTCGGCAATATCGCGTCGAATGTTGGCTTCCAAGTGCAAACAAAACAGACAAATTTTGAATGTTAATCTTTCTACGTAATTGATGGTAAACATCGTTCTGAGTTCTTTTTAGATTTATTGGCACTGATTTTTTGCAATAACTAAGCTGCGACTTGTATGTGCTTTTAATTCTGAAATAGTCTTACAACACAAACAATTAAGCAGTGAAAAATAATAACAATTATAGATGCTCTCGTTGCTGTTTGAATCGTTTTTAACAAAAGATCGGTTTCATAAACCAAAAAATGTAACTATTGTTGTATCGTACAACGTTTGGTTTGAGAACCATTTCTTATTATCAATTGAGGGTAAGATCTTTACAAGGCAATCACATATCCTTTTAGACATCTGTGACAAAGAAGTAGACATACGTAAACACATTATCAGAGAAAAGAGTGAAATGTCATCTCATCTACTATGTAAAGCAATCAACCGATATCCAAAATCCATGATATCACATCTTTTACTTGTTCTTATTAATCATTCAAATTCATAGAAGCAATACAATAGGCGGAAATATCAAACTACACCTGTTCAGCTTAATAATAGCAAACTTCTAAAAAACAGTATTGCAGGTGTTCTGGTCAAACCGTATTGCCACATCGGATGACCTGAAAACATTACATTGACGTATGTACATGTCGCTGGTTGTGTACTGAATAAAGTGACCAGAACTTTGCAGCAGAACCAAAAACAGTCGCACAAGTGCGTTCACGTAAATGGCTTAGCAGTTTCGCATTTACATAGTCATATGTAAAAATTTTACTAGTACATACAGCTGCATAGTTACAATGAAATACATTTAATATGTACATATTCCTTACTTTCACTCAACAGATAAGTAAAGACTTACCTAAAGTTCTACGAATTCTAAAACTCCAAAGTGCCACGCCTAAATTTAGCTCGTAGTTGATTTTTAAGCGTTGTAAAGTTTGCTTCGATAACTCCTTATCAGTCATGTGTACAGAAACACAATAAAATGTTCTGCTCCAAACGAAATTTAAATAATCTCACTTAAATGTCGTTCACATAGCATCCGGCTTTGAAAACTAAACAAATTCTCTTCTGACGTAGAATAAACCCAAAGCACAAAGTTTAAGGTTATCGCCCACACTTATCTCCTAAAATAATGACCTTATAAATTCATTCAAATTTTAATGTGGGGTAGTCTTGACTAATTGTGTCAAAGATAGAACCATCCACATGGCATGACTTTTTATACTTCACGCAAATTGCTATTTATAGAATTTCAAAAATTTAACGAGTGGCGTGGTATTGCAATTAAAATATGATAACATCCAACACATTTTATCAAGAAATATAACAAATCAGTGATTAAACGTGTTTCACTTAAATGGAAAACTACCTGTTTTCATAACTAAGCATTAAATTAAGTTTTATATATCCGCCATCCGTGTGATAAAAAAACACATAGTATTAAGTCAACACATTTATCGATTTGTTTCATAAGGGCTTGGTGTTTCACCTTTCGTGAGTCATGGCTACTTTATTCACGTTTACAACAGTGACAAAATAAAATACCAAGTATACGTCACCATTGTAAGTTTATTGATTTAATTTGACCACGAAATGCTAACGTATTTATTAGTGAGTATGAAGAAGGTATGTATGTCCTCGTAGGTACACATACATATTGTACTTCGGCCAAAAGCAAAGTTAAATTAAATGAAGCATTCTGCTTCAAATGTTAATATCAATCTTTTTGAGTAGTTTAATTGAAATGAATTAGAACTCATTATTCTAATGAACACTTTCGTTTAACAGAGTGCTTATTAAATTTATCATACTGGAAATGCTAATCAAGTTAACATATTCGATTGTACTTATTTGGTACATCTTATTGCAATTTACTTTTGGCAAATATGTTTATGTCCCTTTTAAGACCCAATAGATTATCTCAAAATTCTATATAAGAAAAAGCAGTATGTGCTTTAGGAACCTGGTGGCCACTTGCAATGTACGGCCATAGATAGTAAATGAATGTCAATGTCATCGCTCTACAGTTTCTAGATACCTTGCGCGTGTGTTATTAGAATTAAAATACTACATATCGTCAGCAGAAAGAACAATTAGTCTAAGTTACACAAACAGCATTTTATAGGCGCGATTTTTTGGTTTCAAATTGAATTATAACATTTCTTGGCTCTCTGACCAATATTTTTGTTTTATAAATAAGTATCTACTATTCTTACAGTAAATAATTTTAAAAATGAATAAAAGTGTGCATCCTCTTAAAAAATAACTTAAAAATAGAATAATATACGGTAAACAATTGGGCAATGATTGAGCAATTTAAAATAGACTAAATGAGAATTCTTTGTCGCTTAGAACAAAATATCCTTACGAATTGTATGTACAGTACTTTAGTCCTTGAGTTCTAAGTGGAATTCTATCATATTTGTACCCTATCCAAGAACATATTAAGTTTGATAAATAGTACGTAGCATAGAGAAATAATTGAGATAGAGCCTATATAGTCTGTCCGCATGTCACACCTTTTAGGCCTTACTTAGAGCTAGAGCAATGAAATTTAATAACTTGGCTTCTGACGAAAAAACAAGCAGTGCAAGTGTCAAGCTAACGTTTTCATAACTTAACTATTATCTATACACCCAGTCAGATTATTCCTCTACACATTCCGTGACCCCACAAGCCCCAAACTAACTAAAACTCAAATGAGTTTACTTTTCAAAATATTTCTCGAAGTTTTTCCCGAGATTTTTGTGCTTTCTAGAGTTTGTCCAATTCAACGTATTTTCATTTTAGATTTTACTCCTTCTAGCCAAAGTCCTGATCCCTCCAAACAACCAATGGAACACTATTTTTATCGAATTTACTATTGAAAAAAGACTCTCCATTCGTTTTTGAAAACAAAATGTTCTTTATTCACGTTGACCCCAGCGAAAAATAATGACTAATCCCATTAGACTGAGGACATGCAGTAAAAGCAAATAATGTAAATATAGACGGTAACTAGAAGACAAACAGGAGACTCTAAGCTCTCCAATAACCAAAGGAATTCAAATTTAATCAATAAAATTGGCAATAAATTGATAAGAATTAGCAAAACATTTAAAGTACTTTTCCAGTAACTATAGTCTAACGAATCCACTTAACTCAACTTCGCTACAAAGAAATCACTTCTATTATAAGTTAACGGTCAAAGTTAAACAGTCCATGTCAGTTAATTGATTACTAATAGAAACACTTTTTTATATTAGCCATATTAGCCACATTATTAGTTTCCTGTTTTTAAGCTGTTTTAATTGCTGACTCAGCAATTGTTACATTTAAACGAACGACAGTTTATTTGTCACTAATTAGATTATGGTAGAATGGAATAATTCCTTTGCTAATTTCTACGTCAGATTATTCGACATCCAATGCGTCAAGGCGTCAATGACTATTTAAAATAGCCATTTGTGTCTCAATAATGACTAAAGGACTTCCGACCTTACGTTATGTAGTCAAATTATATCATCCTTGCACTGTTTTTATGTTACCTGTACAATTCCTTCAAGAACGATGTTGGAGTAATCCCATGACAGCGTGTCGCCTAACCTAAGTCCTTTCTTGAAATCAAAGGTTTACATACATACTTACATACGTAAGCCATCCAACCCAGCAATCTAGTAAGACCTATTACGTACAGGACTGTCTTAAACCGCACGCACATCTAACATCAAAATTAAATTGAGATTGCCACATTCTTAAGTGGACTTTGAGTTCCCTCCCAGAAGAAATATTTCCAGAATCAACTAGCATCTGCGGGTATGCTAGAGCGCTATGAACGCTGTAAATCTCTGAACCAATTTATATTTATGTCATCAATTTGAATTCAAACGTCAATTGAGAGAAATTTGCAAATAAAGAATCAATCCCTCATTGATAAAATGATTTATTTGCAGATAATTGCGAGCTTGTATGTCTAACCCACATTTCTAGTGCACCCGCAGACCTTTTTCTAGTAAATGTTTTCCTCATCACTGTGCGATAACAGAAGTCGAAGCAATTAACTCGATGTCTTTACGTATTAAGGAAAAAGAAAACGAAAATAAACTAATCTCGTTGAAATGATTCAACGAAATGAATTGCCATAATCGGAGTCCCCTTTGGTAAAGTAGTAGAATTTTGTTTTTTCTTTTTTTGGAACCCCTTATCGAAAACGATAGGACGGCTAGGCTGGAATGTTCTCAAATCGGAATTGATTACAAAAATCGTATGACTTTTTCTGGTTCAATAAGGCTCACTGTCGGACTCTGATTAGAATTTTATTATTATTGATTAAAAAAGTAGTTCCAATATTTTTGTTGTTAGCTGAGGAATCTCCGAGAATTAACTTCATTTCGTTTTCTTTAATCGTTCATCAATCTTTCAAAAAGGTCATCGCTACGAGGATGTTTTCAAGGCGGTTGCATTGAATGGGGGATTACGTGCTGGAAGTGATGTAAAGTAAAAAACAAATAAAATAGTATTTTAAACGATGAAGTATGGATGGCTTATTAGCAAATGCTAAATTCTATGAATCAAGAGCTGTTTATTGATTCGTAGAATTCTATGTTAGCTTTATAGGAACGTACAGCTATGTCTTTATAAAATGAAAACGATATTTCTCTAAGGCGTCAGCCATAAACAAACTGGTTTGATTTACTTTTATACAAAAAAAAGACAGCTTTGAAGATAAAAAGGCATACTCGTTCATACGTGAGGTATGTAGAACATTGTGGACATCATTCGTATGAAAAGACACGTCTTTATTTGATCTGGATAGGAAAACCACAGCGGGAACACTTCGACAAAACTGGTTCATTGTAGGTACAACCATAACAGAAGCCCTATTTTGTGACCTATTTTACCTACGGGTAAGAAGGCTGTGAGGTGTAAAGTCGAAGATTCTTTAAAAGCCGGTTTCAGACTCAAGTTCCTTAATTCAAATTGGTCCAGTTTAAACGTACATAAACATATCTATGTATATATATATATATGTATGTACATATTCCCAACAATATATGTAGCTTTTATGGATAGCAATGTTGAATAAAATCAAATTTGTCTAAGAAACCCAGACTACACTCTTTCTAGGGCAATTTATCTTTAGGCTTCCTTTTAAAAAAATACCACCTACCCGTGGTGCAAAATAAGGCTACAATAGCAAATCTACTACCGACTATATGACCCAGAAACTGGGATGTAATACAAACTCATGTTGCAGAAAATAGGTGAATATCTATTCATAAGTTAGTATTCACATTACTTTCATTGCACTGGTTTGCAGTGCGTGATTTAATAATACATTCTGCGGTGCATAATTTTACTGCATAATATAATGCAAATGTAAAACTCCGTCACGCATAACATTTACGATATATTTACTTTCTAAGCCTAAGGCCTAGGGTCAAGTTCTGACCCAATTGGTAACTATACCCACTTAACCTATACAGCTAGCGCTTATTGCCCATCGCTTGTAAAGAAAATGAAGATACACATTTCCACATGGAATTTACATATATGTATGTATGTACATACATAAACGGTACAACCAATAATAATCACAAACAAAATATTGCCCACCTTAATGCGTACCTAATGCGTAGTTATAAAGAAAAGTCTGCACATAAAACAATTAACGAATCGAATCATTAAATTTCACAGCGAATCAGGTATAAAACAATAAAATTTTAAATTTATTGGAAGTACATACAGTGTGAAGATTTCTAGGGGGCAGGAGGTACAATAGGTACAATTGTTTGACTATTTAAGAAAACCTATTGAATAAGTTTACAAATAGGAAAAAACAAGGCATTGCTGTCATAATTTTTAGAGTTTTATCAAAACCTGTAGCTCAACGCAATACTATGCATGTGCAAAACATACCGGATTTTCTAAAGTACTGTATTTCCTTTCTGTTTTACTTGCTGATAACGGTTTTTGGTGTCATTTGAATTGAGTTATAGACTTAACTAAAGTTAAAAGGTCAGGTGTCTTCAATTTGTTTACTAATAAAATAGTTAAAAATAAATACAGTGGTGTGGTTACCAATCAGATGGAAGCGGAGTTTAGGGCATGGTTAAAACAAAAATCTATAGCCAAGAAGTATAAAATGCCATCATCGACAGTGTGTGACATTATAAAAAAGCTTCGGAATGGAAGACGGGTCGAAAACATTCACTGTGGGGGGCGTCTCAGCGTCTCCACACTTCGAACCGATCGTCAAACTAAGAAAATGATCCTTAACGATCCTTTCTTGTCTTAAAGAAAGATTGTTAGTGAGTTCAACCTTTCAATTGAAGCAAGCACCGTACGCAGGCGTTTAAGAGAACCCTATTTTTGTGCTTTTCGACCAGCGAAAAAAGCCTTTATACACTGCTAAGCATACACAAGAAAAATACCATTTCATTCTTTTAGTAAGGCTTTGATTACTTTGCTAACGCTAATCGCTTCTTAGACTGGTATTCCCAAGAAACCATTTGAATTGGTCAGCAACGAAGTGGAAAAGGATGAGAGTAAGTTAAACTTGATTGCTTTTGATGCAGGTATTCATATTAGACGATCGAAGGGTACACGTCTTCAGCCAAGACATTGTCGTACATTCGTGAAACAAGGAGGAGGCTCAATTATGGTGTGGGGAAGTTTTTCTGGTGAGGGATGTGGACAAATACATGAGATTAGTGGTATTATGGATCGTTTTCAATATAGGGACATACTGGAATCCGTAATGGTGCCATACGCTGGGGAGAAAATGGCACTGCGTGGGGTTTATCAACATGATAATGACCCAAAACTTTTATTAAAGTTGGTTAAGGAGTGGTTTGCGCAGAAACATGTTGTTGTGAGGGAATGGCCGTCTCCAGTCGAAAACGAATGCATCCAAAAACATACTTATGACGTCACTAAAAAATGAATGGGAGAACGTTCCAAAGAAATATTTGAAAATCTAGTATCGTCCATGCCGAAAAGATGCGATGCGGTGTTAAAAAACAACGGTTACTGGACAAAATATTGAGTGTAACAAAAATCCGGTATGTTTTGCACAGGCCATTACCGTATTAAGTTAAGTTTTTTTTAAGATATATTCAAACATTTTATCGCAAAACTTTGTTTCTTCTTTTATTTGTAAACTAATACATTAAGTTTTCTTAGATAGACAAAAAATTTTACTTGGGTTCATTCTGTTCCCTAAAATTCACCAAAGAAAAATGTTCCATAAAAATCCGGTATGTTTTGCCCAACACTGTACATAAGTATATTGGGTAGGTATTTTTGCTTCATTGAATAGGTATGAAGAACGCGCAGAGACTACACAAATATATTACATTTCAAAGTGAATGTGAAAAGATCAGTATGAAGGTGAACTACTTACAGGAATGCCCAGAAACGATATGATTAGGAAATACAGAATACTAAAGGAGAGTTCAACATGGATAGATTGATTGATTTCAATACAATTTCCAAACAAACCGACACCCTTATAAAAATACTTGATCAGCTATTTTAAAACGTAGCTTTCGAAAGGTCTGGAATAAAGGACTACATTTTAAATAGCGAAGGGATTTACTGAAGCAATAACACCTTGTACATTTTTTTTAGAATAAGAGTACTTCAAGGTTAAGAGGTTTAATTAAACTTTTTGAAGATAGCATAGCAACCTTCGCTGATAACACGGTGTTGTATGAGCGTGAGCATGAATACTACAAATAAAAAAGGAATTCGTGAAATAAATACTTAACTGGACAATAAAATTGGAAAATAAGTCGAAGTCAAAGAACACAAGTTGTACAACTAAAAACACATTTTAATGTGATACCAATCACAATTCACCTTAAATACATAAAATTTTAGTCATAACTCTTAACATTTCAAGGCTAGGCGGTCAATATCAAATAACCTTCAGCCAATTGAACTCACATTATATGTATGTATGTATGTATGTATGCATATTTTATTTATCTACATATGCAAGCATAGATAATAAAAAAATCAAAATTCGAAGATAAAACTTTCAACTTGACAAAAATGAAAATGATAAAATGCAGTAACATTGTTTTATAATCTTATCGACATTATGTGAATTTTTGACATAACATGCGCCACAGATAGCTAACAGTTCTATTTAACTTATGTGAGCCAAGGATAACAGAGTCGAGCCAAGGTATTTTCAAGTAATCCTTTATACACTGCAAATCACGGCAATAAGTAAGGACGACAAACCGCAGTCAACACTATACGGAATAACCGAGAAACCCTAGACAGAGGTGTAAGCATAGGATACTGATGCCCTTACGTTTTGATTAATTCGTATATGGAATATTAAAATAGATTTTGACAAAGCCTTCATTTGTATTGTAAGGTTCAGAAAAGATTTTCTGTAGTAAGATAGCATCCGTGACGAATATGTTCAGACAAGGAGAAACCGCGCTTTTCTCTTTCTGTGAGAATCCTAGATAATCCTTTGCCTACGTTTCGGACGATAATAATAAGAATCGTTACGACACTGTATTATTTATCGACTTCCTTCTTTGCACTTAGGTGGATATTTTTTGCATTCTTTCACAAACGCGTGGTTTCTGCCTGTTTAAACAGGGCATAGAAAAGGAAAAAAAGTTGCAATTACAAATAATTGCTCGGTTACTAACTAGTACATACTTAAGTACCTACGACTCTGCAAAATGTCAATACATTCCCCATTCGTGACAAATTAAGGTCGAATAAGTATGTACATATGTACATATGTATATCTGCATCCTTGAAAATGGCCATGCAAACCATGAAAAACGCTAGAATAATACTCACTTAACCAAGAGAACAACCTTTTGGTATTTTTATACCAAATTACCTAAATAACTCATGTTACCTCTTCTCATGTAAATACATATACATATGTACATATGAATGTACGTATATACGGTATTTTTAGACTAACATATTTATTTTTAGTACTTTGCCTTTGTTACATACTCAACGGATTCACGTGTAGGAACTCTTCAGGTCTCTCTCGTCACACACTAAGTAAAAAACAAGTTGATCGCCCTTCCTTCATTATAAATAAAAATAAAATAAAAATAAAAACGACCTTCATCTGTGATATAACATGTGTTTGGGCGAAAAAAGTAAAGAAGAGAACAAAAGAGAGACAAACAAATGATTGAGAAACAGCTGATACCGGAAACTTCATTCCGCTGATACCACTTTTCACTCCATTCCCATAAGCAAATGACAGTCCTTCAATAAACGAGTGAATAATTGAATGAAACAGGAAGTGCACTCAAATAATGCTGACTAAAGAGCAAGTTACTACGGAAGAGAGCATGACCCCGCCCAAAAGAAAATTAATTTTTCAATTTCATCTTCAAACATCACGTGTTCCAAAAATGGAATAAATAAGATACTTATCCGTATGTACAAGTACGCATCATCAATGCCTAATTTGATAGCGTACGTACTTACGTACATCAGTCTATTCCGGTTTTTTTCTCATAAGAAAATTTAACATGGAAATGAGGTAAGATACAATTCTTACAAATTGCATTCAAAGTCAAGGACAAGGTCAATCAAACTGGTACCTCCAGTTATGGTGCTGTGATTGACTCCGGTGAAAAAGTGTTTAATTAGAGAAAATTGTAGAAATTACGACTCGTGCAAACGTACCACTTGACGTGGCCGATATTCAATAGGTTTCTATTGCTTAGGAGCATTGCCAGGCAACTAGTTTGGGAGAAAGAAAGGAATCTTGTATCTACTTATTTATCTTTTCGGTGTCTATGGGAAATGAAAAGTAACTCCTTAAAAAAATCTTGAAATTCTACTCAGACCCTTATTATCTTTAGTTGAGGGCAAATCCTGCATGTGTTTTTTATCTACATTGTATGTATATTAAATGCGAAAGGTACTCGCATAAGGAAAAGGTATTTTTCGCTGGTCCACACTTGTTATAACTTCGCACATGCATCACACAAAAATACAACGCCGCAAGTTAATTCCCCACAGGTTAAATAAGTTCAATTGTATATTATTATAGAAAAGTCCAATCTATAAAACTGATCTATTCTGCTGAAGCATTAAATTTCATTGAAATATAAATGAATTTGACGTTACAGAGATAATGACAGATCAAAGTCCAACACTTATTCATACCCCATTTTATAAGAACATAATAGAAATTAACTACAAGGCTGAGCAAAAAATTTTGAAACTGGTTAATTGGAGAAACATTAAGAAAAACAAAAGCAGATAAAATTATCAGGAACTCATTAAAACTAAAATTGATTTCCCTAAATCGATTGTTATACAAAGCCTATAACCAAGATCAAAACAAATAAAATTGTGACAGATGAATTCAAATATCGCAATCCATCCCATTCTTGGCTCGAGTGTGTAACTATATTAAGTTCAGCTTTAACATTTACATGAATGCAAAAAAAAAGACATCACACTCAACGTCAAATGTACCATATTACAAACTTAAATAAGCTGATGTGCAAACAGACGAAAAATCAGCATCACCGAAAAACTTAATGCGTAGGTGTAATTTGGTATTGTAATAAAATAT
Source organism: Xylota segnis (assembly GCA_963583995.1). Taxonomy (NCBI): domain Eukaryota; kingdom Metazoa; phylum Arthropoda; class Insecta; order Diptera; family Syrphidae; genus Xylota; species Xylota segnis. Next base: position 81,835,725 of record OY757237.1, read on the forward strand.
CATGTTTTATTTAAGTTTAGTGACTATTTGATAGGGTAAAGAAAACCAATGATAAAATGTAAATTTTATTGATAATTTTTTGCATATATTTTGTCGATATAATGATATCGTTATGGGTATTGTTTATTTAAATATTTATACGTTATTTGTATGTTCTATGCTATTGACGTGACCTACAGAAAAAAAACATTACTTTTTTCAGATTGCTCACTCTGATTTTTTGTGATTTATAGTTAACAAAACTAGATCAATATAAAATTTAGTCCAGGGCAACGTCAAAGCTGAAAGTTTATGCAAAAATAAAATCCTTCAAAAAACTTTATACTTTTACGCTCAGATTAAATCCTAAATTGACCTTCAAAACCTATCAGATGCATATATTCACTTTGATTATTCAATTCCAGGTTTAAGTTTGAGTGCTGGTCTGTGCGGGCAGATGTAGATTAGACCAATCAAGGTCCATTGTGATCCTGTAGATCGAACCATTACAAAAGTTATCAAGTAATAGTTTAGTGAATTGTATATTTCAACTGTGATGTAAAGCATACCATTTGAACTTCTATCATCAGAACTGCATTAGCAATTACTCACATTTTGTGTGTAAAATAAAACTCTTCACTCCTTGGAGTTCAAATTATTGTTAATTTCAAGGATAAGGTTGAAAAAGAATTGTCTTCAGGGAAAAAACCGAGATTTAATTTCCAGCTGTTTGATGTAAACATTGCATTTTCAAAAGCCAACGAAATATTCTCTCACCATCGATTGTGCAAATTAGCAGTGAGACCGGAGCAGTAGACAAATGTTTGACGTTTTTGAATTCTTACATACATACATATGTAGTATATGTAGTATATGTACATATGTACATATGTGCAACAACCGCAACTCGTCACTTTTTCATGCCAAAACAAGTAAGGTTAAAGAAGTTAAAGAATTTAACCTTACTACATTGTAGGTACTATGAATATACAGATAGAATCGAACTGACAGTCGATGCTCATCTGACATATCAACTATCGTTCAATCCAATTCCGGTATGTAGATCATACCCAGACAAAATTCAGTTGAAATTCTGAACACACATGCATACATACATACATATATCGGGCACCTGTCAACGGCTTAAATTTACTTCATAGTATATGTATGTACATACACTTTCTTTCTATTTTACAGAAACTTTCCTCTGATAAAATTTTGAAAAAAATTACAGTATTAGGCTGTAACGTCAATTCGCTTTAGAATCTATGCAATTTGAATCATTTTAAATACATACATATGCAGTACCTACATATGTATATAATGTCACTTTGAAAACTGACACTGACGCCGAAGATTTCGATACTACAATAAGGCCGTCATAGAAAATTATCCAATTGACAGTGAAAAATAACTGGCAACACTGTTTAGAAATTACTCTTACCGGAAGATTTCACTCTTCCGCTTTAAATCGTACTATCACTAGCTTTATGCTATTTATTGATTTTCCTTCTTCTTATTATGTCTATTTTTATCCTAGCATTTGAAAAGACAACAATTTCATTGTACTCACCATCCATCGCACCAAACGCGGATTTCATTATTTCCATCTCCATTGCCATTGGAAAGCTTATTTACACTCATTTTAAATTCTTTTATTTAGTTTTCTTCACACCACACAAAAAAAATTCTAAATATTTTTTTTTTTTTGGTTTTTTTTTTTTTTATTCTTGGGAAATAGAAATTTTCCTTCACTAAAACTTTTATTCTATTTTAATGTTCTACTAGAGAGAAACGAATTTGCACGACCAATCACTGAGGCAACAAATTCACTAATGGATAGTAAATGATTCAATCGAGTTTTTTTATTCTTAAAAACACGTTTTTTTTTCCTTGCGTCTACTACGATTGTCGATTTTCTTGCTCTTTTTTATTTACAGTAACGAATTTAGCAATGGGCAAAGAGCGTAAAGAGAACGAAAGAGTGTGGTCGCGCAAAAAATCAAGACGATACCGTCCTTTCCTTATCAGTACCAGTACCGGACGGCCCAAAAAACAATAATAAACAGTCAGACTTGAAGTAGAGTTTTATAAACGTGTTCTTGAGGAACGGGAACTTGAGCGGCAATAACAACAACACAAATAGAGCAAATGAACTGATTGTGTGGAAAAAATTACGACAAGAATGGGCCAACGAATGACCGCGTTCGATTGGACTCTCAGGGACTGTCACGCCACTTTTCCGATTACCAGTTTGTTCCTATGCGGTAACATTTGGCCGTAATGCGTTCTCTTTTCATCTGTCGTGGTACAGATATGGGGCTCTGTCATACTGATGACGGAGAAACATGGTTGATTAGAATGGGCAAGTTGCATTCGCTTTTTTTTTACTTGTCGCGGAAATAATTATTCGAACCATTTTCGAATGTTTGTCTGTAGGCGTTACAAACTATATGTTCGTACTAAAAAATTACGTTAAATCTATTTAAAACGAAAAAAAAGTACCAATGGCCTACTGTTTACTCCAGTATCCAAACCGATTTGGTATTTGAAATCTTTCTCATGACAATCATACCTCTCAGACGCTCGTGGAGCCGTGAAATAAAAGTTAGCTGTTGCCTGGGGATGGAACCCTTTGCTCCGTAATCCAACGTTCTAACCACTTTCACCACGGCGCCACACTGTTATTTATCTCTTTAACAATTACATGTCAGTTAAGTTGTATTTCTACTCGGCTTTATTGATGAATTTAATGAAGGAAAATTCTATATTTCAATATTAATGAATCTTTGGTGAATGCAGCAGCCACTATCAAAATGTCTACAATTGGTTTTCAATATGCTGAGTAAATTTCAATATCAAATCACTTTAAGGTAGTTCTGGGCTGTCGAAAACCATATGTGTACATATAAATCAATTCGTTATAAATCGAAATTTCTTAAATACATGTATGAATTTAGACCCTTAGATCTAATGAACTATGTTGGGAGGTTCTGTGCATTTTATATCATTTTATCGGTAGTCAATTACTGCTACTAAGTTTATGTATACATTTTTGTGTAACCATTCTACTATTCTAGCCACCAAACAAAGCTCCAAGGTTCCAAGTTTCCAAATCTCTCAGGTTTTCACATACCTTTCAAATATTTCAAAGACTTCTTGATACATGAATTGAGTATCCTCAAAATGGCAGACAATTCCAACTTCTTTCCATGGTAAATCATATGTATATGATAGGAAAAATGAAAGTAAAACAAACATTCTTACCACGACAATTGATAATTTTCAGAATTAATTTTAAACATATAAACGTCTTTCACTTTTGGTGTCGTAATTGTTGATATTTTTCCTTTTTTAACAGATGACCAGAACGAGTCGAAAATAATCGTTAGAAAATTGTAAAGCAATGGTATGCCAATCAAGCAGTTAATAAAAAATTTATTAATTAGGAACTGAGAAAAAAATGGAACTGGTACTTTACTCTAGGAAACATAAAATTCGGTTAATTGATCCCTTCTTTAAATGGTATGAACTTAACATTCTCTAACGCAACAGAATATATGTGTTGGATAGGAAGTTAACGTAGAAATCCAACATTCAAGAAACGGCTGAAAAAATATTCTGGTTGTATGAAAAGTAAGGGAACTGATTGCATCGTGTGTTTGCTACATACGACTGTTGGACCGATGTCGGTTGTATAGTGTTTTAAGACTGATAGATACGCACGGGGCTTAGCCGATTACAATATACCGTACTTATTTGAGCAAAGTTTAAAGACCAACTCGTTTGTGCCTAAGCGGAGTTTTTCGCAGAACACCTTTTATTGAAATATAGAGCACAACTTTTGGACCAATAAATCTTACTAAAACAGCAACTGGGTGCCGGGGCATAGGAATGTTCCAGAGGATTTAAAGACTGATGAATTCGGCCAGCGCTGGTTAACATTACCTTCTTACCAGGTAAATCAAAGAGCAATCTAATAACTGTGTTTACGTGTAACCCGAAAAACAAATTTTAAAAGCTCTAAAAATTTGATCTCTCTTATTATTATTAAAGGTGTAAAATCAAACCATTTTTGCAGAAGTCGGTGGGATGAAGAGGAGAAGGGAACTATTTTGCACCGGCCCTTCACTTGAGACCTACATATCTCTTTTAAAGATTTTGATGGTCTAATTAATACTGATCTCCGGAACCTGCGAACCCCTTAATTGGTTTTATGAGTGAATATGGAGAGGTGGATCACAACGAACCTAGCTCGTCATATTTGTTAGTCACTTAAAAAACTTAACCTAACCTAGTCACGGCTTTTATCTTAAACCACTCAACATCGTGAAAAGCTACGAAAAATTATTAAATACTGTTCCCCTACGCCAAATTTTGTAGTTTCTTATAGAAAAGAGCTCACACGAGGAAGTAAGCAATTTCCCCTATTTGTGAATTTCTTTAGACAAATCCATAAAATCGGTCAAAGTTGACGTTTCCTTTTATGTTGGTTATCAAAAGTTAATTCAAACAAAACGATGGAACAAAAATGTACAAACGTCTTTGTAGAATACTTAATCTTATTATTTGATTTGTAGATTCTTAAAATCCTAATTTAAGAATGAAAACTGAAAAAAAAATACATACATACATATATTCATTGACACATTTTAGTTTTTTTTTCACATATGATTCTGACGTTTAAAACGTGGGCAGACTTTTGCCCAAAGCCGTACTTTTTCATAAATTTGCTCTCTGTGACAGTTCTGACCCCCAGTCTTAGGAATTTGACAATCTGTGAATTTTGGTGCAGAAAGTACTAATATCGAGGACCATTACAACCAGGACAAGGCATCCTTGTGATCAGGAGGTGGAAAATAAGCAATAATTAAGCTTTTAAGAGAAGACGCAACAACCCATCCCGTTTTCTGTTTTGAAGCCATCTGTGTATAACTACTTAAGTAAACTAAAACATAAGTAAACTAAACTATTATTCAACACTGGCAGGAATACTCGTTTGGAGGTCATGATCAGCCATTTGTCAAGCAAGTTGCTCTCAAGTTCATTTTGAAAAGGCAAATTTATCCTTTATATTATGTCTTTTACTATCTTTTTATTTTTTTTTTTTTTTTTTTCAATTGTTTGCTAAGCTGTGTTTGGTTAATATTTGACGAGAAACTACTTTCTAAATGTACCTACAGCCGCTCGGCTCCTTTAAATAAAATGTCTAAAATGCGACGTGCAGGTGTACACTTTCTTTCGACGCTAACAGTTCGTTCATATGTACTTATTTTGCTACCAATCTAAATAGCTACAAATCAACAGCAATCATCTCATCAAAATCTTATCGGACAATAGTCTTATTAATACCTCTCTCAATTTGCATATTTTATCCAAGATAACGTTGATCAACTAATTACAGCTTCTACTTTAAAGCCATTTTTGACATACCGACCTGACAGTTGTATTTGTTTACCACATCTCTCTTATATTTGCCAATTTTATTGGAAAGAGAAAAGTTCGTGTTCCAAACTTCACAACGTCCTATCAAGACTGTCAATGAACTTCCACTCATTTCTCGATTTCTAGAGATTCCTCAAGAATTTGCTGTCAGTTCTCGATTTTACTTTTTTCATTGCGGTTGTGCTTTGGATTGGAGGGAGGGAAATTCCAAGTAAAAACTAAACTAAAATGTGTATAGTTTCATTATAAATAATTAATTACACTTTTAATACGTTTAATTTGTTATTGATTTTGTTCTCTTTACCTTTGCGCCAAGTTAATTTGCTTTTTATATAATCATGACGTCCGCAGATGTTCGAAAGAGAAAAGTAAGTACCCTAACAAGTAATTAGACAACTAGAAAACATGTAAACTAATTTCCTTGTTCTATAAATAAAAACAAAACACGAGTGTTTTAAAATTCCGGTAGAGTACAAATACTGAAAGATAACTGGTGGGCAATTGACACAATTAATTGCTTGAAACTTACTCTCACATTCCTGACGATATGATGTTTTTTTCTATTTGCTAGTGGTTTGCCAACTTCTACCTCTACGAATAGATTTAGGAAGAGAAAGAGAAGCTGGTGGAAGAATGGTAGTTACGTTTGACTGAACTTTGACAAATAGAGTGGCTAAAACTATAATTCAAATTCAGCTGTTTCACGATGATAGTGCAAATCTTAAGTTAGACCTAAACTGTCTGTCTGTTGTTTCTAGTTGTAGATTCGCCATCTCTAAAATTACAAAGCACAAAGTGATTGATTACGAGTACGAGCGATTTGATAAGATAACCGGCCGGCACGCTTTCCACTTATTTCTTATTTTATTAGAAAAGCGACAAAAGAATAAGGAAAAGCGGGTGTTTGCTACGCCGATAAATTTATTTGTTTAGTCATTATTATGAGTGATGAAATGATTCCAAACAATTTTCAAATTGTATTTCGCCATTTCTGTTGATAGGCCGTTTGCACTTACCGACCGTTGTAGAGATGTAATTTGGCGATAGCGGCGTATCAGGTGTATCGACACCGACACACCTTGTGTACCAGATTGATCTAAAAAAAATAAACAAATTTTTGATCAGTTGCCATCTGCGTTTCCCAAGAACAAGGGAACACAGTTTGTTACATGTGCGTTTTCAAGGTGACATTATAGTCGCTCGTTAATTTGTTTAAAGTCCGCGTGCTAGTATTAGTCATTAATTTTCGTAGGCGCTTTTTTGGTATGGGATTTAAAAAAATTACAACTCACCTTCGGAGTCAGTTGGTATGTGTTGCCTATTGTTCAATGTTTTCGAGGCAATGTAATCTTAAGGTCATTGATCTACAAATATTGTTAGGTCTACAAATGTGCTGGGCATTGCTGCAAACAAGCTGACAATGACAAATTAATTTGCAACATTAAACACGGTTGTTAGATTTTGTGCTAATTCCTGACAATTTATTGTCAGACCATCTTTTTTTACAATCAGACTAGAATGTGTCAGCTTACACGGGATGATTTGTTTTTCAAAAATTTCCAAATCCACTGTGAGACATTAAAAGTTTAATAAAGTTCAAAATTTAAATTGAAATGGAACAAAAGGAGGCACATGCGACAATCTAGGCCGTATACGTATTTTTTTTTTTTTTTTCTCAGGCAGGGACTCTTCATGGGTCGGGAGCCCGTTAAGTAAGTATACGTATTTTAAAGCAATGAAAATGAAGACGAATCACCACACAAATGACCTGATACTGATTAAAAAGAGTGCCTATTAACACTATTGGCATGGCAGATATGTACATACCTCTGACAATAGGTCTGTTCGCTTATCCTTCCAAAACGGCCACTTTTTATCAATTTCTACGAAAATTCACAAAATCCTGTTCGATAGTAAGAAATTGCCCCATGCTACAAATTAAGGAATATAAAATGCACAGTATAAATGACTATGGGAATTCAATGGTTTATGCGGCACCTGTCGGTCGCTCCAAGTATTTATACATATGTATGCATGTACATGGGTATGTACATACATACATGGTTTTCTGAGGACTAGACCACTCTTTTGTTTGCCTATTAGTGTATTTGGTACACTCTCTTGAGGTAATATATTTTTGTGGAGGTCTCAACAACAGGTTTTTGTTGTTAAGTAGATGGTTTGGATATGGAAATAGAAAACAAAATTAGAAATAATTCTTTTACAGCTAACCAATTGAAGTTTTTACAAATATCTTTACTTCATAAACAAAACTGATTCGGCGAAAGAGTCGATTAATGTTTTATGGGTAATTGGATTGACATGGATATCTTGTGGAAACACATAACTTAAACTCTTTGTACTTAAAAGCAATTTTCTTTATTATCCGCGATATCTACTTACATAATAAAGTTACCTAGTTAGACATACATACATATGTACATAGCTAAGGACTTAGAATCCGGACGCATTCATTGTTATTAATCTACGCGTAAGATATCACAAATAACTTCTTCAAAGAAACATAACTACGCACGAGGTGTATCCTTCTTTTGCATACCAGTATACTTACATTCTTACATTCATACGCATATCCACCGTAAAATAATCCACACCCTTTGGATATTATTATAGCATAATTCCAGGATTCCTAAAAGGCTAGGAAACTCTTTCCTTCTTAGTGTTGTTCCTAAGCCAGGTAGTTTTTGATGCGTTTTTCTTTTTTAGTTCAGAGCAGAGCCAGCATGGTAAATAAATAATTGATTCTTTTCTAACTCATGCACATTAGAATTTTCCAATTACGTTCCTTGCTATAAGCTTTACAGAAGGCAAAAGGGCAGAATTATGGAGAAATTGAGCGCTGAGTTCAAAACGTCTGAACGATGATTATTTAACAACACCAATTTTTCAATGCCATCAGGAAGCAATATGAACCAGATGGCATGGGTTTTTCGAGTTTGTGGACTCAGAGATAGATCCTTTGGTTGACTATTTCATTATACCTTATACCGCACAGTTGAATTCAGAACCTCATTCTTTATTTGTGCGGGGGACTTGCCATTGCTATTCTTAATATCTCCAAGAAATTATAATTTGCAAAGATGTTACTTCTCCCCATAGGCTTGCCTTTCATTGGATGACTGGCTTTTTAACTTTAAGTACCTTAAGCCCTAAGCCATCAAAAAATGACAAAAACTTCTTTTAGGAATTTGTGCACTAGTGTACCCATTATCTTTGTTATAAATTAAATCAACTTTTAAAAAGAATTGCCGCACCGTAGGAAAAACATTGGATGTATGTAGATTTTTATTATATAGATACATACACAAGTATGTACGAAATAAATTACTACATAAGCGACGGTTTGGATACTACATATCGCGTCCTTTAGCTCAATTATTAAAAGAAACGATATGTGTAGGTGCATTACAATCGCAACTAGCAGTATTGCTAGTGTAGGTTTCATCCTTATCCTTGTTTTACATAAAGATCTCCTACATAAGTATGTATGTATATTGTATGTGATGAGAAAAGTATTCTAAGTTCTAAGATCAACTTGATAGTGGATTCTTCTATGATGAATATGAAGTCGCTTCTTCATTTAACCGATGTAGCCGGCCGGTAAATCCTGTTTTCCAAAACTCTGCTGTTAGTCTACTTGACATTTTCTTCAAACTTTTTTTTTAATTCACGCTGTGATAACGTGACTGAGAACAGTTGGAATGAAACTTGTTCCACTCAAGAGAAAATTTCACTCATTTCTCTCACTAACTTCCTGCAATTTTGGTGACGGTAAGGTGACATATGTACATATATTACTTGTTTTGACATTTCTCTATCGTCAGAGGAATTTAGATACGTTTTTCGCCACTGTCTCGCTGCTTAAATGAAATTATCGTTAAAATGTAATTAAAGAGAACAGTAAACAAGCAATTCAATGTCAATAGCCGACTAACTAAATATTTAGGAGAATAGCATTACATCTAGTCATGAAGGTCGAATACCAATTGGTTGGTTTATCTCAGTGCATTGTGTAACTACATATCATTGATAAATGCTTTTTTTTTTGTCTTTAGCTTAATCAATCGGAGGAATCGGAGAGACCGTCGGCGAACCGGCGGAAGTCGCAGACACACTCTGGTGGAGCAACAAGCGGGTTAAAATTGTCGTTTCTATGCCTTATAGTATCTGTTGTTCTGATATTGTTTGTCCTTGGTAAGAGTGCTTGATAATTTTGGGTGACGTGGAATTGATTTTGTTTTGTGGGTAGGTTTCTATATGGACTCAATGAGTCCGATTTTTGAGAGAATCGCGTCGAAATTTGGCTATGACAAGGCCCAGTATGCAGTGGTAATTGATGCCGGATCAACTGGAAGTCGAGTGCTTGCATATCGGTTCCACAGAAGCCTTATCGGTAAGAAGTAAGGTTCATCGAGGGTTTGTAGGTACTGACATTTTTTTGTTTCAGACAATAAACTAATTTTAGATGAAGAAATATTCAAAGAGCGAAAACCTGGACTCTCATCGTTCGCTGACAATGCAGCTAAGGGAGCACACACAATTAAACTTCTACTAGACGAAGCGAAGACCTTTATTCCGAAGGAAAAATGGTCTGATACCCCCTTAGTTTTGAAAGCTACAGCGGGATTAAGACTGCTTCCTCAAGTAAAAGCGGAGAATCTTCTCAATGCAGTTCGGGATTTGTTTGCAAAGTCGGAATTTAATGTGGACGAGCATGCCGTTGAAATTATGGACGGTACTGATGAGGGAATCTTCTCGTGGTTTACTGTCAATTTCCTGCTGGGTCGTTTGTCAAAATCGAATCAAGCAGCAGCCCTGGATTTAGGCGGAGGCAGTACACAAGTTACATTTTCTCCAGCGGATCCAGAACAAGTTCCAATTTATGAGAAATATATTCATCCTGTGCAAACACTCAATAAGCAAATAAATGTGTTCACACACAGCTACTTAGGTCTCGGATTGATGGCAATCAGACATGCTGTGTTCACCCGCGACTACAAAAAAGCCGATACGGTTTTGGAGAGTTCTTGCTTGAATCCAATTATACACAATCGGACGTGGACGTATGCCAATGTGGAGTACAAATTAAGGTGAGTGGGAAACGATTTTTGTTTCCAAGCAGAAGTAATTGATTCCTAAACTAATAAGTAATGATGTAATGAGTAACTGATAGCTAATAGCATAAGAGCAGTATCTGCAGGCTTGTAGTAGCTATTTGTGCCGTTATGCATTCCGTTAGGAGTACAATTGCTATAGATATCGAGGTCCGGCATGGCGATACACAGTGGAAATTGTTCACAAATGGTTTGACCATTGCTCAGTTTAAAGATAATGCAGGCGGAGGAGTTATAGCTCAAACAAATCAGGGACGAATTTACTAAAAATATTTTTTGTGTGTAAATCCAATAAGCCATTGTAGAGTTAGAGTAGTATAATTACCTTTTAACCATTTAACAATTACACCTTAAATGTTTAGATCCTGTAAGTGAATTTTGAAAAGATAATTCTTTGGAATAATGGAGATCATAACAGTGAAACCGCATCCAAATCCGTTTTGGAGACTTTCTTTTATACTACATAGTGATGCAGTTTTAAGCCGTACTAATGAAAACTAATTTTGGTTAATTTCATTACATAGTGTAACGCACAAACCAGCAGTAAGCCTCCATGTTATATATTTTTCTTCATCTTTATATACATATATATTTTGTCTTCTTTAAAACGTAATTTTCCATTAGCAGCTCTTTAACATTATAGGATCGTCACCATATTTGGTCCTAGCTTGTTTGGGCATCAATGACACTTATTTTTTTTCAAGCCCAGGAATGCGACTTCAACCAATAGAGGTTTATATTATTCTTAACAGATCAATGAATATTGCATCACATTTGTATCATCCAGTTATTTTAATTATGATTTTTCGAAGCTGTTATCCAACGAACTAAACACACGTTAACTGGTAGTTTTTGCTCTCATTGCTGTACATAAACAGCAATGAAACTGATGTATCCCCTATTATCTCCTTAACTTATGCATATATCCCCTACTATCTACGTTCTCACTGGATTCTTTATTTCTAAACTAAACTATTTTCAATAAAAATCATGAATCACAAACTGAATTTTTCTTTTATTCTATTTTTTATAGTGGCAAGGACAATTCAAAATCAACCCTGGAGAACCCCGTTGTTGATTTCGAAGATTGCTTGGAATTGGTGAAGAGTCAAGTCATGCCTTTGATTAAGCCAAAACCTTTTACGCTTAAACAACACACTATAGCTGCCTTCAGCTACTATTTTGAACGGGCTATTGAATCTGGTTTAATTGATCCATTCGCTGGCGGTGAAATTACCGTGGAGGACTACCGCAAGAAAGCGCGAGAAGTTTGCGCTATTCCTAACGATGATCAGGCTTTCATGTGTTTTGACTTGACATTCATCTCTGTATTGTTACGAGAAGGATTTGGGCTTTCAGACACAAAGAAGATAAAAGTATGTTCCTACATATTAATATAGTAATTCGTTCTAACTATTTTTTTCTCTCTCTTCTCACTTTTCAGTTATATAAAAAAATCGACAACCACGAAATTTCATGGGCACTTGGTTGTGCCTATAATGTACTGACCAACGATGAGCGTTTCCAAGCCTAATTTTTTCCACATGCATGTCCGTAAAAATAAGCGATACGATTGGTGCCTTATTGAAATGAAATTGGATTTACTGTTGTTCGTCTAGTGCACACATCAACAACTAAAGATTGATCCCTCACATTTGGTTTTTCGTGAAACACAACGAAGCACAAGCACCTTCCATTCGAACTTTTTTTGTATGTACTCCACCATATCAAACACTCATTGACTCATTTCCAGTTTTGAACAATCCAATCATTGTTCTGCTTTAACTGTAAGAATTCCATTTTATTTCTAAATTAATTGTAATTGGCTTTCACGAAAGCCACAGAAAAAATGACAAACTAATTGTATTATGTGTATTGATATCCCTTGCTCAATTAATGAATTGATTTTATTTTCTTTTTATAAATGTTGTCTGTTAGCGTAAGAACAAATGGTTTTAGATGCGCTATTAATTATGCGCCCTGGTAGGTGTAAGTTAATATTTTAATTTGTCAAAAACTAGCAAAATTTTAGGAGATGTTTTTTTAGAGGGAATAAAAATAGAGAACTTTGTTTTCTTTTTGTTAAAATTTGTTACATTTCTCTGATCAACCAAGCTCAATCCTTCAATTCACAAATAGATTTGAAAACAGTCTGGGTTTCTTTAAACTTAAACATTAAACTTTAAAACAATAATTACAATCTTTTCATCAACTTTGGAGCATACATACATAAATAAGTCACTGTCTACAAATAAGATTATCGGAACGAATACCATGATAGGGGTAAGTTTTTAACGTCGAATAAAATGCGAAAAGGAAACAGATTTGTTTTAAAGTTCGCCTTTGAAAACCGTTACCACTTCGGTTTGGCAAAATGAGTAAAGAGTCCAAACAAAGATGAGATGACTAAATTGGCTGCTTCATATGCATGTTTAAAATAAGAAGGACCGAACCTCTGTTCAAAAACTAAGAAAGTGCAGACAGGACTCTGTGTTATTAAAACACATCAGCTGCACATTAATCTCAAAAAAGCCAGAAACTATACTCAGAACAGAAGTGGAAAATAATAATTAACAATGGAATCAGAACGTTCTTCTGATGTGAAGAAGATTCTTTTTCATTTTGAAGATTCCCGGGCTCGGAATTAATTTCTTTTTCCAGGTTTTTCGTTGTCGTAGTGAGCCTATGATATAGCCACAAGGTGCTAATTGTCGATTCTGAGGAGTAAAATGTTCTGCTCGTGTGGTAGTGAATGACATGTAAACGTTTTTTAAACATTAATCCTGTCTTATGTATCTGATTTTCCACAACTATCTTAGATCTGAATGTATACCCAATACATTTATTTGAATCTCAGTCTACTGAATGGAAATGGAGGTTCATGTAGAGAGAGTAAACAACGAATAAAGCATACTCAGGACGTCATGATGTGTCCATAATGAACTAATGGTCAGCAAAACAATATGTATTGCGGAATTAGTACAATAACCTTCGATTCAATGGACTCAAGTCACTTGGTTTTTAAATAATTAGCTTTAGACTAATGTGAATTCAAGGTCATATGCTCCATAATAGTGGACCGTAATCCGTTGAAATCTCCCAGCATTTTTAAATACAATCCTATTTAATGGATCGTTACATACTGATTAACTGATTAGATACAAAAAAGGCCTGTGTATAATCTGAAATTTTCTGTTTCCGACTGAAAAAAAATCGCACAACGACACATTTGGCACGTTTCACTTGGCTGTTGCCAAAAATCCTTTGATTTAGAAATCTAGAATCAAATATACAATTAAATTAGTCATAATGAAATAATTATTCATGGTCTGTAGATTGCATATGACAACAATGCAATTATTTAAGTATTACTCTTTTCTTTACGTCGAGTTTATATCGAGAAATAAAAATGTACATATTGGTTTGTAAGTAGGAAGCTTCAACTCACAATACATAAAATACTATTCCACAGAAACCCGGCAAGCCAATCTGAAGTTTTGGTAATCCAACGTTTCCAAAACGATGTACTAATACGGATTGCTAACGGGATATGGTACGCCGGGAATCTTTGAATCTTAAAGTGAAATTGTATGGTGCTCTGGTGGATTATGGATAACCTTAAGCACTACAACTTTTATCCAATATTTTGAAAAGATTATTATTTTTTTATTGTCCGTGGGAGTTTCAAAACTTGAGACCCCATTACTTTGCATTTGTCTTGTAACGCTCATATATTATTATACGATTTTCGAATTCACGGTTTTACGTATTTCTACAGAAAAATGTGGTATGAATCTGTTAGCTTATATCCAAACTAATCCAAATGCTAAACTTTATCAAAATCGTTCGAACCGTTTTTGAGAAAATCCATTTTTATGAGAATGAGATGGAGTTAGAATGAAAATTCTGATGTCGTCGTGAATTGTGACTCCTCAGACCTCAGATATATACTTTGAACCAAATGAACTAGCAGAGAGAATTAGCGGACCCAGTTTTATGATCTTCTCCATAATGTCGGGTCCAAGGAAAAATATGTTATATTTGTTACCACTTGGCGACTCGCATTACATTTGAGTTTACCTCTACCGGACCACTAGTACGTGAACCTTGATCTCATGCCGTATACAAATTTCACTAATTACGTGACTCACGCAATTAGTCACGCAATTTGGTTAGACGATAATCAACCTATTACGTAGTCTTGATAAATAATAACCACACAACATTTTTGTCTTTTAGAATAAATATATATTTGCGCTACTTTACGATAAAGTTCAAACTTTGTTTCACTTCCATGTATTTAGCAGAATCACAAAATAGATTTTGCAACATTAACCAGCTGTAACCTCCGACCAACAAACCTCTCAAGGGCAAACGATCTGTGCTCTTACCCCCAGGCGATCTAAAACGTGCTGCGGCATGCAAAATGTTGGATTGATCTTTTGCAAGTTAGGATACCCTAACAGCGACAGCGCTCCGAGACCAAAGAGTGTGTGAAATATGTCAGGTAGATTCCCCGTTCGATCACTAAAACCTCCAGTTTCCGAGTCCTGACAAGATAGAATAAAGCACTTCAACTTCTCCGCACTGATCCAGTGCAAACGGCCCATAATGGTCAGCGAAGCCAACACCCACCATGAGTAGCAGACGTCTGGGAGTTTCTCTGGCCTTCCATTCAATCCCCCACTCGGAAGTTGTCTTTCGCACAACCACCATGACAACTTATCACAGTCCAACCGATGCAACTGCTGAGTTATCGACAGGAAACCAACGCAACAGTATATGAGACCAGCGTGCGATTCCGCACTTGGTTTCGATCCAAATCCTCCGTCAGCATTACAGCAGGAGAGAACAAAGTCAACAGCTTTGGTAATGTCGATTGCATCCATGCGATTGATGAGTGTAAGGATAGCTACGGCACAGAACGAGAATCTCGTATCGACTTCTCCCCATTTGTCGCCGAAAAAACTGCCATCCGGTTGTTGCAGACTCACAACGTACCTTGCCACAGCATCACAGTCAATCTCATTAAGACAATCGTAAATGCAAAGAATTTGAACTGCAGACAAAGTGTAAAGGATATGTGGGTCATGGCCATCGCATGCGGCAACTCCTCCAGTTGTAGGACATTGACACTTCTTGATGAACTCTATGATAGATTGCCTGTCCAGGCGCGGCAGCTGCTTCATTATATCGAGAGCAGTTACACCCCAGTAGATGCCCGACATTCGTAAAAACTCCGTCATACAATATTCGAAGTCGTTTTGGTCGTTACCATGATTGGCGATGTACTCTACGTGTTTGTCATAGAACAGGTCCTTCGGATCGGGGCTTATTTCTACGTCATTTACAACAAATGCCATCTTATTGAGAGCGGGCAGTTATTGATATTGATATTGATGTGAATTCCAGGATAATGAGGTTGACTAGTGAATGTCGCTTGTTTGATCGAAAACTTTGTTAAAACAGATAAGAAAATCGCAATCACAGTATTAAAGGAAATCGATTCCAACTATTTACACCGTTGACGTAAATTTTGAGTGATGTTGGAATTATTGACATTTGCAGTATTAAAGGCGGAAGCACATGGAACTGCTGGAAAATTTTTAGATAGTGTGCGCTTAAATTTTATCGGAAAGAAGTAAATGTAAACAAAAAATATCCGCTCCGAATTGTGGTCGGATTCTATCTGCAGCAGGGGAATTACTACATACGTTTTTGTCAATATGAAAATAGGTCTGTTCGCGTACTTTCTGCACCAAAATTCGTAGATTGTGCAATTTCCGGGAGTGAGAGTAAAATTCTCTCAGAAAGTGATAAAATCACAGAAAAGTGAACGAACGCGAATGCTACGAAATTCGCCCACTTTTTAGATGTTAAAAGCAAATATATGCAAATACACAAACAACAAAAAATTTCTTACAGGTATCTGACAGATTTCGTAAATCAGTGCATAGAAATTTCCTGCACTAAATATCGTTGCATGGGGAAATTTTTTACTCTCTCGTGAGCGCGTTCTTCTACGAAAGTCTACGAAACTTTTGCTTACTCGAAGAGGATTCGGTGACTTTTCGTAGATATTCGTGAAAATTCGTTGTTTTGGGAGAGTACGCGAACAGACTTATTGTTCAGTATCGTGGGGAATTATCGTAATAAGTTATCCTGCAGAACGAACCTGATTGCAAGAAAATAAATTCGAGTCGAGTTATGGATTTTAGAGGAATACTTTTTTCCATTTTGTTTCAGCAAAGTTCAAGTAAATTTGATTTTAATTTTCATATTTTCTTTGGTTACACATTAATTCGGAATTCAATGGTTTTTCTTTTGTCCAAGTCCTAAACGGAAAAACAAGTTTAAATAAATCATTTTTTTAATTGTCCTCTCCAAGAAAAGTGAGGTGAAATTGTAAATGCAGGCTGTTACTAAAACGTAATGGTTGCCGAATGTTAAAATAAGTAAAGAAAAATGCAAAGTATTGCCTTCTCCTTGTCAGTTAAATTTAACTACGTTTTTTTTTATGTTTTTAACCCCCAAATATACTTGCTCTACCTAAAGAAGAATAGTCCATTTCTTTGTACATTTGAGAAAGTAAAAAGGAAAATAGGAATGTTAGCAAAAAACGTAAAAACTGTGCCTACAACTAATTGTTAGTAGCTAAAAGATTATTCATTTGATAGTCGTTAAATCCAAAAACTATTCATTCACTCATTCAAAATTTTTTTGGTGTTCATAACATTTCATTCAATAACTTCTTCCCTTGATCTTTGAGGACAATTATCAACAGTCCTTTTGTTCGAATCATTTTGTTCCGTTACTGATTCTAGTTATTGTTTCGCTTTTGTTCATTTGAGTTATAGGTTTTTTATGTTTCGCTCTCTATTTCTACATGCCTGTAATATGTACATGATCCCTCAAAGAAAAAAGTTTAACTATTTGAATATCTATCTCTTCTACTTGTTAACATCATCAGATATGCCTGTTCAACCACCAAATATTAAAGAATTAAACGCCATGCCTGATAGACTATCCTTTCTTGTGTCCACACGATTAAATTTGAGTCAATTAGACATATGAGATTAGTATTAACTTTGTAATTCATTGGATTGTCGTCGTCTGATTGCAATCCTTAATACTTTCGAGTGAACGGATTGAAAGGATCGAAATAATCACGATTGAGACGCCGCTATTTTTTAATATTATTTGCTGCTATCTGAGTCACATACACATTGGTTTTAATAAATATAAAACTTCCATATATCGGTACAATCTCCTTCGACATGTGAGCGTCATCAAAAATGCATGGTATGGAACCAAAAAGAGGGACAAACTTCAAACTGGATATTAGGAATAGTAAGACTCAATACAAACACAAACTGAAAATGATGAAAAATTACCTCAAAATCAGTTTTGCAGTTAAAATTATTATTAATTAACTATTGTGTGATTTGTGATAAATTTATTTGAAACACGAAAATTACTTATGACATGTAGATTTGATATACAGAATTACTTCATATTCTTTTGGTCTGAATTTTGGTAATTATTTCTTGAAACAATTTTCAATTACATATTTTTCTATTTTAGTACTTGCTTTTTCACAGAAATATAATATGAAGAAGAAAAGGTAAACATGCTATGCAGTTTGGTGTTTTATTACCTTGTAACGTCTTTAAGTAATATTGTTTTTAAATAAGACATTTAGTGTAGTTTCAAATACATTTAGGCTTGAAAAATTCTTAATGCCATTCGGTAATAGATTTGAAGAACTATGCTCCTCGTTTTGATTAGGTGCTTTTCCGAAAATTATATTATGAATTATATTATGTATACAATTATATTGTTGTTTGATAAATCCATATGACTTATGATAAAATATGACTAACATTGCCAATATGTAAAATCAGCCTTAACAATCACCAACGCCACCAAGATGTCAGCTTTGAAACCAATCCTAAGCTCTTCTCGCTCGCTCTTCGCACATCCTCTTTTCCCTTGTGGATCTGTCAAAATACAACTTCTTGAAAAGAATAGCAGCGGAAAAAAAAAGAAAAAGAGAAAAAGAAAGAAGGGAAGTCCACCCAAATGGTTCGTTCATGAATTCAATTTGCAAGAAAATCTGGAATACTATAGCTGCACGCAAATTCACAGAGCCATATGGAATATTTATGAATAATTCTGTGCCGTACGATAATCTGTTAGTGGACTTTTGGAAAAATAATGTCCAATGGTGACGATGTGCTAGACAACTGGGAAGAAATCGACGAGGCTGGGGTAAGTGCACCATCGTTTTTCTTATCGAATTCGCTTCCATTGCTCTTAGTTTTCGGAGACATCTGGTTTTGTTTGCGCCTTGTGGACAAATTGATTGGTCAAACAAAAGCAGCAAATTTTTCCCTAGCACATGGAATTTGTTTACGTTTGCGAATTTTTTTAATTATAAACTAAAAAGAATTTTTAAGCGTGCAACACCCCATGGCGTTGGTGTGTGTTTTTATTACCACACAAACGTCTTTTGGGTGAAGACTTAATAATATTATCTTAACCTCACTTGGAGTGTTGCAGAGCTTAAGTGACTAATTTTAGAAAATTGTTCGGCGAAAGTAGAATGCCCTTTATGGAATAAAATGTAGCGCTGCAGGTTTATTGGCGATGTTTTATTTTTTCGAACCAAAACAATACAGCTTCAAGAAAGACGCGAAACCACGAGAGTATAGATAAATGTGATAGTTAGGCTGATTAACTAAAGTTCGTGAATCAATTTAGATTCACAAACGGTAGAGATGGTTGCTAGTGCATTGAAAAATGTACATCATGCAATTTTGTCTCTACAAAGCAGTGCCATGTCTGTTGTGACCACTTTTCTTCTCGGAATCTTTGGTTTTGATTTGGGGATGTGGTGGGCAGCTGAACAGAATTTTTAGAATTATTTTATCTGTGGCACTGCGGAATGATAGGTTTCAAAATAATAAGTATGTAGTTACATACATGTGTGTATACATGGGTACAAATGTATTACTAAACTATTAGCGAGGTTGATCAAAACCTTCAGCTAGAAACTCTGCCATGTCAGTGGGGGCGGTTCCATGAACCTTCCGCCAGTACTTTCATGTCAACCGTCGAATTATTTTGGAGATCCCACTTCAAGCTCTAAAACTCAACATCTGACCGGAGAGGTGAAATTTCATATTTTTTTTTTTACTTCTGGTTGTCTAACAGTGGATTATGTTCGATAAGGTCCGATTAATTCAGTACAGCACCAGACTTTTGCCTTTTAATTTGTTGCACTTTAGGAGTAGATCTTTGCAACAAAGTTCATAAAACAAACTATGCAGCTTAGAGCGCATTCATTGCCAGCTTCGATTGCAGGAGTTCGTATTTAGACAATGTTTGTGAGATTGACGGACGAGTTCTAGGTAATGCAGCTAACGTTTTTAAGCTAAATGGACTGCTTGTCCCTATTTTAAGTCAAATACCGAATGCAAGCTTAGTCTTTTGAAGACTAATTTCATACTTCTGTCAATCGGGACGATACGTCTAGCTTTTGTTCCCTTTTTTGCTACTAAACAACTAATGTTTCCATTAGTAGGCAACCATCGTCAACGAGGTTTTTGAGTTAGGTAGGTAGTAAGGCTCCATGAAATTACGTCTCGTTCCCACCAAAAAGAGTAGTGGTGATATGCAACCGAATATTTAACCCAAAACCTGTCCAGGACACTATACTACCAACCGTCATAGGTTGTTCTTATAATAGCCACAAAGTTGTTCTGGAAATTGACCACATCACAAATGGTTGTGAGAAGCTACATAGGCCCTGGGTAATTTGTTCGGTAAGTCTCTCCGATCATTTTGGTGTGCAAAATGTCGATATCAAAGAACTACAAGACTAGCCTGGGTCTATAACGAGGCATGAGTCATACTGCGTAAATGTGGTCAACGCAGGAGTATTCGGAAAAGAGATCTGCAAGTATGTACATATGTGCATACATTAACTGGTGAAAAACAATAGTCGCTCGCCTCGAAGAGACTAGAATAAAAGTGTCGAATCTTCGTTCCGACGAGAATGTCTGTTGTGGCTTGACACTTTTTATTTTTTATTTCGCCGTATTAATTAGGACTCGCACTGTCCGGCAAGATGCTCCGATTTGATCCTTTCAGGGTTCTGTATTTTGAGTTTTTTTTGAAGTCATGGGTCAAGGAGTTTTTGAGTCAAGAGGGTCAACTTATCTCCTGAACTTTTTGTCAAAACGAGTGAAAATGGAATTATAAGAGCCCAAATGGCGGTGGCCACTCGACATTTTTAAAAAGTAATGGACAAAACTTTAAGGTCTGTTTTACTTTACCTGAAATTCTTCTAGAGACACTATGCAAGTAGTAAACGCATGCTGATAGTAGTTTCAGATTTTTGTTCACTTAAAACACCACTCTTTGATATAAATTGTTAGATACCCCAATTAAGATCATTAACTTATTAACCACTTTTTTTTAGCAAGTTTCCAATGAAAGATGCCACATATACCGCAATGTGGTATACTTTTGCGCGAAGGTTTTATTTTCCGCTTTAATTGTAGGAGTTACGAGATCTCTATGGATATCGTCGTTTCTAGTATAATTACTATAGTACTATAAGTACTTTATTTTAAAATGTTTGCTTTATATTGGAAGCATTAGTTTCGTTAAGGGCGATCCGCCAGTCCCTAGTTCATTTATTTACTTTATTTAGTGCGTTTTGGAGTTTTAAACTTGTTTCTTCGATTGCTTTACCTACTGCTAGGACATCCGTGTCATTGGCGAACGTAACAAAGATAGTCTATTCCCGATCATGCCAGACTTTTATCAAAGGCTCGCGAAACATATCTTGATCATATCTTTTTTCTTCACGTGCTTTCTCGATTACGTCAATTATTCTATGTACCTGGTCAATCGTCGAATGATTACTTCTGAGCCCACACTGGTGATTGTGATGAGATTATTATTTTCATTTACCGGTTGTAGACGCCTTGATATTATATTTTCGAAAATTTTGGACTGGCTGTCTTCGAAATTCGTCTATGGGATTTTACCTCATTTTGCGGTTTACTTAGTTTTAAAAACATCATGACTTCCCTAACTTTTCATTGGGCCGCCACGTATGTCAACATCGGGTGAGCATTCAAAGATTGACGGGTGTTACGAGAAAATTGCTATTTATCTATCTAAGCCATTTACATTTAAAATGGTGGCTAGTGCGTTGAACTACGAATCGAGGGGCTAGACAACATCTTTCACGGGCTCATCTCTTGCGACCGTCTGACCAACATCCGAGAATATAACTGCCCTTCAGATACGTCATTAAAGAGTAGGACCCTCCATTTGTGTACAGAATATAGCATGCATAACACTGCTTAAATTCACAGACAATATTATCATAGCACCTATGAATATCGTTAGATATCGTCGACTTGTTTTCTAAATACGAAAAAAGTACATCTATGTAAGTATTCATATTATTGTACCTTATCCTTTTAGCTTGACAGCAAATTGGACAAACTCAAGAGAGAACGGCAGGATCCCAGCAACAATCAGCTAGAACAACAGCAGCAAGACCAACAGGAACAGAGCATTAGTGATACAGCAATGTCTTTCCAAAATAGTATACCAATGATGATGGTAATGCAACAAACTGAAAATGAATACAAATCGTCAAACTATACAACACAAGCGATGCCAACAGTGAAAATCTTGCGCAGGCCCGCACAACAGACCTCTGGTTCGAACAGAGACAATGGTATACGGCCGAAGCAGCCGATAAAAACTCTCCAACAGCGAGAACAGGAATACGCTGAAGCAAGACTGAGGATATTAGGTTCAGCAAAGAATCCTGAAGATGATATAGAGTAAGTTTTTCTACGCTATATTAAGTATCAATGATAAAAGTTCATTTATTTATTTTCAAGGACATCGGCTGCGACTGGTTCATTAGTACCGAAAGTAAATACGAAGTCGCCAGCGGATATTCCAAACGTTGCTTGCTCACAGCCATCTCCACAGCCTCAGGCACAGGCACTTACGGTAATACAATTGAGTAGTAGAACACCGCTGCCAAGTACACGACCACCATCAGCGGTTATGAATAATTCCATTTCTCCAGCCGGGATCGTGGTTGGTGTAGGCAATGGGGGTGGCGGTGCCGCTGGTGGCATCGGAGCAAACTTCTTTCCCCCCACTTCCTCGATGATGGTAGGTGGGATAAATATGCGGTATAACGATAATGTGTTACGCATGCCCAGAGGTCCAGATGGGACGTCCGGATTCCAGATGCGGCGGTAGTGCATCTGCGACACACAGCACATAGACACCCATCCAACAGCGATGAGCGATGATGATTTTTTTTATAATTTTTGTTTTCAAATTTATATCTAATTTTATTATTATTTTCCTAATTTAATTATACACAAAAAGTCTCCGCATTAAATTTTCTTTTTTTCTGTACTCAAGAACCCATCTCATTCTTTCTTTTTTTTTTCATTTGTTTGGAGGTTTTATTATAGTACTTGTTTTGTTCGGAGAGCGCAAAGGAGTTTTTAGGTCTAGCTTTTCAAATCGCTGCGGTGCATAAAAATGCGATACATATTAAATTATTTTTCTAAATCATCTAATTGAGAAAATAAGTAATTATTAAAATTGTATAAATGGAATTAAATGTTAAAGGGATGTGTATGTAAGACGTGTACTTTAATTCATTTTCTGGACTTGGGTTTTATTTTTTCAGAATAACAAATTAATAATAATTATTTTAATATCGGAAAGAATTACAGGGAGGGATAGAACTTAAGAAATATCCACATAAGTTGAAGAATAAATTAAACGGATTTGCTCAGTCAAATATTTGCTATTTAATGTTGTTTAGGATCAATGTATATTTTTGTAGGAATGTGCCGTCTACATCTTTATATGTTGAAACCGACAGTGTCAATCGAGTCGGAAAACAAACCTCAAAGTATAGTAGGCTGGTCCTATCGCAAAATTGTGTTCCATCTAGCCTGCTAGATATGCAGCGATCACATTTTTAATTAATAAGTTGTTTACACATAAAAGTTAGATTTGGTTGGTTTTCCGCCTTCTACTATACTGTTATTGTATCGACCGATTTAATCCACCAGAGGGTAGGATATCACACAATCCTTTCTAGACGGAATGTATACAGCTCTTTTTTTATACCCTATTCTAAGAGTACTTATATTAAGTTTGATACATAATTTGTAACATTGAGACAAAATTCATGATCGGCATCAATAGAGAAAACTATTGAGACATATCCTTCCGACCTCCTGAGAAATAGAAGCGGTACAAAAGTAACCATTTTTGAAATCCACATCCACATCAAACATTCGAAAATATCGTTCTAATTTGAGAAAACAATGCTGTGTGACCACGCCCACCTTATAAGTGCTGTATAAGAAAGAGGATAGGGTATCAATTCAATCAAGAGTAGTCTCGTGTATATTAAAAAAAAAGGTTACTGTAAATTTTGTTTTTCTGGAGTATTTTCTAATATGTACATATCTCGTAAGGAACACTATGTAAACAGAGCTTTCCAGTATTTTTAGTATATAATCTGTTTTTGCTTAGCGATTTGGCTATGATACATACGTATGAGTTTAACGGGAGTTCCCCTTCGTTCCAAAAGTCATCAGACTTTCCAGTCCTGACACCGACCTACTTAATAAGGAACGCTCCTCAGTCTCAGTCGTAGTTGAATCGCCTATCCACAGTGGAAGATTATTAGAATACCCATTCTATCCTGTATCAGATCTTGTTTATCCAAATAGAGAAATGCTTCTGGGGAAGCAAAGTCGTTTAGGCGCACCCTCTCGTTGCACTTATCATTGGGGTAATAAGACCCAAAGATCAGGTCATTGGTCGAATTCATTGCTCTGCCTTTGTCCATCTGTATGTTACCACATTTAGGACTTGGCACTAAATTAAAATCAAATTGTGTTGAAAATGCTATAAACCCATTTGAACTGACACTAACTGGAGTACTCTACTTTGCAGCAAAGCGACACTGAAATTGAGATTCTAATCAAGGAGATTGTTAATTTCTCCGTTTACTGGTGAATTTCAAAAGAGTTTGTGCTTGTACTGTGGAATACTTATTAAAATACATGGATTCATAGATGGAGAGTATAAAAAGGGCACTAAACATTCACTATTATTGTGTGAAACCTCGATAGGTTTTACTTGTCATCCAGAATAGACTAAAATGAAGCCGCTATATTATTACTAAATTATGTATTAGGATGAATTATTGAGAGCAGGTACATAGTATGTATATACATACTTATATGTAAGATCGATTAAATCTATTATAGTTGTTATCAAACCAAAATGTCCAAAACAAGTCTCCGTTTCATTGCATTTCCGTCTACATATGTACATATGTACGTTCATATAGATTTCGAAAACGGCATTATTATTGCAAATGCCGAACGTACTGACGTTGTAATTCCGCGATTACCCCTAGCAGCGGGTTATCGTCAACAGTATCAGCTGACCCCACAGCAGCAAGTTGGATTTAAAAATCAATATTTTCTGCTTCGATTTTAATTTGTAAATAAAATTCTTGAAAACATATTTTCAAGTATAATGCAAATTTGATAAGCTATGAACTGCACAAGAATAATATAGACTCTTTTGATGACTACCATTTAGGGGACTTTGTATTGGATGAACACCTTGTCTAACTGACTGTAAACCTTTGAATATTAACTTATTTTACATATCTGCAAGTTTTAATATCTAAAAGAAATTTGTGTAATTCAACGAACTTGATTTGAATAACTAGAGTGCACATATAATTCTTTAAATAATTCAAATACGTCTGTGGATTCGTTTACGGATATCATGGTCGACAATGTGAGAATTAACAAATTTGAAAATGCAAGTTTACTAACTTGAAGAAGTTGGTACTGAATCACCAAATTCTGTACAATCTAGTAAGTTAGAAAGTGTTTGTAGACGATGAAATTGTATAAGTAAATTTCCGTAGTCTAAAAGTAAGTTCACTCAATTTCACGCCTATTTTTGGCAGCTTTATCATAGATAAAAAACGATTTTGATAAAATTTTGATTGTATGTACATAGGTATTATCTTTTTACATTCGAAGATGTCCTTGTGATTCAATAAAATAATGTAGTATAGTCAGACGTGGAGGGCTGGATAAAAAGAATGATAGCGTATAATGGGATGCGTTTCAGAAGGATTGTAGTTTTTTCCGTACGTTTAATTCATAGTGAACCGAAAGTACTATTTTTCGACATCAGCGGTTGCAAAAATAAAAGAGGGTAGATCCTTTTGAAAGATGGCAAAATGTGAAGCGACTCCAACAATTTCATTTAGATAAGATTATAGTTTTAATTTAATGCCAAATATATGTACATATAATGGTATTTTCCCAAGGATCAAATGGTTAGAGCCGATTTGTTCAAAAACATATTGAACGATGTTTAGAGTAGTTTTGTGAAAGTCACATATATGTACATAAAATGACTTACCACGTTTTTGGGTAAAATGGTTAGAGCGGTATTTTACATATGGGCAACATAACAAAACACGTTTTTTTTTTAATTTTAAGAACCTTGTCCTTAAATTTTGATCAAGGAGGATCAAATTTAATATCTGGGCTTTTGAGAAAAAAAACAGTATAATTGCATTTTCATTGCTTCACTATTTTACATGAAATCGATAAAATTTATTAAGACCAAATATTTAGATATTCAAATTGTCTACAATTCATTCGTACGTCACATACCATGCATTCTTCGCGACGACGAATATATGGTCCAACGAAGATTGGTATTAACACACACACTAAAAATGGATATTTTTTCAATTTCGGCGATCCAAGTGCCATGCATTAAAAATTACACAGGGCTAAGCTTAAGCCACCGAAGGTAAAATTGGGTTTGGTCCTAACCTGGCAGATTGATTCAAAATGTCTGGTTAGGTTCGCAATAGCTGAGTGAGAAGGTTGTTTAAAGCGATCGAATTTTTACTATTTCCATATGGTCGCGTGTATATCCACAATGCGTCTACAACGTGTCACTGTTTGGAGCGGATTTTGGGGCGGAGGCATTATCGGGAAATTCTTCTTTCTTTTTCTTTCAAAATCCAGCTCATCAAGAAATTAGAATCGGTTATGGTCGTTATTCGGACCAAATTATAAAATGGGTAATTTTTCATTTTCGTGATCAGATTTGCCCGCCCAGATCATGTGATATAACTTTGCGTCGTTGGACTTTAATCTTTGAGGATTTTTTAAAGTCTAAGATTTATGACAACATGCACACGACCACCCAAGTCTGGAAAATTTGAACAAAAGAGTGCATACATAAATATGTGCCAGTAAAGCCATAGAGGCAATTTACCCGATATGCTATTCCATACATAACCCTATTCTGTACACTTTGATCCAATACAAAAATTACAATTTTTAAATAAAATCCCCTGTTTTCATTCAAAATTACTTGTGTGATTATTTCTTTTCCTAATAAAAAAATAAAAGTTTTCTGTTTCCAAGGCTGGAGTTTGTACTGTTTTCGTTCTCAAAATCTCAAATGATTTCTCTAAGATTTAAATTTGCATTGTGCCACATATGTACATACGTATAGATGTCATTATAATTTTTGAAAATCTTTGCAAGTACGATAAACCGCTTAATGTGGCAACCGTGCACGATTTAGTATTTCTCTTACACTAATAATTCAAACAGATAATGTGCTTCTACGGAAGAGAAAAATTGAATTGTAAAAGAGAATAAAAAATTAATACCAGATATTACATATGTATTATGTATGTACGTAAGTTCAACATATGTTGGTTTTTGGGTATGGCGAAAGCACTGCGATCTCGATCGTAGTATTTTTTCGGTGTGTTCGTCAGAAATTAACTCCAGTATGTGCACTGGTAAATTTTTATAGCTGAATTATAATGATAAGAGAAGGAAAAAATAAATTTGATCAACCAGTTTATTATAAGCCGGGTGTTGATTTCACTCAGTTGGTTGCGGGATTTCAATTGAGGTTCATCTACTATTTAATGTTAAATCGAAGTACGAACCGGTTTTAACAACACGTGGGCTAAGTTCTGGGATTTATACCGAAAAACAACAAACACATTTGACAGATATTCGCATTTTACAATTAATTTGGTGCAGTTTGGTGAATTTTATTCGTAGATATTATGTCCGGAAAACAAGTGCTAGTTATAGGTAGTGGTGGGCGGGAACACGCGATTTGCTGGAAATTATCGCAGAGTGTGAAAGTGGAAAAGATTTACGTTTTACCCGGTAGCCATGGTATTGAACAAGTAAATAAATGTGAAAACCTAAAGTTCATAGATGCAACAGATTTTTTGGTAAGTATGTACTATAGATATGTATGTATGTAGAACCAAACAATATACATACATATGTATGTATGTAAAACTTTTAATTGATAACTACCCACTGATGCCTACTGATTTATAATGTTATTGTCTACTTACTACTATTATTTAAATTATGCACAGTACACTCGTGTCTTAAGTACTATGAACATTTTCTTCTAGTCCCAGATGTATTATACATACATATATGCATACGTATGACATGGATTCATACATACAAATGTAATAAAATTCTTAAATATCCAGCTCAATTTTACTTGCAATATTTTACACAATCCACGAATTGATGGTATAATGTTTTTCGTTTTAAATAAACTCGTAGTGTTGTTTGAAAGAAGTTACAAGTGTTATTAATTCAATTTATTTTTATTGAAATAAAATTATCCAAGCTCTTGTCGTTTTACATATGCACTGTTTGTAAGCCATTCCTTTCAATCAACAACTAACATACAATCTCCACTAACATTTTAAGATTAGGTAAATATTGCACGTATGGCAAATTGATAAAAATCAGAAAAGCTACAATAAGTCTAGAACCGATAGGGTTAGAGTATTCAGTAGAGTATCATTCCTACTAAAGTCGGCGTGGAGCATAACATTTCTTTGAACATTCATTTTCTCATACGACAACCTCGAACGTTTGAGGATAAAAACGTGTGACATAAAAAATATTGTCAAAATTGTTTTTTTAATGTGACTATTCACAGTGTATAAAAGAATTGTGGATAATTCGATTACCTAAATATTTGGTCTAATGATCTTTTTCGATTTTAAATAAGCACACGACCACCCCAGATGAGATCATTTTTATTTTTTAGGGTTACATCTTGTGCCAGCTGGACCTTATAAGCTTGTAAGCCAAGATCTTTATTCAAAATGTAGTGCAAAGTGGTTGCACATAAGACAAATTACTGTGGTGATCTCAAAATAGACACACCTGGGTTTTTAGTTACACGTCAGGACGTCATTAACTTGCCTGAGACGTTCAAATTTATCGATTAAATGCGTTATAACTGTACGAGAACGTGCTTGATGATAACCAAGAGCAAGCAGTACGAACTTTAAGAAACGTTTTCTCGATATTTTGTCCGTTTTGAGTGTTCACTTGATCTTGAATTAATTTAAACCGACGCAAGACTAAGTTTAAGGATTATCCTGATTATCTGTTCTATGTTAAGTTGTCAACCGTCTAAATTTATTTATTTATGTGTATATTTTTTGTGTCCCCCTTCCAAGAATCTTTGCAGTGCTTCCAATTACGATGCAAATGAATTAGATCAATATTTTCAAAAAAATGTATTTATTGAAAATGTTACAAAAAACAACAAGTATATCCTATTTATCAATTGACAATAAGTCGATAGCTCGAAATTCTCTATAACAATTTGTTGAAGTAAGCCTTCCACCTAATTAATTAAAAAAATTAAAATGAAAAAAATAATTCAATACAATTGACGTATTTTTAGTTTTATTTAAAGGTATGCTTTACCTTTTCTTCAAAGTCCCACTTCCTGTGATTGCTTGGTACTTGCACAGCAGTTCCGGTCATGACTACTTCCGTTTTGAATTTCTTATAGCAAATTGTGATGTAGAAAATATCAAATATGTTGGTATAATAATGAACCAGTATAGAGCGACGTATCAAATCGTTAAAATCGGTTAACCGAGTATTTACTAACACCACGGAAGCAGTTAGGATGATTAAACAAACCATACTGGGCAGAATTAGTTTGTTGAAAAATCTCATTAGCTGAAATGTCCTGTGATATTGGAAACAGATACTTTGAAATTTGTGGTCGAAGCTAAGTAAGGTCATTGTTCGCCCCTTCCACAAAATGCAGTAGAACTCGTTTTTTTTCTCTTCTATGAGCAAATTTTGGAGCGACTCACTTAATTTTGACTTGAACTCAACTAAATATGAAAAAATCAAAATTACACAAACTGACAGAGTGTGCATGGGAAGAGCAACGAAGAATAGTACAGCATCTATAATTAACATTCCCAAATTGTTATATGTATTGCCGTATCCTACTAATAGTTTCAAAAACGGGTATAAGAGGAATATACAAGTTTTCAACATCACGGAGAATGTGAAGAATCTATGGATTGCAATGTCGTTTTCGATTAATCTCTGAACATTTTCACAGTGATTTCTAAAACAGTTTAGGAATTTTATAGTTTCAGCAGTTTTCACTTGAAACTCATACCAGATTATCATCATACTGAATGTTAATACTATAATGCTCTCGAAAAGATATCTATAACAGTCTCTATCAATTACAATCCATAATGAAAAGACAACCGCAGAAAGTAAGAGTCTTATAAGTACTGCGATTATTCTCTTGTAGAGATCTTTTAAAGAAAGAACTACAAACTTTTTCTTCTTTTTATTATCTTTAAAGGAGAAGTTTAAACACCCGAGATGTTGAACAATATCAAATATATGTAACAAAATAATTTTATTGCGATCACGGTAGCTCATTTTGATGTCTGACTATAGCACTCGGCTCCCGGGTTTTAAGTAAATTTGTTTTATGTACGTATGTACATGTGGTGGGAAGTAATTGACGCAAAGGTGAATGAATATTGATTCCTGAAAACTTGTCACCAATTGCTTATTACACATGCATAGTAAGTTGTACCACGGACAAGCTATGAAGTAGAATTGGTTTTTCTAATTATGTAATTTTATCCGTACTTCGATGTCTATACAAGTATGAGCAATTCAAAGAATTGGTTTAGGAGGTAATCATTTTTATGCCACACTTTTGCCTGGGCTTCCACAATTACTTCAAACTATTGAGTTTCTCAAAGTATAATACTTTAGCAATAACGACTATGGTAACATCTATTTATGTATGTATTGACAACAATTGGATCCCATCATATGTACTCTACACAAGATTTATTTCAGTTTTCAACTTAGTCGGTTGTTAGCCAAATCAGTCAGGGTTTAGCCTTTTCAATTGACCAATTTTAGAATGCGGGCCTCTCATCTATTAGCACGAGGTCTATTTGGTTGGGGGTTCGACCATATGGAAATAGTCTTGGAAACCAAGTTCTACTTATTGCTGTACTACGAGCTGCTGAAAAATCGATTAGTCAGAAGCCGTACGTTCCAGATACATACTTTCAATTCATATTCCTTGAACGTTCCGGGTCTTGATCTTACATGAGGAGGCTTATCCGAGGCTTGTGTCTCTCTCATAACAAGCATTCTCTAACGTGGTATGAGAGTTACCCCGACGATATAACCCCCACAATCAAGGAGCAGTTCCTTTATAAGAATCACCCGGTTGCAAGGGCCGATTGAAAACCGATGTCCGTAACCCGCTTTGGGGATATAAGCGCTGCCGTTGGAGCCTGAACTCCGAATATGTCGAAGGAGCCCGAATAAAGTGTGCTTCAATTTTGCCTCCATTTGAAGCTGTAACTCCATCGAAAGAGTTCCTCCGCTAGTTATAATGCTGCTGTTTTTCTCTTGTTCAACACTCGGGTTTAAAAGTTCAGCAAGTCGCGTCCGGATGGCCACCAACCAGTAGGACAATTAATGCGAAGTAACAGTTCTAACACTGAACGTAGCCAAGCTGGCGCTAGTCAATGTCAACCTACATTCGTACAGCATTCAGCCATCATTGGCTCAAGTTCAGAAGATCATAAAATATTGATTTATTTGAATTTGCTTCCACTAAAGCCTGAAATTGCGGAAAATCCATTATTATCTCGCGTCTACAGATAATAAGGAAAAGACAACTATTTATTGTGTGGCTGTATTCAACACTGTATTGTTCCTATTAACAGTATTACACTTTTTGATATCAGGCATTCTTATAAGTTATAACCGCTCTTCCAACTCAAAAATAGAGTATGGCCCTATATAAAAAATTGGAGAGATAATTGAAAGGGAGCCAAGTTCTGTTATATGTATGACCCTACTGTAAGGTACCATTATACCTAGTATTCTAGGTGGATGACATGATATGTCATCTTAAATTTGATCAAATATGTATAACTATTTTCGAGAGAATTCATTTTGTGTACTATTTTGAGGCAAAAGTGAATATTCGGATTTCGCTTCGAATTGTCATCCTATAGATCCCAGATATAAAGTTTCAAGGAAATTTTACCGTCCATCCATAATATCTAAAGTGAAGATATTATTTGAACAATGTATCAAAAGTATAGTAAGTGTACGAAGTAATTTGTCTTTTCGGTTGACTTTATTGATAGGCCAAATAGAAATATAAATTCAATAATCTCGCATACGTAGTTCAATAAATCGACATAAGTTGGTTGATTTTATTAAATTCAATACAACTGTACAAGTGCCTTAAGAATAAGAAAATTTAAAGAAAATTTAAGTACATGATTAACCAGCTCACTGCACGTTGACAATTTCGTTCCAGGTACAATAAAGTGATCTATAAAGCTATTTACCTATGTAAAACGAATTTAGTTTTATATTTTTTTTTATTTTTTTATTCAAACATACAATTGTATGTATCTTACCATGATATCTAGCTTGACGTCCGCTTTAGATCTTGTCATCTGCAATAAGTGCCGTGTTTTTCGTATCTCTCCATCTATTTGCTTGTAGTACACTGCCATAAGACTAATGTCCAAAAGGTTTGAACAGTATTGGATAACAATATGATCCGAAAGTATTTCAAAATAACTGTATTCCGCATCACGAAAAGACCGTTCCAATATGGTTACATAGAAAAGTACTGCGTACATGTTCATATCAGGCGCAATTAACTTATTTAACCAACTCAGGACCTTGCATGTTGTCTCAAGATTTTTTACAACTTTATACAATTTAAGCATTGTTGTGGGAGTTCTGGTCATTCTGATGGTTTGCATAATGTTGTCTAATTCATAAGTCTTGACACTAAGAAGAAGTTTTTCTAATAACACATTTATCCGGGTAAAGTGTAGCCTAAGGTAAAAGAGGATCAGGCATATGGACAATGTTTGAATGTGGATTGGTAGTATAGCTGGAGTTATTACTATTAACACAATAGTATTGATTATTGATATGGATTCTGAAATGAAGATAGTGGAAAAAGTAGGCCCCAATATAACCACACTCTTCACAATTAAGGAAACGATGAGGAAAAAATTATGCGGTACCGTTTTACGGGTTAATTTTTGAACACGTTTGTGATAAGAGCAGAAAAAGTTGGCAAACGCTACAGATTCTTTCTTAATCCTTTTGGAATTAAAGTAAAAGAAAAATGGTTGCCAAACTAAGGCTATGAACTGGAAAAACATACGACTTATAGACAATTTGTATCCAGTAAGGACTACAATGGAAACACACATGAAGACCCCTAGTAAGGTTCTGTATAAATTATTTAATCGGTGCTTTTGAAATTCATTCTGATGTCGATTGTAGGTAAAATTGAGACATCTGAATCCAGTCGCGATTTGGTAAACACAGTCAATAAGAAATAAATTTTTGTCACGCAAAAGCATATTTATGCTACGAGTAAGTTCGTGTACATCACTGGCGCTTTAATAAATAGTACTGCTGTTGTTTAGGGATGTGGTGAAGTATAACTGAATTGAAATATTTTGGGTAATGATTGCTAGTTTGTGACTAATATCTGTAAAAACAATTTACTGAATACCAAAGAACATACGACATAATGTGCAATTGAATTATATGTACATACAATTACGGTTGTACTCATCACACGAATCCAATAATTGTAGATTAGTTTGGGTAAAGGAAGCTCACGATGGAAACGTAGGTCAGTGTAACCCCTTCACGTTTCCACTGTATTTAAAGCCCGCTTTTAGACTTATACCCAGTAGTCCAATTTCAAAAAAACAATTTTTAGCAACACAAAATTATTTTATTAAAATAATTTCTTTAGTTTATCTTTCGTTTTTTGCTACATCTTCTTGTTTTCCGTAAAATATGGGACGTTAAAATGAAATTAATATTTGAAAACAATTACTCTGATTATACTGTTGTAAAATCATTGTAGATTGATCCTCTCCTAGCCCCTAGCGTTTAATTTTATGAAGTTCATCACTATTTTGCATTTTCGCTCTAGCTCTACCCATTCACCATAGGAGCTGTTCCTATTAATTAAGCTTTAAGAGATGCTACCTATATTCAAGGTCGTAATAAAAATTGGTGACAACTCCGTTTCTACAATGATCGTGTAGTTTTACAATTAATATAACATTCAAGCAACAGGACGGACAGGTGCATACTGCACAATGCAATAATAAATCCAAGCCAAATAAATCCAAAGTTAACCTATAACTTCAAGTAGCTACAAGTACGGATCACTGAAATATAGGGGCCTGCCTGTATGCCCAGTAATCATACTTTCTTTGCAATCGACCAACCATCTTAAAGTGATATAGGGAATAGTCCTGAAATGCTTAAACTTCTCTGTCGGTTGAGGTCTCAATCTTCATGGGTCTACTCTCCTCTGCTGTGTTGCCCTTTAAGTTAGATTCGAAGGCGGTCGCTCCGGCTGGTTTCTATTCGCTCTTCATATTGCAACCATACACGAGTAATGCTCAGTTTTTTTCTTTGTTGAATCTGCTGCACCCCAACCCATCAACGCGAAGGAGGCCGAATATCATAATCATTTGTTGTTCGGGATAGGGAGTTACTAATCAGCAATTGGCAAGAGTTATTCGTCATATTACTTCTGTTAAGGAGTTGTTGTCAGAATAGCATTGCATTGACAGGGTAAGCAATGTCCCTTACTACCTCAAAAAGCGTACCAACTAATCCGCACCCTGAAAGTAGTATAGTCCCCACAGTCGCAGCTTTGGAATTCGAAAACATTGAACAGATTGATCGTCTGGAATCAACGCCATGTCGCAATCGTCCTGGCGGTTAAAAACAAGACATTTCGGCTGTAACACCCATTTGCTGCATTTTAGGATTAAGAAGAAATTATAGGATTTACGTAATGCAAGCATATACTTTCAGATTTTATTGTAATATAATGCTTCAATTGCTTCTTTTAAATTGCAGGCCATCGGTAATTGGTGTAAGAAGAATTTCATTGACTTAGTGATCGTCGGACCAGAAGATCCACTTGCGAACGGGTTGGGCGATGTTCTTCAAAAATTAAATATTCGCTGCTTTGGCCCAAACAAACAAGGAGCTCAGATCGAATCTGACAAAAAATGGGCTAAGGACTTCATGATTCGGCACAATATTCCCACAGCGCGGTATGAATCATTCACGAATACTGAGGAGGCAAAGAAATTTGTACAAAGGTTAGCAATTATTTGCAAGCATTATTAGCCAATATTAAATTATGTCTGTCCACAGTGCTTCATATAATGCGCTTGTTGTCAAAGCAAGTGGTTTGGCTGCTGGAAAAGGGGTTGTAGTAGCAGCTAGTACGGACGAAGCTTGTTTAGCAATTGATGAGATCCTAGGCCAGAAGAAGTATGGTGCAGCTGGGGAAGTTTTAGTTATAGAAGAGCTTCTAACCGGAGAAGAAATTTCAGTCCTAGCCTTTGTTGATTCAAAGAACGTTCGTGCAATGCTTCCAGCTCAGGATCACAAGCGTTTAGGGGAGAGAGATCAAGGACCAAACACGGGTGGCATGGGTGCATACTGTCCGTGTCCTCTTATTTCGAAAGTCGACCTGGAAATGGTTAAATATGACGTTCTTCAAAAGGCAGTAGATGGCCTTCGTTCAGAGGGTATTCACTACTGCGGAGTTCTTTATGCTGGTATAATGTTAACTCCCGATGGACCGAGGGTCTTGGAATTCAACTGTCGCTTCGGTGATCCTGAAACGCAAATAATTCTTCCGCTATTGGAGAGCGATCTTTATGAAGTCATGAGTGCAAGTTGCGATAATAAGCTAAGCGACATAGAGCTCAAATGGAAGAACGATCTTACGGCTGTGGGAGTTGTAATGGCAAGTGCTGGTTACCCAGAGACTTCAACCAAGGGTTGTCTAATCAACGGTATGTAGATTTACAGCACAATGAATGAATGAATTTTTAAAAAAAATTTAATATTTATTTCAGGGGTTCCTGAAAATTCTGAAAATCAATTCGTATTTCATAGCGGTGTGGCTGTGGATGAGGCAGGAAAATATGTTACAAATGGTGGCCGAGTTTTAATTGCAGTTGCGCTGCGTAAGGATCTGAAAGTAGCTGCAACCGAAGCTACAAAAATCTGTCAACAAATAACTTTCACTGGCAAGGGAGCTCAGTTCCGGACTGATATTGCCCAGAAAGCTTTCAAATTGTAATTAGTAAAGTAAAGAAAAAGTTAGCATTCGAGTTCATGTCATAAACATTCTGTCTTGTTGATATTCAAATGCTAATTTTTAAGATTTACCTAAACTATTTTTTTATATGTAATTCTGTTGTGTTGTCACAACAAAGACTTTTGATTCAAAAAAAATTGTTTTTGGCAAACGTATCTGCTTAGTTTCCATCCAAAGTATTGTTTTGAATTTCAATAACCCTTGTTATTTGTTGATATCGAATTCTGCAATTCATGGTTATATGTATCTAAACAAACATTCTTTATTTACATATAACTACATATGTACATACATATACATATGCACGCACGTTGTACACGCCTCAATTCTCAGTCTATTTACATATGTACATCCTTTTCTCCGAAATAATAAAATCATCTCTTTCAAGTAAATACGTACATTACATTCCATGCAGATGTCTGTATACCTTGCCAACCAAAGTTAACCTACGTACATATGTATACAGGATGTCTCAAAATAACTCACCCGATGTTCAATTTGCCCCAGTAAAAGCTTGTTGATTATGGTTTTATATGGGTCACCTGTCGCAGTAATAGTGTTACTCACGAGGTCCTTGAAATTAAATGAAACCCAATGACACCTCCGTAAATGGGCCACTATGTTGTGACTTTGCAATGGCTTTTCCTGAATGTGGATGCGAATATGTGGATTCTCAAAAGATGGAAATTGGGCTAGTCGCTCTCTTTTTAGCTTACTTTTCTAGTAGGTTTGAATAGCTGGTGTATGCTGTGGTTGGTAGGATTCATCGGACATGCTCAGTCGAGCAACCGTATGCATAACGTAAATGACTCCATATCTTTTTACCACGTTCATAAAGTTTGCCAGAAGCAGGACCAATAGAGAACAACAAACAAAATGAGCTCAACAACTTGTGCCTATACCCAATAGAGAGAGTGGAAAGAAATCCGTGAACTATCCTCTTTTAAGTCTAATTATCTCCTAAGCATCCATAAAACTTACCATAAGCCCTAATCTATGCATATTATATCATAAAACTGCCTTAATCTAGCCCCCTACCACGATACTTCCACCTTTCCACTATTTCACCTAAGCAGAGGTTCGTCTCATCCCAGAGACGGGCCAGATGATTATGACACCACCTTGACCAACTCACCCAGGTGTCTAAATAACGCCCTTATTACTCCTTTCATTGGCCAGAGATTGACAGAAGTATCCTCATATTCAGCGTTCGCAGTCACAAGTGGTCAAGTCTTGAAGAAGAAATTTGTTAAGCCGTCACGTCGTCTTATCCTATCAGTATTCGTCCAATAGCATACTTCAGTACTCCGATTTCCTTGACTTCATCATATGTAAAATATTATAGCAGGACATCCCTCTAAAAGTGGGCGCCGTGGCTCAGTGGTTAGTGCGTTGGACTATGGAGCAAGGGGTTCGATGTTCGAATCCCAGTCGTGGAACACCTAAAAAGTTTTTCACGGCCCCACCTCTCGCGAGCGTTTGACAAACATCCGAGTGTACAACTGTCTCGAGAAAGCTTCTCAAATAACAAATTGCCCTTCGGACACGGCATTAAACAGTAGGCCCCATTCGTGTAAAGAATATAACAAGCACAACACGAATGGTTGTGAGAAGCTAGGCCTTGGGTCCCATCGACCTGTTGCGTTAAGTATTTTTTTTGTTTATCCCTCTAAAACTACAATCATCGTACCAGACGGATCATATTGTACCCTATCTTTCTTTTTGTACAACTTTTATAAAGTGGACGTGGTGGTGGGTTGGTTAAAGAGTTTGGAAAATGTACAAAGTACTTTTTTCTGATTAACAGTGTTAACTTATATTTACAAGTCTCGTACATTATATTTACTCGTTACCATCATTATGATCTTTACTTGTCTCTTCTATATACGCAAATATGTACGAGTAGATGTTTAAACTAGATTGTGTTCCATTGTAGCCAGCCTCTCTCGTATAAAGCTAGCGGTGTTGACATTGATGCAGGGGACGATTTGGTACAGAGAATTAAGCCACTAAGCCGTGGTACACATCGGCAGGGAGTCATTGGTGGACTGGGTGGTTTTGGAGGCCTCTTTAGCCTAAACGAGGTTAGTTAGCGAGATATTAGTTCAAAATTATTTATCTTTCCTAAACCCATTTCAAATGATAGCTATCCTACAAAAATCCAGTGTTATGCGAGGCTATAAATGGTGTTGGTTCCAAAATCAAACTGGCCCTGGATAACGAGATGTACGAAAGCATAGGTTATGATTTGCAGGCAATGTGTGTGAATGATGTTCTGGAATATGGAGCCGAACCAGTTGCATTCTTAGACTACATAGCTTGTGGAAAGCTGCGAGTTCCAGTAGCGGCACAAATTGTTAAAGGGATTGCAGACGGATGTCGAACTGCCAACTGCGCTTTATTAGGTATGCCTTCAATGTTTGTTTGTTCAATCCAGTATCATATAATGTGAATACTCGTTTTTGTAGGAGGTGAAACAGCTGAAATGCCTTCTGTGTATGAAGTAGGGAAATACGACATTGCTGGTTATTGTCTGGGTGTTTTGGAAGATGGATCAGAACTTCCTAGATTCGACAAGTACGTAGACGGAGATTTGGTTATTGGTCTGCCGTCCAGTGGTCTTCACTGTGGGGGTTTTAATGCAATCTATAAGAAAATGCAAAACTTAGGTGTAAATTGGAGAAGTCCGTCTGAATTTGGCGACCAAAGTAGGACTTTAGGTTTGTTATTAAATTTTTATATTTTGGAAAGTATAACAACTATGCACACTTTAAAGGTCAACAACTAGCCGAACCAACACGTATCTATGTGAAAGACGTACTTGCCCTGCTTAAGACTGGTTCCATAAAGGCTGTTGCTCACATAAATGCAGGCTTAGAAGAAGGTGTTGCAAAACTTACAACACCCGGCTTTAAGCTTGATCTTAATTTGAAAAACTTACACGTTCCCGAAGTATTTGGATGGTTGACGGCTAAGCTAGGATTATCCACAAGCACACTTCTTGCAAATCTCAACTGTGGTCTAGGATTGGTGTTGGTTGTATCAAAACAGTGCACTAATTGGCAGAAAATTCCATCTGCAAAATTGATTGGTGAGGTAAAAGCAGATAAAGGACCTAGTCTGGTGCAAATCTCTGATTTCGAAATCGCTTTGGGGAAAGTAGCATCGAAATATAATGGAAAACCAGGCCCAGTGGTATTATCTGAAAGATCTCATGCAGAAGTTGTAGACGATAAGAGGAATAGATTGCTAAGTGAAGTGCAACATCGAGCAGAGTCCTTTGTGACCCATGGAAGAAAACGTCTAACTCGTGTTCCTAAGACTTTTATTGATCCAATTTTGATTATTGGTACCGACGGAGTTGGTACAAAGATTAAAATCGCTCAAGAAACAGGAGTAAATTCGACAGTGGGTATCGATCTAGTGGCCATGTGTGTCAACGACATTCTTTGCAACGGCGCTGAGCCGTTTACGTTTTCGTCCTACTATTCGGGAGGAATGTTAGACAGACTGTCTGCCAATAATGTGATGACAGGCATTGTCGATGGCTCACAACAGGCAGGTTGCAGTTTAATTGGTAATTATATACATACATATATACATACTTCAACTTTGTAGCAGGAAAGTGCTTTTTATTTATTATCTACTAAGGTGAAACTATTTTTTTGCTTTTTGTTTATATATGTACGTACATAAAAACATGCATATACATATATGTACTTATGTTGGTAAATTTAAACTAAATCGATTTGTGCCTTTTGTTTTATACAAATAGTTCTCTCACCCGGAGAACCACATAACTAAGTTGTTTAGCATCAAGGCGGTAATTTTGTGTAGCATAGGAATAGTGCTTAAACATTAGACGTATATAAATTCGAGCCTCTAAATTTTAGAGTGTTTACGTTCCCGAAGATTTTGATAAAATAAAAACATACGTCAGCAAATTTTAAAAATTGGCTTTTTCTTCAGCGAGTAATATATACATACATATATGAGGTCGGTACAGAATGTAGGGACTAGCTTTACACAACCATTCATGGTTCCTTGACCGATTAGTGTAAGAGAAAATGTCCATATACATATATATATGTACATACATATGTCATAAGACTTAGAAGGACATCTAATATCCCTCAAAGGCAACTATCACGAAAGTTTAATTTATTTTATTTATCACAGTCACAGAATTTATTGTTCCCTTTCTTTATAGACATCCACACAGTAGAGGTACCGCTGTTATACCAGCCCAAAGTCTATGATTTGGCTGGTTTTTCCTTGGGAATAGCTGAAAAAAATCGTATTCTACCCAGGTCCAATGAAATTTGCGAAGGAGACTCCCTCATTGGCATTCCATCCAACGGTGTTCATAGCAATGGTTTCAGTTTAGTGCATGCTGTCATGAAGGCTGTCGGAGTCAATTTCTTTGATCAAGCACCTTTTAGTGAAAAGACCTTTGGTAGGACAGAACGATTGTTATCCGAAATACACACGTCAAGCGTATTTTTTTAATTTCAGGCGAGGAATTCCTAACTCCAACTCAGATCTACGTGAATGCCATTACTCCCCTTCTGCCTAAAGGCATCATCAAAGCTCTCGCTCACATTACGGGAGGTGGTCTTATTGAAAATATTCCTCGAGTCCTAACTCAAGACTTAGGTGTACGACTGAATGCTAAATCGTTTGTTATTCCACCCGTGTTTGCCTGGCTTGCATCTAACGGTCATGTAGCGAGTTATGAAATGCAGCGCACTTACAACTGTGGACTTGGAATGAT
This sequence comes from Xylota segnis, assembly GCA_963583995.1. Classification (NCBI taxonomy): domain Eukaryota; kingdom Metazoa; phylum Arthropoda; class Insecta; order Diptera; family Syrphidae; genus Xylota; species Xylota segnis. Next base: position 81,876,753 of record OY757237.1, read on the forward strand.
TCTTGTTGTGGATCCTAAACATGAAGCACAGCTCTTGAAACAACTTCGTTTCGACCACCGAGCTACAAAGGTTGGAAGCGTAATCAGAAGAAAATCTACTAACACGCCACAAGTTGTCGTGGAGCACTTTGACGATTGCTTGCTAAGTGTTCAACGTCGCTTGGAACTTCCAAGGAAAAGAGTAGCTGTTCTAATATCTGGTTCAGGGACAAACCTTCAGGCACTAATCGATTCAAGTAGAAATTCAGCAATGGGACTCTTCTGCGAAATTGTTTTGGTAATTTCGAACAAGGAGGGAGTCTACGGACTAGAACGTGCTATGAAAGCTTGTATTCCCTCTGTAGTCATTTCTCATAAAAAATTCGTCAACAGAGAAGACTTCGACAAAGCAATGTCAGATCAACTGGAAATGAAAAAAGTGGACTTAATTTGTCTAGCTGGATTTATGCGTGTCCTAACAGAAACTTTTGTTCGCAAATGGAAGGGCAAACTGATCAACATTCATCCTTCACTACTGCCTAAGCATCCTGGTCTACATGTACAGAAAAAGGCTATAGATGCTGGGGATACCGAATCTGGATGTACTGTCCACTTTGTTGATGAGGTTAGTTGGATTACTCAAACAAATAGTTTTTATTTTTGTTTTTAATTAAATGAGTCACCTATATTCTAAAACAGGGTGTCGACACGGGGGCTATAATCGTTCAAGAAAGTGTTCCAATCTTGCCCGGGGATACACCAGAAAGTTTGGCGGTGAGAATCCAAAAAGCAGAGCACTTCGCATTTCCTCAGGCACTGCGACTCGTGGCCACTGGTCAAGTGGAAATAGATAAAGATGGAAAAGTCTTACACAGGGATTAGTTTTAATATAAGTAATTTTATAATTAGACATGGAATTAATAAGAGACTAAATATAAGCACTTAGTAATAAGATCATTTAAACATGAGATTTTTTTCAAGGATCCCAAATAAATAAAGCTCTCGCCCCATTATTAGTTGGAACAAAATGAAAAATGTCTGATTTTTACCTTACTTGTGGAGTACTATATACTGATTTGGATTATGTATAATTGTATTGAAACTGACTCATGCTTTATTAGTTATAGCGACTACATCAAAGAGTGGGGAGACAATTAAAAATGTCTAGTATTTTGTTTATAGTCAACGTGAACACCAAACTTAATGTGTCCTTAGTAAGGATATATTACCACAATTTTCTTTCAACTTCTTGGTAGAAGCTACACCAATTTCCAAGCCAGAGAAATAGTGAAAAGTGGCAAGACGTTGGAAATATATGTATAATAAAATCTGCATGAAAGAAGCCATCAGTGATAAATTGATAAAAAATCGTAAATAAAACTGGACCAATATTTTTTTATTAATAAAATAAACAGTCTTATCTAACATAAAAAACACATATGAGCTCTTTTAGTTATTGTTTTTTATTATTTAACATTAATTCTTACGTGCTAGACAAAACCATTAAAACAAATCTTGGTGCAATTTATGCAATGAAGGGATTTGTTCTTTCGTCCAAACGAAGACATATCCATACATACATACATACATCCATATGTAACAAACCAACTTTGTTTTAAAAACTAAAAGAATTGCATGTGTTAAATCTCGTTTATTTATGTTTATATCTATGTTAATGTTAAAATTATAACAAGCTATTTTTTATTTCATTTCTTGTTCTTGTAGCAAATCCTTGTAGATCATTGCTCGTGAAACTTTGATTTTCCTCGAATCTTCATTTGCTAATGATTCTTTGGTGGGCAAATCCACTTTAAAATGTATACATACATTGTGCAGAGCGCAACAAGAAATCTGTGTTGCTTTCTTCAGGGAGTAAAATAGTCCTCGAGCTACTAGCAAGCATCTAAACCTACCTTTTAAAACCCAGAAAGTCCTCTCATTTAAACTTCTGGCTGCCGAGAGACGTTTATTAAACTTGGATTCCGGTGAAATTTCAGCTGCTACACGGTATGGTGTTAAAAGCCAAGGTTCAAGAGGATACCCGGAATCACCTTAATCGTAAATTAAAAATTATTAGGAATGTTTGAGTTGTTAATTAGAGTACTTACCTAAAAGCCAAGAAGATCTGTCTCCGTTTAAAAAACTTCTTTGAAGATAGGCCTTCTCAGCACCTACGCCCCATGCATGTGAATCATGCGACGCACCTTCATAACTTCCGTATTATTCCTGGTACTGCGGTTTGTCTCCTGGCAATCGGAAGCTGAGAATCTATTGCTTCCAAGAAGGCTTCTTTCGATAGACGAACATTTTTTTACAAAACTGTAATATAATAAGTGAGAAATACTCTTAAATAACAATAATTCAAATGTCTCACCTCTTATAACACAGTTCCATAATGTTAGAATGATCCCTAAGTCTTCTCCGTTCAATGTTTTCCAATTGTCCAATTGTCCTTCCAATTGTTTGTCGTTAGTCACACAGAACAAAATCTCCAAATAATTTATTAAAGTGACTTTTATTATTTGTATTGACAATCTGTCTTTCGAAAATGTTTTGGTTTGGACTTGTAAGCACTTGCACCCAATCCGAAAATCATACAAAATACGAATTTATTTTAGAATCTTTAGAAAGGAATACAAAATAAGGCCCTGAATACTGTGTCTATCGACTTAACCCATATTCTGTTTGATTTACTTATTATTTTGTTAATTAATCAACTTTTTTATTGTAACGAAATTTTACCGAGTCCAGTTATTGCAGCTATCTTTCAATATCACTTCGAATCAACTTTACCCTGATCAGATGCACTTTGTTGTAAAGAACCTCATTGTGCTCGGACTCTGGTGTTCTGTATACATATAGGCCCGAAAACAAGACCTCTCAAACAATCGAATCCTTTCCACCAAGCTTGCTCTCACGTTGTATTTTCCGTATGGGGACCGTGTAGCAGTGAACTTGCGCCAATTCTTTCTAATGCCCTTTTTAAACCCATTTTATTTTTCAAATTCAGGAAAAACTTAAAGCTAGATAAAAGTGCTTACAACTAGCTAAACTAACTTAACAATCTTATAACTAACTTTCTGGCTGGCACTCTTAGCTAAACTTAATTCTTATTCTATGTCTTCTGACGTAATCTACATTTTTATTATTAGTTTATAATTAATTAACTAACAGTTGTGTTTTTTATTTTACCAAGAAAATAATAGTTTTCAAAAACTTTTGAATATACTTTTTTTTTAGTTGATACATATACATACATAAAACTTAAAACAGCGTTCTTGATTTTCAATTTCGTCATCAAAATATTGTTGGATCTTGTCGAAGTCACTCTGCAAGTGTATTGCAATAAATTCAATCTTTGGACCTGACCTGTTGAGGTCTAATTCTGCATTTTTTTCTTTCGTACTTCTTAAAGTATTTAAAAATATATATAACTTATTCAGTTGTAACTGTTGTGCAAAAGAAAATATATTAGTGTAAACCTATATATGTACATATCAGAATCGACAAATATCTAGCTGTGGCATATAGGAACAAAATATTTTACATTTAATATTATATTTTAATGAATTTCCATACATTTCACAATGTGCACTTGTTTTTCTGAGTCTTAAAATCCAGATCTGACCAATAGTTATTCACAAAAAAAAAAACAGTCTTAACTTAAGGGGGAAGGAGTGTAATAAGCATACATATTAAGTCAAGGTATTTTCTTATTTTAGTTATGGTATATGTAGGTTGTAGGTAACTATAAATAATTGTACACCGATATAAAGTAAACACATTTTAGTAATACGTCTTCCAGTTCCTAAAGCAATCCAGCTATTTGAGTTGTTCAACTTTTGTCTAAAAATTACAACTTGTTGCAACAGTACGAGAATCTGTAAGAAACACTCTTAAAATAATTTTAAGTTTACAATTCTTATATACTTACATTCTCATCCAGTTCCAGTAGTCGATGCGTCCCTTCCATTCTAATCAAATATGATGTTCTATTCACCTCAGTAATTATTTGTTCATATACGTTTGCAATAAAAATAATGTCAATGAAACTCAATTGAAAATTTACAATAATAGTACGTGATAGCATGTTGCAGGCCGATTGCGAATCACAGTCTGCTTCAGGACTAACATTACACAGCATTACGCAATAAAAAGTCAAAGCCATAATTGTCCGCATCTTGAGTGATATAAAGTCATTAAAGTTTAAAAAACATTGCAAAAATCTGTGTTATTTATGAGTAAGCTTGCACACTTTTCGAGCAAAAACCGAAAAATCTACTATTTTTATTCTTCTGACAAAGTTATATTCCTCACTTCTTTTCATGTCTTCAAATGTCCTGGTAAGGAAAACATTCAATTTTGAATAACCCATCAATATATATAAAAATACGAAATGTACATAAGTTGTCTGCACCTGTACATGTAGCATAGACCAGTTGGTTGCTAATTGGCTCAGAATCCAAATAAACTTTTTTATGGACGGTTTATCAGTATAAAGGAAAATTAGAAGTAAAATAGGAAAGTATACAAAACATTTTAAAAATATTAGCAAACATAACCACAACGTATTCCATCCTTTCGATAAATGGATTCCATTTAAATTAGACTTTAATTTCTTCGAAAGGTTTATAATCTGTTTTTCGGTTCTCCAAAGTCTATAGTAGATGAAAAGTGGGTATAATACAATTGCGAGCCACTCGAAAACGATATGGTGCCATCTGCGATATGTTGCACAATCTCTGATTAAGTATATAGAAGAAACAAAGCTTAGGATAGTAATTATAGTTAAGAGTTTCTTATTTTTATTGAAACTAAAATTTAAACAGAAAAAGTTTATATTTTTAAAACGAGTCATACTACAACTAGTGTGAATGAGTCAGTGTAGAGCCGACCGGGAAGGGTAAAAATAATTGACTGTCGCAATTGAAACTCAATATCGAATGAGGAAAGTAGTCATTACATTTAATGAATTAACATGGTATCCACCTCTTTACTGATAGGTCTATAATGGATATTGAAACCAAGTTTCGGCAAGGGAGTTTAGGCAAGTTTGGTGAGTTGAAACAGTTTTCTGCTGACGAATAATAATTTGTTTAAAGAAAAGTACTTCAGTTGTTTGTGATTTATGAATAGGACCCATAAACTACACAAACATGCAAATCTACTTTCTCTACATACTACGGATGAAGTTTGCTCCAACATTTTCGTTGTAAAGTTGACCGGATCAATACTAATGTCGCAATTCTAAACTAACACGATTAGCAAGCACCTTAATATTCAAGTCTTTTTCTAATAAAGAGGGTGTGGTATATTCAATATTTACTGCAGTTATTGTAACATTGTACTGATTTCATATTTTATCCGTTTTGTTTAAATACTCTCTCTTACTCTTACTCTTATTCGCCATCAGGCGAATTACAGAGAATTCCAAGGCCAAGGCCAATTTTCGATTTCTAGTAAAAATGTTGATAAACAAATTAATTTTTAAAAACGTGGGACACCAGTTAGTTTGCACTAGTGTTACAATTAATCAGATATTATTTTTATGCCCAATCGATGAAGAACTACCTGAGAAATGCCGATTTGCAGTATAACCGTTATTCACATTTTCACGCAAAACGTTGTACGCCATCCAAGCTACCCCAAATATCAATTTTTTTTCAAACTTGAGGTGTTTTGGAGAAAATCCACTTAACTAAAATCGGCCTGAAGTAAAGTGGCCCCACAGACTCCAGATATGAAGTTTGAAGCGAGTCCATTCACCCGTTTAAGCTACAGTCGAGCATCGGACAGACAGAATTGGCGTACCCACTTATTTGAACTTCTCTATCATTGTAATATCAAGTTTGATTAAAAGTTCGAATTCGAAAATTTTCAGGAAACCGATACTTACGCTATAGGTATAGTTGCAAGTAAAAAGTGTTCAAGTGAGAAAAAACAAATAAATATGTACTATTCCAAAAGCGAATAAAAAAAATATTTTGAAAAGATATAAGCCAAATAATATTTATTGCTCCTTTTGTTTTTACTAGAAACATCCATGAAATTACAGTACTTAACCAATTAATATTCTGTAAAGTGTTCATAAGTTTCATATGTGGATGTGTAGTACATTTCGCATATAGGATGAGCTCCGTATTTCCATTTGAAATTGTCTACTTCCGTTCATACACTGTAAATTCATTTAATTTTTAATGCGTTTTCATTTATTCTTACATGCTAGGCAAAATATTTGAAACTATCACAAATAACTTTCTGTTCTTAACAGCGCACTCTTAACTTAACTAAATCCTTTGTAAATCCACACAAAAGTGGGCGTGGCCACAGACAATTTAGATATTTAAATATTTGGTCATAATAATATGTTCGATTTCGTGTAAAGTAGTGAAAAAGTTAAAACTACTTACATACATTTGTTTAATTTTTTTTATTTAATTTTAAGAAAACTTACAAATATATCTGCAAGAGATTATTTGCAAGATTTTTTAAACTCTACTCACTTTTTTAGGTAAACATCTATAAAAATGTTTATAAGACAGAAGAAATTATAATTCAATTTTAATAATTCAGATGATAATTGGATTTTAAAGAATACTTTTCAATTTAAACATTAAACAATCAAAGTTCTATTTGAAATAAAAGTTTACTTATTGATTCTAAAAATGTATGTGGAGGACAGGTTAAAAAAATAATAAATTGTAATAAAATTTTACTTATGAACTGTACGCCGTCTGTAGTTTTAATTTAAAAAATTATGAAGTGAAAAGAAAAAAAAAAAAATTTCGTCATTCCTTGTACAAGTATAATAGAGTGAACTTAATCCCCAACCAATAATAAGAAATATATGTGTAAATTAAAACAGCAATACAGAAAAACAGGTGGTTCCGTGCAGAAGTAGGCGAAGAGTAGACTGACTGTCCTAGAACAAAAAACAACCCAAAAACATTACATAAACATTACCACACGAAAATGGCGAACAAAGAAGCTCCAATCATTCGTCCTTATTCATACAATTTTTTGTATTAATTTGAGAGAACTTTAAAATAGTTTATTAAAATTTTGTATGGAAAACATAAAATAAGAGAGTTGTGTTATTACCACCTTCTTAGTAGTCGACTTGTTTTTGTCGCTGTTTACAGGTTGTTTCTAATTAGTTCCCTTTGTGCTTGATATAGAAGGAAATGACTAGAATTGGTTCTAGTATGTAGTATATATACTACATATTTCAAATCAAAACAGATAATGATGATAATTGTTATTTTTATTATACTTTTACTAAAAATCCGAAGTTCATGCAACAACTATCAACATATTACCTGAGCTTAAACAAATGGTGATAGAAGCGGAATTATGTTGTTTCATTGTACACGGCTCATTTAAAGATTAAATTGTAACGATGTAAAAACAATTTGACACCAATGCTCAATAAGACAATTTTTGTAACATTTTTTGCACTTCCTAGGGAAATCCAGTTGTTTTGGTTGTTCAGTGTATTTTCAAAAATTATAGTCTGTTGCAACAAGATGTAAATCTGTAACAAAAAAACGCAGATTCGTAATTTATAACTTTATATACACACAAGTACATACGTTCTTATCCAGTTCTGGTAAACGGTTAACTCCTTCCATTCTTACGAAATACCTCGCTTTAATCACCTCAATAACTAACTGCCGGTATACGTTTGCAATGAATGTAATATCAATGCAATTTAATAGAAAATGTCGCATAGTTGTAGCTAGAGGGAGATCACATAACATTCGCTTTTCATATGTATTCCCTTTACATAACATTATTACACCGTAAAAAGTCAGACACATTATTGTTTGAATATTAATCGATGTAAATTCATTAAAGTGTACCAAACATTGCAAAAGTTTTTGATATTTACGGGTGACTTTGCGCACCTTTAGGGCAAAACATGAAAAATTCACCACGTCCACTCTCCTGAGGAAATAGTGTTCTTCACTTTTCTCTAAGTCTTGAAGGGTACTGGTGAGATAAACATTCAATCTCGAATAACCTGCCAGGGTGTACAGAAGTACTGAATACACGCAACTCATCTGCACCTGCACATGCAGCATGGACCAACTGGCTGCAGATTGCCGCAAAGTAAAAATGAAATGCTCCTTGGATGGTTCATTTGCAAACAATAAAAATAATAATAAAAGGGGTGCACACGTTAACAATTTTAACAAAATTATCAGACATAGCCATTGCGTATGCCATCCAATCGGGAATGGAATTCCTTCTAAATTTGACTTAAAGCGTTTAAAAAACTTAACAGATTTTTGTTCGATTCTCGACAGTCTTTGATACATGAAAATTGGGTACAACCCAATTGTTAACCACTCATAAAGGATATTCCACCATGTTTGATAAACTGCACAATCTTTAATGAGAAATATGTAAGTAACAAAATTTGCCAGAGTTATGATTGAGACAAGTAGTTTATGTTTCTTGAAATGCAGAGGAATAAGTACTCCACCAAACTTGTAGACGAAATTTAAGAACCAAAAGTTAATGTTTTTTAAGCGAGTCATCTTTAACTAGAGGGATTTGCTAATTGCCAAGGCATATATTGTCGAAATGGAAATATTACATATAAAAATGATTAATTAGCTATCATAAACGAAAAAAGTAACATTTAATCCATTAGCGATTTAGCTTTAGAAAGATAAGCAAGTAATTTGATACAATTCGGAGTGGTAGTTTATTTGAGGTGCACTTAACTGAAGCAGGACAGTGTATGTATTTTATAACTGGGAAACTTACTCTGAAGAATATGAAATGGGTCTTTCATGACGCACGCGACCATACGATGTATTTACATATGTTACATAATATTCCATATTTTTAATAATATATAATATTTATTAAGTCTTTAATTTTAAGGAAAAAAATATAAAAGCTACTTTTCCTGTTTAAAAAGATAGGAGACCAGATCCTGAGATGAAGTAAGTAGTACATATTCCAGCGAATAAAATCTCCAAGTGTTGCTGACATCGGTTTAAACAGTCAGTGTCACACTGGTTCTTCAGCCTGGGTAACTTATTCATGTCAAAACTTTTGAAATACAAACAAAATCTTTTTTAACAGGTTCATAGCTGACATAACTGACAACTGCATATGATCGTACAACTTAAAGTTGCATTTATTTTCGTACACAAAGTTGGTTTTAATGTAATGTAATTAGACGAGATTTATTATACTAAGAATGTAAAGGCGAGTAAAAACACGCAAAAATAGAAATATTTTAAAATTTATTCAATTTTACTTATTTTGTTGTACAACCTTTTCTAGCAACAACAGCACACAACCTCGTATTAAATTGTGTGTATAAAATTCACCTAAGAAATCAACAGATCCGCTGATATTTTTTCTTATTCGGTCTGGTCTTCCTTACCTTTTGTTCTATAAAATTTCATACATTTTTCATGGAAATAATCTGCTTTGAGATACATATATTTGATCGTAAGTGAGAAGCAGAGTACTTGCAGTGCTTTCTGCTGCATTTGAGCACTCATCCGCCACCTTATTGGAAATAATAAAAATGAATATTAAATAAGATATTACTAGATATCTGAATTATAGATACCCAAACAATAGACAATAAATAACTGGAAAAAATAAAATATTGGATACCTTTTATTTAAGGTGGCGCGGGATGGATCTGGGCCTGATATTGGATGCAATTTCAAGAAATATAGGAGTATGATAGCTTTTGATACATACGTTTGCAGTTTTTTCTCGCTATCCTGGATATTTCGGAGGACAATTGGAAACCAGATATTACTTATATGTATTTATTCATCAGCAATGTTAACTAAAACGTTTCTAACATCGAAGCAAAGCATAGTTCCAGAGTGTGTGATACAATGGCACACTGTATAAATGCAAAAAGAACTAATTCAGGGGCCAACCTAACTTTCGACATATCGATTTGAACTCTAATCTGTTTGTCGAATCGATCATCTGAGTTCACATTACCTAATGAAATTCGAATCTATTACTGGCCCATTCCAGTGTATAAGTTGTTACCAATGTACATAAGTACATAGCATAGAACCATTTTACCACCGCTATGAATGGCAGTATTGACTGTCATTCCTTTCACAGTGCATCTCACAACAATTCACGATTCCTTTCAGTATTTCAAAGTTTGAGTATGGCTGCCAAGGACCGAAGCGTTTCTATTTTACTCTGGTTATATGAAATTGGATTGATTCTTGGTTACGTGGGGTTCTCCTTCGATTTTGGTTTGCTAAAATTTGAGTGTTCTCCATTAAAACAATTCACCAAAAACTCTATCAAGGTGGGAGTTTATGTGTACATGGTGGCATCAGCACTCATCGTATATGACGGCTTTAGGCCAATGTCCGCATAGCTAGAAGCATATCTGTTTTTAACCATGATTTGTTATCCCATATTTGTACATCTCAGATCACAAAAGTTACAAACGAAAACTGTTCGATTTCTCAATTATTTTGTCAACCATCGTAAGAAAGTGCAGGAGCTGCTAAAAATGAATATCTCGATCGCACGGTACTTAGTTTATACAATAGTGCTGAAAATGTTTGCAATTATATTGCCCTTTGTTTATATTTTTGGCGAATGTCAAAATGGGAACGATATAGTAAGAGCTATGTACTGCCATGTAGTGACAATTTTCGTATCTATACCATTGCATACCCAATCGATTAGTATGACCGTGGTGTTAGCGTACTTAGTCGCTTTCTATTGTGCGTTAAATGAGACTTTGCGCGCTTTAATACTTCAAATTAGCTCTGTAAACCGTCAGAGTTCCGAATGGAAATGGTATTCAAATAAACTACACAGATTTGGGAGCAAGATCGAAAAAGCCACAAAACAGAGCCACAGGACTCTTAAGGTTTTACTATGTTTTAACGATTTGGTGGCACTCAATGTTCGAATCGTCCTTGGACTAACTCTGCTAGGTCTAGCCCTAATGAAGGAATGCAATTTAAAACTATTTTTTCAGGAAATACCGACATTGGTTATATTTCAATATAGCACCAATATGTTGGACATATTGTATGTAGTAGCGTGCTATAAAAGTATAGAAAAAGAATCTGTATCAACGACCCTTCTCATGCAAATGGAAGATATAACCGAAAATCAATATTTGCAAGACAAAGTAAGTATACTATAAATGCAATCAGAATTTTGTCTTATGTACATATATCTTATCTCAAGATGGACGATTTGGTTCAACAGTTCATTATACATAAAGTTGAAATATCATCTTGTGGAAGTTGCTTTAAACAAGTTGCCATTGTTGCCTTCTTCATCCTTTTATATAACTTAATTTTGTAAATAAGTAGAGTTAATATAATATGTAATCAATATATTCAGTTGTTATAAAGGATAAAATATATATAACCCTATCCTTCTTCTTTGGTATTTAAGTGGTCATGGCTTACTTCATTTATTGGATGAATTACAATTAACCACGAACGTGTGAAGGTGTTATTCTCGCGGTTTACCCACCAGCCCATGAGATATGATAAAATTAAAACTATATGAGATACTTACAAGGTAGATGCATGACGATAGGACGAAGAAATCATAAGGGAATGGCTCGATATATCAGCAGAAACCATCAGCAAGCGAAAGACAAAAACCACCCCAGTGAAACCCAGAAAAGAAAACCAGGAAGGCAGCGAAAGATGGTCAAGAGTTTGCAAGCAACACCATGAAGAGAGAACTTAGAAGAAAACTGGTTCAAAGCCTAAATTGACAAAAAGAAGAGACCGAAAAGCCCTGATACCAAATTTTATCTTCTAGCTCAAGATTTTACACCCAAAGAAAAGGTGACTCGGACGAACGGACATGGCTAATTTATTTTCGCTATTGATACTGGTGCTGAATATATACATACTTTACAGGGTCTAATCTCGATTATTTCTCTCATTGAAGGCGTTTTTATCAAAAACCAATTTTAATGATATTTTGCATAAAAATCAGCACACTCAAAGATATCAACACAATTCAACGCACAATTCATAACGGCTTCAGAATAAGGACAGGGTGTCAACGATCCGTTCCGAACGGACTGTAGTTTTTCCATATGTTTCTTAGTTCTGTTTGCGCTTCAGTTTACTGAACTGAACTTCACTTAACCCTTAAATGCCCACATGTCTATTTTGGGCACGCACTCATTGAACAAAAAGTTTGTCCAACGAAAATATTTCAAGATGCATGCGAACCGTTTTATTATAATCTACGATACAAGCGACTCAATTTGCACCGGTTGCCGTTTGAAACCAACTGCATTTGAGAGCTTGAAATTCAGCTGAGTTTGTGCCTCCCGGCGATATGCATTTTTATTAATTTGTAATTTTCACACAGTACGTATTTGTGATAAATCGGTCGAATCCGACGGTGAAAAAATTATTTCCGTGTTTATTATTGTGTCTAGAAAGTAATGTGACTTTTCAAAATAAAAAATTAAAAAAAATTTCATCATTTTTTTTTGATTCTTTGTTCGTGCCCAAAATGGCACACTGGGCACTCAGGTCATAAAATGTGTTATACATATGTGAGCATATATAAAAAAGTTTGTTTTCGTATCAATCAAACCATATTTATCGTCCGATGAAACGGCTCAGCAGTGAAAAAAACTGTTTCTTGGAATTTCACTATTTCAATACGGACGTTAACCAAATGATAGCAAACGTGGAGAAGGGAGCAGACGTCGTTGGGCTGAAAATTAAATCGGCAAAAACAAAAATGATCAGCCTAGGACCGAGCTCATCAACTCATGTATGCATAGCTGGACAAACGGTTGAGAGAGTAGAGAGTTTTCAATACCTTGGGAGTATTGTCTCAACGGGTGGCGGAACCGAATAGCAAGCCGAATAAGCAAAGCAAAATCTCCGTTTGGGATGCTATCACAGTTTTTTTTTTTTTAAATGCATTTTTATTTATTAATTCAGGAGATCTTACTAGCTAGACAAAAGTGCTTAAAACTAGCTTAACTAACTTAACTATGTTATGACTAACTTACTGGCCCTATGCGGGCGCTCTAAGCTAAACTTAATGCTTAATCTATGTCTTTCGACGTAACCTAGCTAAAACAATTAATTGTTTCATCTTGTATTTATTATTTACTTAATTCTAATTTAAACAAAGAAAATGATTTTTGAGAAAAACTTTGTAACTGAACTTTTTTTTGGTTTTATATAAAACTTAATTATACCTTATTCTACCTTAAAATAAATCTTAATCTACTTAACCTACTTATGCTAAAAACGTAATTAAATACGTTTTTTTTTTTTTTTTTGATGAACGGGCCATGAACCTATAGGCAATAATACGACGACGAAAGTGGCAGTGAATTAGACATACTCTCGTAAAGGGTGACAGGTCCATAGCTAACCACGCGATGCAATGGAACCCTCTTACTCAGGATGGCAGGATACGCGGCGGTCCTAGGAGTATGTGACGCAGAACAGTTGAGAAGGAAGCATGGCAACTGGGAAAGAGTTGCGGAGAACTGAGGCACATTTCCAGAAATCGCACACGATGGCGCGTAGGCATTGTCGAGGCTGTCAATGGTTAGTGCGTTGGACTACGGGGTTCAAGGTTCGAATCTCAGTTAGAAACATCCGACAGTACAACTGTCCTGAGAAAGCTTCTCAAATAACAAATTGCCCTTCGGACACGGCATTAAACAGTAGGCTTCTTCCATTCGTGTAAAGAATATAACACACACAACACGAATGGTTGTGAGAAGCTAGGCCTTGGGTTCCATCGACCTGTTGTGCCAAGTATTTTCTAGGACCCACAAGTGGATACAGGACCTAAGTAAGAAAGTATGGAATTTCACACGACCTGAGATGCGCCGCTGATGCTTTTTGCATATATATAACTTTTTTCGTTTATTTTCAATAAAAAATTTCCTCCATAATACAAGCACACCTATTGAATTTTTTTGTGAGTTAGGACCAGCGTGCCCAATTAGGCACTCATTACCTGAAAGCACCTGCCACATACCCAGATAAGTTATATGAAAAGCCGTAGAACAAACTTGGGCATTAAAGGGTAAAATAAACTGGATGAAGTGAGTTTTTGCAGAAGTACATACATATGTACATATTTATGAAATGTTTTGAAGAATTACGAAAGCGGAAGCGGAAACGGAATAGTCGATATTGCAAATTAAAAACAACAATACAGGTATATAGGTGTATTAGACAAACATTTTAAGAAAATTTATTACAAACTATCTAACTATAAATATCACAATTGGTAACTAAAACAACGACCCAAAGAGAGAAAGAAAATCTGACTTATGTGCTGACGTATTCACGTTAGATTTTTCCTCTTTTATTCGCACCTGATTCCTCGGGAGGGTAGTATCACTTAGAATTGGCTCCGCTATCATCTCCAGTCGAATACGGAAGAACTGATTTTGTATTATGGGGACAATGAGGTTGTACTTATCGATATTTTTATTAATTTGTTCCACATCAGCACGATACTGACTTATAGTGAGGTCCCACTTAAGTGCCTCTTGATCGTCGACAAAAGGATAATCTCCAAAGTATGTTCTTTGCTCAGTCAAATTATGTTTCAGGGCATTAATGGAATCTCTAATTTCTTTTTGGAGCATAATCCACTCAGGCGTAAATCCATTGTCAAGTAAGATTTTGTTAAGTTTATGTGTTGTGAAGTCCAAGTAGGGATTCTGTGATTGCGCAGACGACAGTGGCTTCCCAGTGCCGGAAAGATTATTGAAATCACCCTTATTCATGGCTTCTTGGATTAGATCTTCCACCACACGATCAAAACCATACTTTGTTTTTATGGCGTGGTTCTTGTAAAATGAGCCTTTCTTCATCAGGGACTTTTCACCTGCCTGTGATTTCTCAAGACGATGAGTGAGGACTCTTTCCTGAGCTTTCATGGCCTTCACCTGTTGGTACTGCTTTTCGCGCTGAAACGGATTACCCACCCCATAACCCTCATAGCTGAGGTATTGGCGATGTTGTGGCGCCGTGTGTTTGATATCGAATACCTCTTCTTCTTCGTCCTCATATATGCCTCTTCGGTTCTTTGCGAATTTTTCTTGCAGAACTTTAAAAGCTTCATCCACTTCTTGAAAACGTTCAGCAGAAGCGTCTTCATGCCCACTATCCGGGTGGACTTTTTTCACTAGCTCAATGTACGCTCTTCGTACTGTGTTCTGATCGGAAGTGTCTTCTACTCCAAGAATACGGTAACATTTCTACAAGCAGAGATAAACTTTCTTCAATGATTGTACTTATGTACGTATACACTATTACCTGATACAATTCCAGACGTTTAATTTGCATAAAGCGGGTGGTGATTGTGAGCAGTTTGAATTTGTTTCGTAATAAATTGTTTACTCCAAGCATTATTGGTTCTGCAAAATTGAAACGCAAATACTAAAATTTAGATTTCTTATAGCTTGACATTAAAAATAATAGGACTTATTTCAAAGCGAAAACTTCAGAGAACCTTTCTAATGCTTAAATTACTTATTTTAACAATTGAAATGGAAAACTTATTTATGAAATTCGACTGCAATCCGATGGGCTGCTACAGCAGCTGATAAGTACTGTTTTCATAATGAGTGGGTTAACAGCTGATTATGTTCCCTTTCCATTTCGTTTCATAACAGTAATTTTTTCGGTTCAGTTCCACATGACGCGCGCCACGGGTCGTTTGTTATTTTGTTTTGTAGTTTAACGAGACGCTTTATAACTAGAATAGGAACGGATTAAAATAGCAGCGACGACAGTGACAGATATGGAAAATACTATTTCCCTACCGAACCAAAACTATTTTTTTTTTAAATACATACATATCTGGGGTTTCTCCATACATTTCTAAGCTTTCAAAATCTCGTGAGTTAGACGAAACATAGTTAAAGCTTAGCAAATTCATTTGTTTTATCATTGGCAATGTCAACGTATATTTGGTTTGGTACAAATTTTGTGACAGAGAATTAATCGAAATAGACGATATAAAGTGTGTACATACATATGTACATATCACAATCAATAATAACGCATTCCAATTCTACTACTTCTGAGATGTTTAAAAAAACTTTTTTTAAGAGTTGCCTTAAAAATTTTGGAAACCTTTTTATTTATACGAAAACGTATATTTTTGAACTTTGATTCGCACAGTTTGTTTTTGAAATATGTAGTTAGTAAAGCGTTGTGGAATAAAGTAGTTATGCAACGCAGAAGGTTTTGAAAGTTGGGTAGTTGATATACACCGCAAGACAGGTGAATCGGTGGATTCCATATTCCAGTATATTTTTTACACACCGAATTATCACCGCTCTCAACAAAGATATAAAACGTACTAGCTAAATTCACGCAGACCTTGATAAGACAGCGATTATTTTGTGGGTTGCTTTGGTAGTTTTGTGTATAAGAAGAGTGATGGGGTAGGACGACATCACCCTTCTCACCCATAAGCTAATGATACAAGCTATTGAATAATCACCTTCTAATTAGGGTATAACAAAGACTAAGACCTGCCCATTTTCCGACAAATTTGGAGTACATGTACATATTTTGACTTTACTATAATAAAACAAAAGAAAAATAATAGTCCATTCCTTAAAATATTTTTAGGTGACTAAAGCGAGTGGGAACATTTATTTGGCCACTAGTGTAAGTTAAGTTTTATGTTAGAAATCTTAGAGTTAAAGACAAGAATTTTTGTATGAAGTTGAGCCACTGCAGGCAAGATAGAATACATTGGGTTGACGTGTAAAAATTACTTTGGAGAATAATTCTTATAATCGTTTCAAGGCGAGTTACGTTAGGTGTTGACATTTCAAATGTTGGGAAGCTCTTATTGAGATTTCTGTACAAGTTCATTTTGATTTCAAGTTTCAGTAGGTTTCGGTTTAAGAACGAAATAATATTAAATTCTTAATCTTTCAAAACTGCAACACAGCTTTTCTGCATTTTTTTTCTGACAATAAAGTCTTAATTATCATATATGTATATGTCCATATGTACATATAGTATGAACATTGAATAAATACTTAAGGGGTCTACATAAAGAGTTTAGCATACACACAGCACGTTTACGTCATAATATTGGATTATATGTAAGTGCGATACTTCACGATGCAATCCTCAAAAAATTTAAAAGTTCTGATCTGACTCAGGTAGGTGCTCCAAACCTTATATTTTGGAATAGAAGCATAATGTCTCTAAATACCTACTTGCTTTCTTTTCAAGCTACGTTCTAAAAGTCCAAAGCAAAATCGGTTTAGTCCTGTTCCCTCTGTACAAATTCCATAGTGCATCGTAGAAGAGAGAGATTATGAAAAATTAAAAATTCCCCCTTCGCAAGGATCTTGTGGCTAATTTTTGAGATTTGTCAAATCAAATTATATGTATGGTTGATGTCTTTGTTTAAAAATGGGAAAAATGAAAAAGTGGAATCGAATTTATTTAGGATTTCATTTTTCTTTGGTTTCGAAACATACATTTCTCAGAATATATCGTATTTTGCGTTTCGTTCGCTGATCTTTTTTGAAAGATCATTTGAACTTCAGTGTAGAAAATAAAGGAACAAAGCTAATGTTTCTTTCTGCACTGATTCCGGTTTAAGGTGAAAGTGATATTTTTATTTGGTGATTGAACGCAAACGTAGAAACGTATTTCGAAATCAAATCGAATAAAAATATGTATCAAGTTTTAAGTACATATTATGCTTTGAAACACGAATGGTCGTGGCTAGGCTCTGGGTCCCATCGACCTGTTTTTTCTTTAAAGGCTGAACTATAATGGACTACTTGAGTAATTGACAGTACTGAAGAAACAATTTAAAATTTATTTCGCACCCCTAGTTTGTAGGAGCTTCTGAGAAATATCCGAGAGCATAAGCATATAAGCTTCTCAAATAACAAACTGCCCTTTTGACACGAAACTAAACAGTAGGACCCTGCCATTCGTGTAAAGAATATAACACTCACAGCACAAATGGTTTTGAAAAGCTAGGCCATCGACCTATTGTGCAAATATTTGTATTTGTAAGCAAAATTTTAAGTAAATGAGTTGCATTGGCATAAAATATAAATAATCATTCAAATTAAGTTGTATTTAACACAGCATAGTATGCCGTAAAAACACAAGATAGTATGCCGTAAAATTTAGGATGGAAATTTCATTCGTGAAATCAATTGTTGCAAAGATGTTTAAAGATTTCATCTATTCGCCACTTACCCACGCGACAAAGAAACCAGCAACTAGCAAATACTATCCATAAAAAGGTTTCAACTAAGGAGTACGTATGTAGATTGAAATGTTTTCATAAAATGCTGATGTCGACGCTCGATATAGTGTGCCAAGTGAGCTGTGTGGACTACAAAAACGAAAAAATTGCAATTGTTTACTTATATTATATTGTGACATATTGCTTTCTTGTAAATATCACTCGTGGAGACACGGTGTTAATCCAAAAATACTTATTTTGTATGTACTAATGTATTTCTTAAAAAGATGTAAAGTGGATACACTGTTTCTAATCTGACGTTTGGGAAGAGAATTCCAATGATTTTCCACACAACCACACTCATTCAATTTCTCGTATACATGAAGTTTCGTTCCACCAGGCTGGCAGGAATTTTCTTGGATTTTGGAACAAACTGCACAAAATCGTAGACAGCTTTCGGATTTTCTCCAGCGGTAGTTTGATTGAATCATTTCGTGCAAAATGTCTGATAAAAAAAGGTCGAGGCGTCGTAAAGATGTAAGTTGTATTCATAAATTCTGTCGTAAATTACCTAATTTCATACTTAATTGTGATTTTAATAGTTTTCGTGAAATTCTGTGGTGTTTTTTCTATTGAAATATCGACAAATTTGGTGTGGAAATTGATAAAATTTTTCATCATCCGTATCGAGTGACGTGACAGTTCTCCAACACAAAATAATTATGGGGTTATCAGGCAGAGGGGATAACTCAAGTTTAAGTGATTTGGTGAAAACTAGAAAAAAACAACAAATAGTTACTTCTTTCTTTTTTTCTCGGCAAAACAATTGAAATTGTTTTTCCTGTTCTATTTGTGTGTGTACACGAAGGTTTTTCTTTAGTTTTTTTTTGCGTATTAAGTACGAAATGACTTGCGTCAGAGTCGATTGTGTGATAGAGAAGAGGCTCTGATTTGAGTGAGCTGTAGCAGCTGTGTATGTTGGGGTTTCCAGAGGTAGAGGAATTTTTTTTCCATATGCGGGGGGTAACATTCTCCCCCCTGTTGGAGGTCTGTCCCGTGTAATGAGACTTCTCTTTTCAGTTTTTTTTTTTTTTTAAAGTAGACGTGGACATGACATGTATTCAGAATAAAATTTCCCGACTAGATTAGTTAGTTTTAAAAAAAAAAAAAAAATATGGCAGATCCAAACAAAAGGTTCCGAGGAAAACAGCGCATGTTTGGATTAGTTGTGGAACTGAGCACGCGGGGGAGTCTTGGCGTTGTTTTTATTGTTTGTTTTTTTCTTTTCTCTTGTACAGTGGGTCGCGAAAGTTTCATAGCAATCAGAAATTTGTTCAATGCACTTTAGATGCGATTAGTTACAGGTTTTCACAAATTTTGTTCAAACCTGAAAATTAATTCCTATTTATTGTACAGTGGATCCATCTAATTTCAAACAAATTCTCTTCTTTCGTTCATGACCCTGAAATTACCATGTGCTGTACATGTTGTTGTAAAATGGCAGATGATAAACCCTTGCTAGGGTGCGGGAAGGTCATACACTTTCAAATATGTACATATATACATACATACATCCATATATATTAGGCAGATGTACTGCGCAGAGTACCTGACCTTGTGTGGGTCTCTACCTACCCTAACAAAGCAGATTAGTTTTTATTCTACCCGTGTACAGTGACAGTGACACATACAGTGTTGTGCAAAACATTGTGGATTTTTTTTTTTAAAT
Source organism: Xylota segnis (assembly GCA_963583995.1). Taxonomy (NCBI): domain Eukaryota; kingdom Metazoa; phylum Arthropoda; class Insecta; order Diptera; family Syrphidae; genus Xylota; species Xylota segnis. Next base: position 81,896,695 of record OY757237.1, read on the forward strand.
ATGTATGTTAGCTATAGTAATAACCGATACTATTATCGATTTATGCGCTTTAACATAAAAATATTAAAACAAATTTCAGTAGTATTGTCTTCTTCGGAAATGCACACTTTGAGGACATTTTGCAAAGCGTAGTAAGTGTTCGGAAATACATATGTACATACGATACGGTATATCATACGATACAGCAAACAGTTTAAAAATGGGGTAGTCCAATGTTTGTTTGTACAAATGTTGACAAAATGACAGAAATATAGAAATTGTTTTACGCAGCACTGTTTCGCTTTTGTATTGTAGGTAGCTATTAGCTAAGATATTAAGTGTCTCAAATGTTGTCAATTGTCTTTTCTTTCGTAAAATAGCAAATTAAATGCAAATGATTGTTCGTAATCGTCGAAAACTATGAATATCAGTTGAATGCATTTGGCGTTTCGCCAAAGTTGATTGAATTTTTGTTACTAATACTGTTTTTGTCGTTTGACAATTCTAAGACCATTCAGTAAAAAATGTCAGAAACATGTTATATTTATTTAAAAAAAAATCGGTATGTAGACGACTTTAAAAAAGTAAAATACAACATTTCTACCTCAACGGTCTACAAGCAAAAATTTACTCCATATTGCCAAGTACGGCCTATTGTTGATAAATTAAAAACGATGTTATTTAGCGATCAGATCAATTTCAACCTACTTTCTTTTGCCTCTGCATGCACAGTAAGATGATGGTTTGAGGCTGTGCTTGAAATTAATTATAAAGCGAACCGTGTTCAGTACAGTATATATATGTATTCTACAATCAACAATGCTGCGATACGACGACGAAGAAATGCCACAACATGGGGTCTTTCGACCCTAAACGTTCTTAGAAACTATTTTAAGAGTTGTTTGTTCCAAAAAGATGTGTGCGTTAGAGTGACAGCTTCAATCGTTCGACTAGAGAAAAAAAAAGATAGTGTACCCCACTTAGTGTGAACTAATGATGCCTATGAGGTGGAACCAACTTTATATATGTAGATATGTACGTACATACTCATTTATCCACATAGAAGTGTCGCGATAGTCGTAAACTTGATCGCATAACCGCCAATTTGTGATTTTCCATCAATGACGACCATAGTCACGAGTCGTTCTATTTTGGTATTCCCTGTAAGAAAGTCAGCGGCATTAATCGTATGAGTCAGCCCTATATGACAATGGCTTTGTATATTTCAACTTTCCTTCATTACGGTTAACTACTTTACTAAGTATTAAGCTTCTTGTCCGTTTAGTTCATTATTAAAACCATGTGCGTACAAACATTGATTATCTCCTATGGCTATTTCGTTTTATCAACTCAGAGTAACTTAGTTAACAAATGGTCGTTATAGGCTTTCAATAGTGCTTCATCTCATTCAAATCTTCAAACTATTCAGATATCCAAATACCTAAGTAGAAACATATGAGACGACTGTTATTCAAAAATATGCATTATACCCAGTGTGTTGTCTCGAAACCTGGGTGACATTATTTGAGATTATTAGAAACTGGATTCAAGTATCCAACACTATCCGGGTGTGCCAAATATCCGGATACTTTGAAGCACTAGTTTTCAAGTTTTTGACCGGAAAGGTCATTGCACAGCGCATTCAGTTCCTTCTTTACGTCTGGCTGCAATTTCTGCTCATAAATATCAATTTTGTATTTTTGGGAGTAAAATAACGAGGGTAGAAAAATGGAAATTATTCAAGTTTGACGCCTTTCTTGCAAGTTCTTTCGGTACTGGAGTATTCACGTTCATAGCTCAGTACCAAGAAAAGTTTAACCACTTAGTAATTTAGTGTATGTATTGTACATCCAAGGTAATGATAGTAAAATCGTTTTGCAAAAGTTAGCTAATTTTTTCTTAGAGGTTTGTAGAATAGTTGTTCTTCTGTAGGGGTTTCAACTAAACCCCATCAAGTCCGTATGTGGTCTAAGACTAAGCTCCTCACAACCATTCGCATTGTACGTATATTTTATTTCAGGATGCTTTTTTTAGACAGTTATAGTTTCGAATGTTTGTTAGACACTCACGAAAGGTGGGAACTCTGCAGTAACTTTCATAAAATCACAACTAAGTGAAGTAAGGAAAAATTTCTCAGGAAATAGTCAAATGGTAGCTTCCGCTGCATTCAACGTATGCGATATCGTTTGCTTTCTAACGCTTATTATTATTTTACAACACTTGTTATAATGGACTCCGCGAACTGTAGGGGAGTAAAGTAGAATACCATCGTAGTAGGTCTGTTGGCATAGAGCAGCGACTTTACATGCCACTACAAGAAATAACCCAGTGACGCTAAATCATATGATGCAAAATAGACACCGAAATTGATTGCTCCGCAGTTTAATTTGAACTTTAGCTTAATTAAAAACAAATGCCCGAACAGTGGATCTTTATGGATGTAAGTGGCTATTTAATGAAGCTATTGTGGGTCATATGTTCGCCAAATGCTATGACACAACGACACAAAACTCTACAAGTACATACTAATTTCATAAAAAATCCAATACAAGATGTAAATTCAACTCGACAGTACTAGGACCGAGAGGTTCCACAATTTTGTAAATCCGCCGATGATCCACTGCATCATAAACGGCTGAATGGATTAGTTTCAAACTTCACTTTTGGAGTGTATGAGACGAAATCGGAAATTTCATTCTAATTTCATAATTATTAAACTTAATTTTAATCATTCGTAGGGTCACCTGCGTACCACCTTTCAACGTTTTTGGATCCTTATGGTGAATTCCAAAATAAATGCATTTCAAGTACCCCACAACACAATGTGTGATTTATACAATTTGGTGCACTGCTGATTACATTTTATGTATGTATAATGTACATACAAGCCCTGTTTCTCTATACACCGTAGACTATTAGTCGAGAAATATACTTACGTTAGACATTTTTATTTTCTTGTTTTATTGTTGTTTTTTACATTCTTTAAAAATAAGTAGCGATAATTAAGTTCTTTTGAGGGCACTATGTACTACGTATGTATGACATATGTAACAACATATTCACCTACATACCATGTACATACGTAGTAAAGTCTAAAATACTTATTCGCACCCACTTAACATTTTCGTGTTGTGCTTAGACTGCATTTTTTGATGCGTGTATGTAATATTAAATGATTTCGGGGCGCGTCGTGCTGCCTTCAGTATTGTTATACAGTAAACACGCTACTTTAGATAGATTTGCATTTGAATTCGGATCTCCAGCTCCAAATCTATCTTCATCTTCTGAAGTATTTCGACTCTTATAGATCTGTAGTAGCAGCTTTAAAAGAATATGCACACGCAAGTACACATTTCGTTACTTTTGCTCCATACTGTATTTAAAAATCACTGTCGAGGTTTATTATTGTATTTCTATGTTCATCTTATGCGTTATCTTATGGCACAATCCATTCTGGTTTTGCTTCTTTCGATTCGAGGAAAGTGATTAGGTGCGAGTATTGTGGAGAAAGTTCACTGCGCTTGTATTCGTGTTGTCGTTGGGTTGCTTGTCTGTTTTGTTGTAATTTTCATTGTGAAGTAGCTGCTTCTCGTGTTCCAGTTTTTGATTTATATTTACATACACATACCAATATTACTGGTGCCTACCAGCGGTACTAATCGCACTAATTAGAACGAATTTGCTTTTCCTCACGAAATCATAGTTTTTCTTTTTTTATATTTCTTCGAAGTAATATCTCACGCTTTGAATGGGGTGAACACGCTTATTGCGTACGTTGTTTGTTTTATAAAACTTCGGCGAGAAATATAAAATTTAATCGATAAATCTTTTCTTTTCTTTGAAGATGAGATTCGGGCCAATTCCAATGCATGTGGCTCATATTTTTTGCTGGACTTGCATTAATGACGGCTTTTGTTTACAAATCCTGGTTTAAGACAAACATACATATGTATGCAAAATGTAAATCTGTAGGAAAAATACATTGGTTTTTTTATTGGACAGAAAAGATGAGAGTAAATGAGCGCACGTTGTTTGACTTTCTGTATCAGTAATTAGTGGTCTTGTATTGATTTTGATATATGCGATAATTGGTTCTTCAATTATATTTTAAGTGCGAGGCGACTGACGATCGTTTTAATTAAAATTCAAGTTCAGTGGCAAATACAGTCGTATCTATCTTGTTTGACGGACACTGGCAGTGGTTCCCTAATTTTCTTTGTTAGATAAGCGCTTTCATTTTAGTTTAGCGACAAACCGCGATTTTATTTTAAGATAATAAGTGAATTTCAGTGGTTAATAAAAGTGGCACTTTGCACTTTCTTTATATCATGGTGTATAAGATTGGCCCTTAGAGCATTCTTCGAATGAAGATTAAGTTTCCTTTAAGGCTGATATAATGATCTCCATTTCGTATTATTTAATTTAACCAGATGGGGTTTCCTGTTATGTAATTTCTAATCTCCAGAAACATACATACATAGACTCACTTGCACTCATTGCAATGAAAAGAGATTTTCACCTTACTTCATTTTATTTTCCTTTCCATACCTAGTTGTGATTAATTGCGTTTTCAGGGTCCTGGTAAATACGATGTTGCACTTGTTGAACAAGTTCCTTTTTATTGCTGTGCAAACGAGTTAAATCCTTTTTACATTTCGCAACAGGTAAAATATCATCCCAGAAAGTCTCCAATTCTTCACTTCACTTTTCATATTTCATTGAACCTACCAATATTTCTTAATGAAAAATGAAAGATTGGTCTTAGGAAAATAACAGCAATATGTACTTATTTTCTTACTGGATAGTACGTGACCAAACCACTCCACAGTTAAAATTGAAAATCAATTTTTATTTAACTTTATAAATAAATCCTAATGTATGTACATATTAATAAACGTGTTTTCGCAATGTTTCACATCAAAATGGAAAGTACTTACATATATACATACATATATCATTTTGTGTCTGTGGTTATTATTCGACTAGTTAGACCGAACTTAAATGTATACATTTACATATGTATGTACATATGTCTAAAGATCTTAAATATTATATCAACAAAAAGAAAATATTGTGTATACAAGGTTACCCCTTCTGTATCGCCCTGCAAAGCCCGAGATGAACTAAATTTGTGCCAAGTTAAAGGCAGTAAAAAGCGCCAAAGTACTAGGTTTATTTCTTAGCACATTTCTTCTCTATCAACGTCAGCGAGCTTCGTCGAACTTTAGGGTTGATCGGGTTGTTGTCAATTCTACTGCACAGTATTCTTCTAGAGAGATGATCTTATAACATTTGGGCAACTCTACCAGATCGTAGCAAATAGTTGTGTATTCAACACCTTCACCGTCCTATTCAGATGTTAATTCCTAAGCAGTGGGACTTTACCTATGCTATTTGTGTATGTATGTATGTACATAAGTGAACATTCAAAGTTTTAAACCGTTCTTCGATTTCTCTAGACCGTTCTGTACACCTACTAAATAAACTATCTTAGAGAAATAAAAAGAAAATTATATATTTTACATAGAAAATACCCTCACCTACAATACAAAACTGCCTCTTTTTTTTGGCAAGTCTTCAGTCGAGAACCTGTTTCAATTCAGTTCATATGTTGTGTCATCAATGTCGATGTGACTGCTCTAAAACAGAGTAATACGAACACAATTTCTGGTTTTGTTTTCCTGCGTCCTCAGTACACCATTCATTTAAATTTCACATTTGGGACAGTATTTCTGTTTCTTACTTTGGTTGATCAATAACAGCAAGTGTTTGGTATGTAAAATCGGTGTAAGTTTTATGTGACTTTAAATTAAGTAGAGAACTTTTACACTGTTTGTTTTACCCGTGTCTCATATCGTAATTCCGTAAAAGGAAAAACAAAAATATGAAAAAAAATCATCATTGCGAGCACACGTTTTATTTGCTGTGGAATGAGCATATTTTTTATATTTAAACAGTTGCTTCCAGAGATATAAATTGTTTCGATAACCTGGCGTAATAATTTCATTTATTGCATAGCTTTCGTCAGCACCACTTGTGATAAGTACAATACCTATACTTTCTGAGACCCGTTTCCTATGGAACATATATTGCTCGATGTAATTTATACTCAAGAAAATTTCATACGATTAATAAAATTTTTCTTTTTTGCTTTGCAGGAATATGTTGGTCCTGGTGAGCAAGAGGCAGATAAACCATCCAAGCAGGAATATAAAATCGCTAAATGGCTTCGCAGTAATGTGAAGACTAAGAAAACAAAATTTCTTAGTCACAATGTGGAATATTTCACAGCGAATAAAGCAATTGATGCTTTAATGAAGTCAAAATTTGCCACTGGTGAAGAGCCAGTGTTTCCAACACGAGAACATGCAATATCATTGCTCGACACCATGTTGGAGCATAAGTTTTTCCATCGCGCAAAGAAGGTGCCCGTTTGTATTGAGGAACTTCGATCGGGTAAGTCCACAAAGCCGAAAGACGCCGCTAACAAAGATGTCAAAGATTCAACGGAGGAAAAACCGAAGGACGAGAAAGTAGAAAAAGGCTCTGCCGCAGAAAAAGTAACAGATGCCGAGAACAGCCACGTTGAAGGTGGTCCCTCTACAGATGAAGTCCAAGGAAAGGAAAAGAGGAAACGTAAAATTCGCCTTGATATGCATCCAGAACAGGTGTTTGTAGATGGGTCAGAGGCATATGTTTGGATATACGATCCGATTCCAATCCATTATTGGATATACGGCTTAATACTATTGCTAGGAGCTATTGTGATATGTCTGTTTCCTCTGTGGCCGTTGGTATTGCGTAAGGGCGTATACTATCTGAGTGTGGCGGGCGCTGGATTCCTTGTTTTTATTTTGGCATTGACTGTAATCAGGCTTGTCATTTTCACCTTGGTGTGGGTGGTGACAGGCGCAAAATGGCATTTCTGGATTTTCCCCAACCTAACGGAAGATGTGGGCTTCTTTGCATCATTTTGGCCTTTATATGAGGTGAGTTTTGTAGAAATTAGCTAAACCAAAATCTAACCAATTTCTTTATCTAGAGTAAGTATATTTCGGAAGTAAACAAGGGCAAGAACGACAAAAAATCAAAGAAAAAGAAGAAAGACAAGGATAGTGACGATGGCGAGGACACTGTGGGAGATGTTCCCCCGCTGGAGCCTGAAAAAATCGAACAAATTAAAGAAAATGACGCAGAAATGCTTCTTAGGCGAAGAAACGTTGGCGATAGCAGTGCTGGTGACAACAGTGGTGCCGAAAGCAGTGATTGTCAACAGGATAACTCAGATGCCAAAGAAGGGTAAGCGAAACCCAGAGCTTAAGAGATGAGAAATAAACATTCTGTGTTTTCGTATTATTAAAGCTGTTTGGGGAGCAATGTGCTTCGTCTTAGATAAGTGTTTAATTGGAAGACAGATTCAAAATTTTCCATGATTACTTCAAAATTACCTGAAGTGCTTTTTCATTTAATTGAAACGTAAAGCGTCTATAAGTCAACCAATATTTCAAGTCTGCCGAACTATATCAAAGGTAATTAATTTGAAAATAACTTTGAATCGGAAATAATTCTGAACAGCATTGGATTTGAAGGTATATAGGTTTAATTCGTTTGAGAAAAGAAGACAGCCAAGTAAAAACCTTACCATGTTTCAATGATTTCTTTTAGAAGATACTAATTGTTCACCAAATGAAATTGATTCCCTATTCGGTGCTTTACTGTAAACATGATCGTCGTGATTCATCTTACGGTGACATTTTACCCTAGGTAGGATACTTTTTTTTACTCCTATAGCAACTCGTTTCGCATGTTCTTCAATTGTTGGCAGCGGCCGATGATATTGGTATCTGCGTATTCCAGCATCTGGATATTCCGATAGAGCATCTTGTGCATGTTATAAATAGTTTGATGGAATATTACGAGGTGCTGCAAAATCGATTAGCGGGTAGCCGTTCGCCCGATCGTTTTCAGTACCGATTTTGGCATTGAAGTCTCTGAGTATAATCTTGACATAGTTCTTTATGTCTTGTGATCCGTGGTTATTCAAGACTGGTTTTCTCTCATAACTAAATTTTTTTTACGTAGTAAGGAAGGTACCACCAACTTGGAGGGCTAGGCCTCCGAATATGTCGAAGTAGTCCGGATAAAGTGTGCAAAATCGAAACAGTATTAAAAAATTAATTCTAGCAATAGTGAGAACTGAAATAGAAAACAATTAAAATGGCGCTAAGGCCTCGTTAATTAATTATTGGCAGAAGAAGTATATTGAAGAAGCATATTATTGAAGAAGTATATTATTTGTGTATAAATACAATTTCAGTGTCTAGCCATCATATAAGAGCTTACTGCTTAATTGTTTTTTTTAAATAAATCATAAAATCCAGAGCACTCCCCATATGTTCAGACCTCTGCTCGTAGTCATGTGTTCACGATAGCTCTGCTCGTAACTAAAAATAAAAATGTCTTATAATGACCTCCACGGGCTATAATGATAGGATGCTTTATAGTAATATATCATTTGATAGCTATTGGAGACCGCAGGTTATAACACCTAAAGCGTAAAATCTATCCTCGTAATTTAGTGAATACTGTCTTGTTAGGGCCGTATTTGCACTTATATATTTACATATCTTCGAGGCTATACTAAGAACAGAGTTAAATTACAATTAATATTTAAGCGTTAAGTTTTCCAAAGTCTAAGCAGTAAGAGCATACTTAATAATTTTTATTAATTTTGGTGCATTTTGATTTTACCTGTAGACATAAATGTTTAATTTTTGGTAAAGTCATAATTTAAGGAAACCGTGTTTGTGTAGGTTCATAATCTAGTCAGAATATACCAGCTACTTGCTGGGATCAATAGTTTATTGACGGTTTTGTATGTGGAATTTGGAGTAGTGGCAATGAATTCGGCTATTGAATGGAAGGTTATGAGATCAAATCCCAGTTATTGGAATTAACACCTCCAAAATTGGACGTTTAACTAAAAAAAACATAGAAAAGGTACAATCTGTCTGAAACGGATGATACGATACTTTATTACATATGTAACCCGTATCCTCATGACGTAACTCGTATGTAGTGGACGTGTCCGTACTCAAAATCGGTTTTGTATATGGGCGAATTGTAGAAAATTTGAATAATTTCTAAATTTTTTGATTTCATGTAAAATAGTGAAATTATGAAAAAGTAGAGCGTGGTAGTAGGCTTATTTCAAAAATATTCGCACTTGTACTGCTTCTCTTTTCAAAAGCCCAGGTAGGAAATTTAACCCTCCTAGTTCCAAAATGTAAAACTGATGAGTGGCTATTGATACTGATATTGATCAGGAGTACATAAACACATACTTTACAGGGTCAATCTAGATTATTTCTCTATGTTACAATCTTAATATATCTCAACTAGTTAAGCAAGTATTAATCCTATTTCTCTATTTCAGCTCCCATACACCATCCGAAGAGAGTGATGGCTCGGAGGTTTCGGGCAAGGACTACGAAATAATATATCCTAGTGACGTCCAGAACGTCAATTAAAAACAAATATATTGGATTATTCACTGCGATATGTAAAAGAAAAGCTTGTATGTCCAATAAATCGAATCAACAATGAAATCGATGTGGATAGGTCATACAAAAATAAAAAAATAAAAAAAAATAATTAAAAAACATTCAAACGAACCGAAGAGACGCAGGTCAAGCGCAGGTGCTTACTTGTCACCTCATTTTGGACAAATTTCTAAGTGTTTCCCAATATCCTTAATGTTTACACTTTATATAATATTATTATTTTATAATTAAATTTTTAATTTAAACAAATTTTATATATAAATATAAATAAAATATACACATATTTAAAACTTAACAAAAAGAAGAGAACATTCAACAACATGTATTTAAATAATAAGTAACTGCTTGTGGCTGAGTGGCACATAGGCGTTCCCAATATTTTCGGTTTAGATTTGATTATACATTGGAAAATAGAGCAAAGAAGAATATTATTTTAGTTGCTTAAATTTAACTTTTGTCTGGACAATTGAGGTAAAAATTGCAAAACAAAAAATAAAGGTATAAACAGGCATTCAAATAATTAATCCGAACTCACACTAGTAGTTGTAAAATGTTTTTTATTTAATAGAATTACGTGATGATATTAATTGAAGAATATAATGATTAATGTGTAATTTAATTTTTAGAAATAAATGGAAAGTGCAAAGGATCAAATTATTGCGAAAATGTAAAAATATTTTGTTATGTTAAGTCGGACACATTACTAGCTATACACCTCGCTGGAAACAATATGTAAATCCAATAACGCCTCACTGGTATCATGGTGATAATACATTTAAAAGGTTACGTGTTCATTACTGGAAAGTTCAGTAAACTTATGCGCAAATAAAACGAATAAAATATAAAGGAAATAATGGAAAAATGACGGAGGAAAAAGGAAAATAAGTATGTCTAAATTTTTATTAATAAATCAGTAATTATCGTCTCTTTTATGGTACACAACTTCAGCTGTATTTTGGTTGTAAATACAGAATTAGTATTATCGATCCCAACTAACGTTGGATTGCTTCCAAATTTAGCGCAAGCGGTTGGAGAGTTCGGAACGGAAAAATTCAGAATCTCACGTTATTGTTAGCATTTCTTTGTTTTTAAGAAAAAATAGGCATCTTGTCGTATTGCGTGTCATATTTATAACTCATTTCACAATAAACTCGTGTGACGAATTCAGTGTGTTTTATAAATCACACGTGATTTGTCATTGTCCGACATTGGAAAATGTAAATTTTTATCATTAAAAGGGGAAAACCATAAATTCCTTGGAGTCGTCGTGTTGTGCAAAATATTACTTAATCGGCCAGTAAATCATGCATTTGTTTTAAATGTATCTCAAAGATCACATTTCCGACAAAAAAACATTGAATTTAGACTTGCTAAGTTCATTGCCGAGATTTCTGAAAGGAAATGCAACATTCCTGAACGAGAAAATTTAGGCTTAGTTCAGTGACGATTTAAGGTGCATTTTCAGCAAAGGGGTGCTTAAAATGCATTTTAAAATTTAAAAATTGAGAAGGGGGAGCACATTTAAGTTCTTCTAGGCAGTATTATTCGGTTTTTGCTCAAAATAGAGAAACAGTTGGAATTTTTACGGCGAGGATGCCTGAATTCTCGTCAGCAATGAGGCGATGAGTAGTGTGAGATCAAATTCGAATGAAGTAATGAATTGGGAAACATGCTTCCATGATCTAAGCTCAATAGATAAAATTTGGCGAATTCAAGTTATTCGAGTATATGGGACAGATGAACGACTTGAGGTGAAACAAACTCTTGAAAAATGAGAAATATTAACCCCTAATTTCTGGAAAACTTGAAGAAATTAATCGAAATTAGGTTATTTGATTTAGTTGTTGCAAAGGATTTTGAAATAAATAAGTAGTTTTTTTCGCAGCTTTCGATTTATCGCAAAACTTCAACATGGGTTATATGTACATATGAAAAGCCTGAATTCATCGCTTAGACAAATTCCAAAAAATTATTTTCTTTTAATAAAAAAATACAATCTTATTTTTTTCAATTCACTTATAAAAAATCATAATAGCAATTTGTGTAAACAAAAAATAAAAAAATTGATTGTAACATTATGATTTATTTGAAAAATTCATGTAAGTTATGCATTTGTATATAGGAATAGCACTGTATATTTAATTACTGTAATTATTGCGCCAAAATAAAAAAATCAAAGAAAACTATTAAATGATGAACCATGAAGTGGTGTATAATTAGTTGCGCTTTGCTACTAGCAGTCCATGTACATTCGATAATAGTGAATGGTGTCCACCTTCAATACGCATCATTGTATCCTACCCTCGAGTTTTTATCAAATTTGAATCTCGATAAAGACTGGGATTATATAGTAAGCGAGTAATTCATGTGCGAGCTCGATTTCGATTCCGTTGTAAGCGCGCGGTCGAGCTTGTACGGTTTTCGATACTATTTATGTTCCTATCTAGTAAAGTGTACAATACCCGTATCTTTATTTTCAAACGAAGAACTTTTATTAACGGAAAGTGTATGATTGCGATACCCATTTTTAAAAAAAGGAAATTGCTCATCCTTTGTAAGCAAATCACCTGCACTTGCATGTCCCACAGACAACGCGGTTTTCGTTGCCATCAATTCTTGCGCTTGGAATTTAATTTCAACTTCCTGCGAGATAATTAAAAGCTCGCGCTTGTAAAATTTTGGGGGTCTGATAAAAAGCACTTTATCTTGTATTACTCGCTTGCTGCATACCCGCACCTTTAATCTAAAGTGGTTATTATTTTAAGTTGAAAAAATTTACATTTGCTCAAATATGTATGTATGTTTAATTTTTTTGCCTTTCTAAGACATGAAATCTGATTTTAAATGTGTTCTTATTCTTTATAACCTAAGCAGTGCATAATAAGTCGAAATGTGAAGTAGTACAAAATTTCCACTATATTTAGAACACTTGAGCCTAGAAAGAATCCGGCCGTGCCACCAATGGAAACTGAAACAAAATGAATAGAAAATAGAATTATAACTTAAACATAGTCGTTTTTTCAAATTACCTAACAAATCCGTTAACGTAAATAGAATTTGTCGCTGCAATCTTATGCGGGGACATTGCTTCATTTCAAAAAATATTCCATTATCCTTTACGATAGTGTTGGAATCAGCAATGAACTGTAACATTTTTTTTTCCAAATATATTAAGCTACATAAATAAACTTGAACTTATAAATTGCACGTCAAACAAAATAAAGTGCATCACTGGATCCTACGAACTTAAAGCTCATAATTTATTCAGGATTGAAGTTCATGAAAAATAGTTAAAGTTAATACTCCATTTTTTTATAAAACAGGGCATTGTATATGTACATATACCACTTTTTTGAGGGCACTACCATGATAAATTTTAACGGATGAAATCTGCGAAAAATATTTTTTCTCAAAAAACGTCCTTGAAAGGTACATACATACGAGTATATGAATATTTTCAAAGGAGACCGTTACTGTTTTAAGACTCAATATTCCACATCAATTGCTCAAGATCTAGCTAGACATTTTTAGAATTGCTGTTATACATATGTACATACGTATTTTCGGGGTCATATTATACTATATGCCCAAACTAGTCCAACTATGAAGTTATATCGAAATCATTAGAGCCGTCTTTGCTAAGTTATTGAAATCGGTCTTAAGTGAAGTACCTATCCTTAAATTTGAGTTAAGAATTCCTTTTTCTCCTGACCCTCAGATATGAAGTTTGAAGCAATTTCATTGTACTGTAGATGAAATCACGATCAGAGTAACAGACTCCATCGACTCCATCATAGTAAATTTGAAGTTTGATTAAAATTTCGAGCTCGAAGTTTTTTAGGAAACCAATGATTATATACATACATATGGTATGTACGTAGGTGCATTTAAAAAAAGCAATTGTATTGTATCAACAATCTTAATATGCATAGGCAAATAAGTTTAATTTTATATACATATGTACAAGGTGTCTCAAAAGAAAGTTTATATTTAGTGGATCGATAAGCAATAAGATGAACTAAGTAATGTTTATTATTGAATTACAATTTGGGAATTTATTTCTTAAAAATAATATCGTTCAAATATAACCCTCGAGTTCGCGGCACTCATTTAGTCGAACAGTACAAGTTCGTATGACGACTAGGCAGGTAAATGGCCGCCATTTCGTAATGAATATTTTCTTTCAAATTCGCCAGGAAAGTCGATTGCCGTAACCCTTAGATTTGAGATAACCCAACAGGAAAGAGTCCATAGGGATTAAATCAGGACTGCGTGGAGGTCACTTTACGTCACTCTTCCTGCGGCTTTAATTTTTGAATCAATTGAATTTTTTAGAGATGCAGCTTTAGGTTTTTGTTGTAATGTACGTTGTAATGATGATCTATGCACATTTAAAGCACTTGCACGCTTACGACTTGAAAGGCTCGAATCATCACGACCAGAGTGTTTAACGCTTTCCACGCTTTCTACCGTTCCTGATTACCTTTGTCGCCCGGATTTTAGTTTTTCCAGTGTTATACCAGTGTCTGCAAACTTTTACCCATTTTCGAATGAAAATGCTTTGCGCAGTATTTAAGTGGCGAAAACCTCTGATATTGCAGAATCTTCTATGCGCTACAGCCGCCGAATCACAGTTTTTGCAAAACTCTCCCACGCACAACGCGCGATCCGATTCCGAAAAATGCTCCGATTAAATTCCATAGAGTCAAGCTACTAATGAACATACCCTTCCGCCCATAGGATTTGTTTCGTTCACGCAGTAAGCTAAACAAATATAAACTTTCTGTTGAGACACCTTATATCATAATAAATCATTACCGCACACGTTTCTTCAACTATTTCCGAACTTATACAATTAGGTAGACAATAACAGTTTATGGCATCCATATCCAATGATAAAGTTTTAATTTTATTCAAGGATTCAAATACCTCTAAAAACAAATGCATTAGTACAGAGGTTAGACGTAAAGAGATTGGTTATTATTTGGACTTGATTCAATATAGTGCCAATTCATTAAAAGACGTACAAACAACCACAATCAGTATGGGATGGATAGTATAATACTTTATCTTTGTTCCTTTGAATAGGTCTGTTCGCGTACTCTCCCCAAAGCAACGAATTCTCACGAAAATCTACGAAAATTCACGAATCCCTGAAAATTCACAAGCTTAAAATTTAAGGCCTCGAAAGTGGTGACATACGCTCTTTTAAATACAGTTTTCATAACGATTGTCTATATGTGATTTGGCACCGACTTGTCAGAATCACATACTCTGTCTAACACATATTGATTTATCTTATTTGGGCATAAGAAAGTTTTCCAACATGTCCTAGTAGCGGCCGTCAGTACTGTTACCGTAGTGTCACTAACATCCTCGAAGAAATATGGCATAATGAAGCCGTCGGCGCAAACGGTGTGCCATGCAGTTACGGTGTAGTGGTCTATGGAGTTTCAATTGACGGTTTTCAGTGTACAATGCATTTTTCTTATGAACAAACCAGTCTTTTCGTCGCTTA
Source organism: Xylota segnis (assembly GCA_963583995.1). NCBI lineage: Eukaryota > Metazoa > Arthropoda > Insecta > Diptera > Syrphidae > Xylota > Xylota segnis. The sequence continues at coordinate 81,911,755 of OY757237.1, forward strand.
TTATGGTTTTTTTTACCAAAAAAATGATCTATACTGAGTTGTAAAAATTGAGCACATTAGCCGCATTTCATGTTCATTTTCCTAGAGCTATACATTTTATAAGAGTACAAATGTAGCGTGACTTTTGTAGTAAATGTGTTAACTACGGACCGAGGGGTTTCAGGTTCAATCCCTAGACGACAACTAAAATTTCTTCCACGGCCCAACCTCTTACCAGTTGAATGCTTAACATGCTCGGTGGAACAATCTACAGACAGAGGACGATTGTCTTAGTTACCTGAGGGCCCTGGTATAGATATAGCTTCTTTTAGGTTGTCCCTCAAATGTATTATTGAGCCATGTATGTATTTACGTCCAATGCCTGTTAGTTCGTAAGTCACCAGCTTTTGGGCCTTAAGTTTGAGCTAGGAGAATAAAATTTTATACAATTGGTCCTGTGAAGGATATGTAAAAATTGCACTTTCAATAGTTGCACTACTTTACTTCAGATTTACGTGTTTAAATTATTACCCCTACATCATATGTACCCATCACCACATTTTCGGTAGGATAAAGTATTATACCATCTGTATTGTCTGTATGATTTTATTTCAAACTTTCTAAATCAGGTTTGTTTTGATAACACTAGACAACAGTGAAATGGTATTTCAAAGCTGAATGCAGCTTCATTCGTAATATTTATTTCTTATTTCTGATTTTCGCAATGCGTTATATTTTTCGTTTTGACCATTATAATGTTCATTATATTGGTACTACTCTAATTGCAAAGGCGTACTTTAACTCATTTTGTCATTCTCCAGTAGTGTTCTGTGTAGATAAGTTGGGACATTAGAAACCAATTTATGGTGAAGTGATTTTCAGTGGAAAAAAGTGTTCCCTAACCCCATTAGTACAAAATGCTAATTGTGCCTATTTCGGCACTAAAATTGGACAACAAGACAAAAGTTGGGTTCCACATTCCTGCTGCAATCCGTGTGCTACAGGTCTAAGAAATTGGCTAAGTGGTAAAAAGCAATTTTTTCGTTTAGCGGTACCAATGCAGTGGCGAGAACCCACAAACCATTCAACTGACTGCTATTTTTGTTTGACGACCCCCATGACAAAAGGTGTATCTAAAAAAAAGGAAAGTGTAATAGTGTATCCAAACATATGTACCATCGGCTATATGTACGTCTTTTGCCACACAGCGACAAACACCCTATTCCCAAACATCCTAGGTCCGCTGAGAAGGAAATTGCAGATGAAGAAACATCTTCTGTGCCTGTGCCAGAATACGTGCCTAATCAGTCTTTCCAACAGCCACAAAAGATAACACAAGCTGAATTGAACGATCTCGTAAGGGACTTAGAACTGCCAAAGATTAAAGCGGAACTTCTAGGATCAAGATTACAGCAGTGGAATTTATTGGACGATGGCGTATCTATAACTTCTTTCCGTTCCAGACAAAACACGCTGACACAATATTTTGACATGGTTGACAGTTTAGTTTTTTGTAAGGATGTAAATGGTCTATATAAAGCCCTTAGCATTGAATACAAACCGGATGAATGGAGATTATTAATAGATACATAGCTGTAAATTAAGTAATTAAGCGGTCTTACTACCTTCGATCGGGCATGGACTGCATGAAATATTCGTACGAAAATTTAAAAACTTTTTTATTATAGGTAAAATATAATGAACATGTATGGCAAATTTGTGGAGATCTAAAAATTGTAGCTCTATTGCTTGGACTCCAATTGGGTTACACGAAGTTCTGTTGTTTCATTGTTTTATTTGTGAATGGGACAGTCGTGCTAGAAATGATCATTTTAAAAGGAACGAATGGCCTCTTCGTAAATCACTTGAACCAGGGAGAAAGAAATGTTCAAAAATGTCCAAGACTAAGCGAAGTTAAAATTAAGGAGGGAATTTTTGTCGGTCCTCAAATTAGAAATTTATTTAAAGATGAAAATTTTGATCTCGTTTTGGAAAGCAAAGAAAACTTCCGACTTCCGACTTCCGACTTGTGGCAAATAACTTTCTAGGAAACAAAAGAGATGCAAACTATACTACGCTCAAGGAAAACATGTTATCGTCCTACGAAGCATTCGGCTGTAACATGTCGTTAGTGACGAGCATGGAGAAAGCTTCCACCAGGACTTCGCTAACAGCTTATATGGAAAAACGTTATCAGGGTAAATGGAATGTTTCGTTACTTTCGGATTATTGCTGGTCTATAACTAGAGACATTCCCGAAGCAGAATACAAACGAGCAGCAAAAACACAACGTCAAAATTCGGTGCAATGATAGATATGTAGATAATCCTTATATTGTTATTTTTGTGAACAAGTTAATAAAAAGTACTCATTTTTGGATTCAGCGTATCAAAATCTATAAGAAAAATTACTTCGCATAAAGAATACCATTTTAAAGTCAAAATTTGTTGTCTAGTGTAATTTTTTGTTTTTAGAATACAAATTTTTAACATGTGTTTTCTGATTTCGAAGACAAGTACTTAATTGTATTGGAACTTGTCAAGATAAGAGTGGATTCTCTTACCTGCATATTTAGAAAGGCAGTCCTTTAGAACTTTGTAATGACAAACCGGTTTTTTTCCATCACGGTTTGGGTAGAAGTGCGGAATGCATTTGCATAATTTATATGCAAGGTTAATTCGGCATTCCTGCCGGCAAAGATTTCTGGTGTAAATCGGAAAATGTGTCAGATTTGACTCATAATGAAAACGACATTGTCTTTGTTCAAGAGTTGTCGCTCTGCAAAAAAAATTCTCTCTGCTTAATGATTTAAATTTATTTCACACTTGTTTACCTTGCAAAATCGTCGGATGCGGTGATCTCAAATACTTGTACTCCGCAACTCAAAGGTATGAGATGTGGCCCACGACGTTTCTCCACTTTCATTACTTCGGTTGCGCCATGAATAAAGACCTGTAAGATTAATTGACATTAGCATGAAAGTTTGGAGATAGTTCACCACTCACTTCAATCCATCCTGGGACTCCTAAAAATTGATAGACTGCATTCTCTTCAAATACATTTACGCTCCAAATATGATGAAAAGTATTTGTACTGCTTTCATTCCATTGTATGGCTTCTGCAGGCTTTCCAAATAATAGTTGGCTGGTTGATAAGTGGTCGATGATGAAGCTGTTTGTTGAATAACAAATTCCCCACTCTGTAAGAATTTGTTGACTCTCTATTATTGCATTTGATTGGGCTAATAATGGTAAATAAGGCTTTCTGAGATAGTCCTCGGTTAAATTGTAAATAAGATATATGTAGTCTTTTGGGTTTATGTTGTGCTTCTGTTGAATAAAAGATAGATTTATGTTTGAAATTATCATTTATTGCAGTGGAATGTACTTACGTCAATGCTTGAGAACTCTTTGATGTCATTAAAGTTAAAGAATGTTGAGTTGGCTAGGGATTCCAAGAATTCGAAAAGTTCAACTTGTTCCATCCCGCTGATATTCTTAACTCTAATTAAATCAATAAATATAAAAGATGTACTCGTATATGTATATACGTCTGGAACAAATTGGATGAAACTCCTTTAAATAAGTCCTAGAGTCGCTGGAACATGAACCAACCAAATGCCATTTCGTTTGGTCCAAAGATCGGACGAAGCACCAAAGTGTCGAAGAACCACTGTCTATCTTAAGATTGGAGAGAGGCAGATAAAGACTTCAAGAATACGAACCAGTCAGACCATTGACAAGATTAGGGTTTTCAGCGATCGAATTGTACGACGACAGACCAAAAGAGTTCATAAGAAAGAATAATGCGTCCCAAACTACGCACTTGATGATAAAGAGCATTGCGAATGAATAACTTGAAACCCTATGAAGCACAGCGACTCGAAAATAAAGACAAAGACACGCATTCAAAAAATTGCAGTAAGGCTTAAAAATAGGGATATAGCAAATCTCGAATAGAGAAGAGAAGAAAACAGAGAACAATGTCTGCAAGATCCGGAAGAAAACAAGAAGGCCAGACGCATAACATGAGGTTCATGAGAGTAACAAGGGGTGGAACTGGACGGACCATATTGTTTACCAACATCTTATAATGGTTATAAATATGTAAATAGATGCAAATAGGAAGGTTCTTAAATGAAAGTTAATAACTACCTGCAATAGTCTTCAAATTTTTCTTTGTTCAGTCGGCTCATTGGACAAATAGTTGCACTTGGCATGGTACTATTCCAGTGATGAAAGTCTCTCTCAATCGATATCACGGTACTCTTCGTTCTGAATCTTTCCAAAGATTCCAAAGCCAAATGGATGGAAAAATAAACCGCAACAAATGCCAAAATGAGCCATAGAACTCTGTAAATGAATGCAAATTTGATTGCTATGAAACGCTAACTTAATTATTTTCAGAATTTACATACCTTTCAAATAACGTGAGTTCTTTTTTGCCTACATATGGTAACCCATGAATGGGTCCTTTTTCTACGAAAAGATTTAAAAATCTTAAACTCAAGCGAGAGCGATTATTCTTAGCTGGGTTCATTTTGGTAACCCAACCTTTTGCTGGGTGCATGATAACTTTATTTCAATCGAAAACTGCACTTCCTGACTTGCTGAAGGATTGAGGAGTATTAAATTTTGCAACGTTGCACCCTGCTGACCACTTAGTTTATCTAAATATTAAACCGACACCACCTTTCCCAACAGTTTGTGTAAATATACAGCCCTAAGTAGTTCACCACGCTCGTCCACAGTCGGTCACGGGCAAGTGCATTAAAAGTTTATTAATTATGTAGACGTTATTGTTAGCTGTTCGACATAGCTAGTGATTCTGTTAAGTGAATTTTCATGTTAGATGAGGATGTTGAGGGCCTTTACGATAAGTAGATAGAGAGATAGGACTAGGTGCAGCGTTATTAACATGTTTTGATTGCAATTAGATGCAGAAAAGAGTACAGGTCAGGGAGCTCCGGTGGGTATAGGGGCTTCGTACGATACTCATGTTTATTCGTTGTATCCTTTAATGTTTATAGTGTACGAGCACTTTCATTATTTATGATTAAAAAACTTAACTAGATATAAGTTAATATCTAATTTCTAGGTAGATATAAGTTAATATAAAAATTAAGTCAATTTTTCCGTTTTCATTATGGAATGATCAACGTTTGGAATTATTAAAAAAGCTATAAACATTCTGTGCCCGTGAGCCAACGAAGCGGACCGGTCAAAGTACCGCAAATATCGCAACTTAAAAATCAGTCGATTCCACGCTGTTCACAGGAATTGGGTGGCCTACACAAATTAACTTAAGAACAGAAGCCTCTTGATGATTTGATCAAGAGACTTCTCCAGAACTCCGAGACTTCCCAAATTGGACTCTGCAAATGTTTGAAGAAAGCTCTGAATGTTATTGAAAAATCATCTTCTACAATACTCTTTTTGACTTAATAGCTTTGTCAATAACCAAAATATACGGTTTGGGACACCAACAAACCCACATGTGCTTCAAGAGGTTCTATACTAAGTGTGGATTTCATGACGAGGTTATTGAAGCGTATTTTTTCTTCGGTGAAACAGAACGCGATGTTACGGTCAGTGGAGTATGCTATCATGCCATGCTTGAGCTTAGTTTTGGCCAGAATTAAATATAATTGACATCAGAGATACATATGTAGTTTCAACAAAATCGTTGGATATTTTGTTGGAAAAGTTAAATTGTTATCTTATGACAGTAAGTTAAGAACGTTAAAGGAATTGAGAGATAATGTCGAACACGAAATTGCCAATGTTGACTCCGAAGAATCAATCGCTGCAAACGTGCTCGTGGTGGTCATATGAGATTGAAGCTTAAGGCTATATGTTAGCTTAAGGCTAACATGTGTAATAGACCTGAAAAAACATTCAGCTCAATATCTCAATAAAAAACTCTTTATGTACGTTTTTAAGCAGCGCGGCGCCACAGTGGGGCAAGATATCACTAAAACTGGCATCAATTCTACTAACATTGTAACGTTTCTTTGCTTAAATAAATATTAAATGCATTTTAACATATCATGTATTCAAAATTTGTTTATTGATTTACATTTGAAGAGGATTCTCTTGGAAAATAATTAAACTAATTAAACCATTATATATGTAAATACATCAAGTATACGATTGAATTGAATGGGTTGGTAAACTACTTGCTGCTATGTCATGTAAAGAGGAAACAATAATTCGTTCCCTCAATATTAAAACTAGATCATTCTGTACGTATTTGAAGTTACAGTTTCTAGTGCAACGAAGGGTTTCTCTCCAACCCACGTTTGGTCAAGTCACATACCAAAGGAAGCCAAAAATCATCTAAGCATTCTTAAGCTAAAAACGTTAATAAAACACAGGGAGCATACACTTCACCTTGAAAGAATCGCTTTCTTCTTTCTACCTTTAATTTCGATTTTTCTCTGTTTCTTTGCTTTGTAAACTCATTTTAACTCCACCGTCATGAATATATCAATTCATACCTGTCCTGTTACTATGCAAAATCTTGAGTTTGCTAGAAAACTAAAGATTAAAATAATACATAGATATGTACAACCGTGTAAGGTACCGATGCTATAACGGGAGCCATAAACCCAATTGTACATACTGCATGGATTTAAATTTTACGAATTTATCCTAATCCGGTCTCCGTTGTCCAATTTACTACGCAGGTAAGCGTAGGTACCTGTAAACACTTATATGGATTTTATTCCACATCAGCTATCTGAATTCTCGTTGCCGTAAAAACAGAATCATAAACAAACTTAAAATCTTTTCTGTACATTTTCCAAACATTTTATGGCACCATTTGTTAAATTTGCAATTCTTTGGAAAGGTATTTTCAAAAATATGGTTTTATCTGCATGATGTCTGTCTACTTATAGGTATTGTACTTACAAAATAATGTCTTAAGTTGTATGTGAAGCCTGGGATATCTGCTAGTTACTTTTTAAATTGTTAAATTTTCGACGCTTCTCAAGATTTTGGCAAACTGTGACACGAAAGCTGGAAGTAAAGGGTGGGCCAACTGTTGGTTTCTTTTTAAAACACGGTTCTATATTTTCAACGCTTTTGTTTGGCTTTGCTCTATTTTATTCAAATTACTGTCTTGGCTGGCCTAGCAGCATAACATCCTGTCAACCTAATGTGTTAACATATGTATGTATTTTCGATAATTCCGGGTTCTATTTCACGAATAACTTGTTCAATCTTGTTCTTGAGTACCTGAATCCTGTCTGGATTGTTAACATAGCATCAATTAAAAAAAACTCAAACGGCGTAATATAACTTTGAATTTAGTTTTAACTATTTCAAAATTGTTAAATAAATAAGGCATATATATGTATGTACATATGTATGTATATAGGGTCATACATTTTTCGGTTCCAAAAGTAAAGCTAAATAAAACACACACAGCGATACATTTCTGAGCCCCATATGCGGCAATTTTGTTTGTTTACATACCCACCGAGTAAGAAATGTGCCTCATCACCGAAGAAACTGTTGTTCGAAAAATCGGTGTTTTTTGTCTGTTGTTCCAACACCCAAGAAGCGTATCTATGTGAATGGTCAGTAGGCTTCAATTGTTGCGTAAATTAAACTACATAAGGATGGACATGCAAATCCAAATGCAACATACGTCATAGTGAGGTGAACGACATGTTCAACTGCTGCGAATGCCGGGAAATCGATAAATTCGGATCATCAGCAACACTTTCATTCACAGCAGAAATATTTTCGACTGAGCGTGTATTACGATGATGGATAGGCCTTACGGCTTCAGCAACGCTTCCACTCTCTTCGTTTTGCAAATGTCTAGAGCTTGTAGGCCCTGTAATTTTATATTCGGCCCTGCTCGATGTTTCATTACAGATCGTAGTTTATTTTATAACTCTTCAAGGTTTCCCCATTTAAAAGGGTTAATCAAAAAAATGTTATAAGAAAACTTCATTATTGAAAGCCGTTTACAGGATTATTTTCATACTGATCCCAGTGAATTGAAAAATTCTGGCAGCTGAATAATTTTCGATGATGTTTGGAAATCAGCTTAGAATACTCATTGAAAATATCACATTGGCTAACTTCACACTATGGGAAGCTATTGAAAATTCTAATAAACTATGAAGTGAGAATCTCTGACTGTTGTTGAGCTCGTTCCTTTTTATATGCAGACAGTTGTATGGTTGGAACTCTCTGATCAGAATGTAAGCAAACCTGACTGAGTGAAAAATCCACGCCACATGATATTTGATGCAATTTTGTGTTGAGACAAAATATTATTATCTTATATTATATATATATTATAAGTACAGGATAAGTAAGTAAATCAAGTAAGAGGATAAATTACTTAGTTAGTGAAGGAATTCCTATAAGAAGGAATACTTGTTAGTTGGTTAATTTATTTTTCTGATGTAACCTTGTGTTTTTGAACCAACGCCGACTGTGTCAACTCGAAATAAAAGTAGGAACAGATGACAAAATTTGTTTTCCAAATTGCCTGTACCTGTCATTTAACTTTCTTCGAAAGACTATTGCCAAACATTTTGTCGAAAAGGATCTTCGGCCTTATACATATACATTTGCCCTTTGCTGTTCAGCGTTTATTTTTTTTGGTCGTACCTTCTGTTGTTTTCCCCTTTTCAGACCTTTATTTCTGCTTCGGTGGACAATATTTCTTCGATCTTAGTGTTCTAGACAGTGTCATGCTAAGCAAAATTTAATCTCTACATTAAATCAGGAATAATATAACGAACAATGACGAATCATGTTCCGATATCTGACGTTCTTATACGGGAACTAACCCGCAGCTTGTAATCCAGTTTTTTCTCCTGTGGTATCACAATGAATATGTACATATGTACGTGTCTGAGAAGAATGTAGATCCTCCAGCTGCGCGAAGCAGGAAATAGAATTCGGCGATGTTCTGATGATCCCTACCAAGTACTTATGTAGTTTTTTTTCCTAGTCCTGAATGCTATTAAATTTCATTTCTTTTCTTAGATCTTTCACAACAACTACCAACACAGTGATCAGGAACCTGTTCACCAACCAATGCAGGTTGGGGCTCATCAATTTATTTATTATGAGCCTCCAATGACGTTGAAGATGTAGACGCAAACCCATCCTGAGGGGTTTCTGCAACCACCTCCTCGACGGCCAGTCAGTCACTGTAGACACACTCTTAGCAAGTATTGAAGAGCTTGAAGAAATTTTAAAAAATTGCAAGACAGCGGACCGAAAGCACTCGGATTCTCCCGCTTGAAATACAAAGTTGGTACATTTGTTCCATTTGAATTTGTCCATTCAAAACAAAATTAGGTACACATTTTATCTTTTGTATTTCATTAATTCTAATACCAGAATGCTCTTTGTTTCCTCCTATTAAATCTTTTTTTTTTTTTTTCTTAGATCTTTATTAACAACTACCAACACAGAGATCAGGAACCTGTGCAGCAACCAATGTAGGTTGGGGCTCATCAATTTATTTATTATGAGCCTCCAATGACGTTGAAGATGTAGACGCAAACCCATCCTGAGGAGTTTCTGCAACCACCTCCTCGACGACCAGTCAGTCACTGTAGACACACTCTTAGTAAGTATTGAAGAGCTTGAAGAAATTTTAAAAAGTTGCAAAACAGCGGACCGAAAGCACTCGCATTCTGCTGCTTGAAATACATAGTTGGTACATTTGTTCCATTTGAATTTGTCGATTCAAAACAAAAGTAGGTACACATTTTATCTCTTGTATTTCATTAATTCTAATACCAAAATGCTCTTTGTTTCCTCCTAAATCTTTTGCTTTTTTTCTTAGATCTTAACAACAACTACCAACACAGAGATCAGGAACCTGTTCAACAACCAATGTAGGTTGGGGCTTATCAATTTATTTATTATGAGCCTTCAATGACGTTGACATGTGGACGCAAACCCATCCTTAGGAGTTTCCGCAACCACTTCCTTGATGATCAGTCACTGCAAACGCACTCTGAGCACGTATTGAAGCGCTGGAAGAAATTGTAAAAAATCACAAGAAAGTGGACCAAAAGGACTCGGATTCTCCCGCTTGAAATTCATAGTTGAATCATTTGTTTCAATTGGGGCTAATGATACCAACTGAGCTGCGGTGGAGTTTGATAGGATTCCATAGGCATTAAAAAAAAGGAGACCGATGAAGTCAAAGATCTTAAAAATTCTATTGACCTGATGCGCCAAAACTTGTAAAAGTGGACTGAATAGTTCTAAATGAATTTTCTTTAGTATATAATATTATTTTTATGTTTCATTTTTTCATCATTTCAGCATCACTTTGGTTTATAAATAACTGACGCACCCGGTGAACTTCGTCTCATCCAAAATTAAATTTTTTGATTGAATTAATTACGAATCGTCAATCTTCGTGCTTTGCGACTACGTGAAGACATGTTTGATCTCTGATTAGCGGCATAATGTCTCCCGCCAATCAGAAGATCTACAATGACGAAGAATATTATTTGCAAATGCAATAAAAAGATTAGACAAGTTTGATGTTTTTGATAAACTCACTGTCAAATTGCGCAATGTCAAGTGGACTAACATATTGCCATCTCTTATTGACCTTGCAAACAAAAATTCAATGCATATGAATGTGTAGAAAGGTTTTTTCCGATTAAAACTTTCCCAGACTTGGAGCTCTAGCAATCACATATTTTCACTGTATTATGATGTCAAAAAGAAAAAAAAATGAATTTACGGGAAAATTTTCCCAATCTTGACCCTTTACAACCAATTGAACTGTATCATTTTTATATAAAATAATAATAATATTATGACAAATCGATTTTTTCCTTCAAAATTGCCTTGGACGGAGACAGACACGACAAAAACAAAGATAGCTCAAATCGGACGACCCGTTCTCCAGTTATGCGCGGTCTTACTTATTCCAATCTATTTTAAATATATACATACACATATGATACATAACAGCTTATGTTTTGTCTTGCTTGCCAATAAACCCTACATCCATATAGTATTACTATATTTATATTGTTACTCTCAGCGCAACTATAAATAATAATTTAACAATGAGCCACGTACTCCTATGACCTGTTAGTTTGCCATCAGGGCAAATACTGAAAATTATTCATAATTTGATGAGATCCCTTACCAAATAATTTATATAATAATTTAATAATGGTAATTATTTTCTTTTATATTTTTTTTTAAAGTTATTATTAGTACTTTGAATATTAAACTAAGGCAAAAAAAAAATTAATAAAGGTATTTGAAAAAATTACTATTTTCAAAAGCAATAAAATATATTTCTCATTAGTTCAACAAATACGTGATGGGAATGATTTGAATCTATAAAAGAAAACAAAAATAAAGCTAAGTATACAGGAGGATAGCAATATCCAAACTCAAGTCCAACAAGGCTTCTGGACCGGACGGCCTACCGGCCGAGCTATTTAAGGCAGTGGGAAATGACTTGGTGGAGAGCATACACCAACTCATTTGCAAGATTTGGTTGGAGGAAAGTATGCCTAATGAATGGAAGGAACCTCAGCATCGTTTGCCCGATCCACAAAAAAGGAGACCCCCTCAATTACGCCAACTATAGAGGCTTTAGTCTCCTTAACATCGCGTACAAGATCCTGTCGGCCGTTTTGTGTGAACGTCTGAAACCATTTGTCAACGAGCTGATTGGCCCCTATCAGTGCGTTTTTAGACCCGGTAATTCCACAACCGATCACATATTCACACTACGGCAGAGCCTGGAGAAAACCCTTTTTATCGATTTCAAGGCCGCATTTATAGAGATGAGCTATACAGAGCCATGTCTAGCTTTGGCATCCCTGCCAAATTCGTCCGCTTGTGCAGGATGATGATGAAGAAAGCTCGCTGCTCCGTCAAGGTCGGTAACGATCTCACCGAGACCTTTGATGTCAAAAAAGGATTTAGACAAGGTGACGCGCTGTCATGTGACTTCTTTAATATCATACTTGAAAGAATTGTGCGAAACTCACAAGCCAACACCGGAGGCACCGTCTTTCAAAAGTCCGTGCAACTACTAGCGTACGCCGACGATAGTGACATAATTGGCAGAACCCAGCGGGCTGTCACTGGTGCGTTCGCTAGTGCGGAAGCGGCAAAAATGGGTTTACCTGGGAATGAGGGCAAAACCAAGTATATGCTGTCAACAAGAGGAGACACACAACACCGACGAATTGGACAGAACGTCACAATAGACAGTTATAATTTTGAGGTAGTTAAGGACTTTGTATACCTCGGCTGCGCTATAAACTCTGACAACAATATCACCTCAGAGATCAAACGAAGAATCATTCTTGCCAATCGCTGTTTCTTTGGCCTAAGAAGCCAATTGAGTAGTAAGGCCTTGTCAAGAAACACCAAGGAAACTCTATATAAGACCCTCATCATCCCAGTCCTGCTCTATGGCGCAGAAGCATGGACGTTAACCAAGATGGATGAAGATATCCTTGGTCGTTTCGAACGCAAAATCCTTCGGATGATTTTCGGTCTCGTTTGCGTTGACGGGCTATGGAGAAGGAGATTTAACAGCGAACTCTACGAGCTGTACAGCGACATCGACATAGTCAGAAAAGTACGCATTAGCCGTCTAAGATGGCTAGGACATGTAGAGCGGATGGACATTAACGCTCCGGCCCGAAGAGGAGGGACAACGCAGTAGAGGAAGACCTCGCCTTAGGTGACGTGCACAAGTGGAAAAGAACCTCAACCAACTTGGAGTGCGTAACTGGAGGCAGTTAGCCAAAGACCGCGCTAACTGGAGAGGCTTGTTGGTTGAGGCCCAGGTCCACCCCGGACTGTAGCGCCACCTAAGTAAGTATACAGCAAAATAATATATTTTCTTACCTTTTTCATACATACATTTTTTTTTTATATAATTTGCGCACTCCAAAGGGGATATGAATACCCTTATACTGAATTTTCAGGGCGCGGGCGTTGGGAAAAGGGGGAAGGGGAACAGAGGAGGTACCGGTGCACGTTGGCTTTAAATGTTTGAAGGTTGTAGTGATAAGGAGATACAGAGCTTGGAAGATCATTCCACATACGTGTCGTTCGGCTTATAAACGAATCTCTATATTTGACAGTACGTGCGAAATTGGGCTTGAGGGTGAACTGATGTGCAATTATAGCGAGATGCGTATTGCGGTTGAAATTTTGAAGGGGAGGAATGCAACTGGCTATATCACTGGAGCATTTTTTGTGAAAAAAGCTGTAAAACAGGGAGAGACATAATACATTTCTCCGATGTTCTAGAGGCGCTATGGAGCCTATAATGTCTCTATCACCTATAAGTTTTAATGCCCGATTTTGGATCCTGTCTAGAATGTGCAGAACGGTCTTGGGTGCACCAGACCAGATATGGGCGTTGTATTCCAGTTTTGGGCGGATGAATGCCTTATAAATTGAGGCCAGATCAGATGGTGTGAAGTATTTCTTGCACCGCTTAAGGAATCCTAGACATTTTGCAGCATTTTTGGCGACCTCGAATTTGTGATCGTTCCATCGAAGATGGTTATTAATACACATACCGAGAGAGGCAAGTCTTTCGGTTTCCGCGATGTAACTACCATTCATGAATAATGGTTGGGGGTTTTGGTTTCGCTTGAGAGACAGAAGACAGCATTGCGTTTTGGAAGCATTAAATTCCACTCTATTGGTTAAACCCCATTTGATAATGCTGTCAAGATCGGAATTTAATGAGTTTAACATACGCTGCCGTTCCTCTTCTACGGCCGAAGAGCAGGGACGTGAGTTAGGGAACGAATATGAAAAACTGAGGGCACTATCATCAGCGCAGGAATGGATTGGATTAGAAATTGCAGACAAGAGATCATTTATACAAATGAGAAAAAGAGTCGGAGACAAAACTGAGCCCTAGGGAACACCAGCATTTGTGCGGTGAATATCAGACTTGAAGCCATCCAACACAACTTGTATTGAACGCCCCGAAAGGTAATTTCTAATCCATTGAAGAAGAGTTTCATCGATGCCAAATGCACGCATTTTAGACAAAAGAGCTTGGTGCCAGACTCTGTCAAATGCCTTTGAAATATCGAGTGCAACCATCTTTGTTTCGCCGAAGTGATGGAGAGAATGGTTCCACTTCTCGGTGAGATATGCCATCAAATCCCCAGTGGACCTGTTGCTACGAAAACCATACTGCCGGTCATTAATGAGTTTTCGTGATTCAAGATATTTCATAAGCTGATGATTTATCAGCGTTTCCATGACCTTGAAAAGAAGGGACGTAAGTGCAATGGGTCGGTAATTGGTCGGAGAGGAAGAATCGGATTTTTTAGGGACAGGCTGGACAAATGCTGTTTTCCGTTTTCTCGGGAAGAGCCCAAAACAGAAAAGCTTACGCAGAGGTTATGCCAGCGAGGAAGAACACCTCTTCAGAGTTATAGGGTGGATAACGTCTGGGCCAGCGAATTTGTGTATGTTAAGACCTTTGAGAACTCATGCAACTGTGCGAGCGCGAGAGTGGATTTGTCCCATGGAAAATTCGACGCTCTCAAGCACAGGGACAGACAAAGCACTAAATTGCAGTGTGGAATTAGCTCCAAATTGTGTAGCAAGAAGATTAGCCTTGTTTAAGGAGCTGACAGCTGACAGCTGACAGCTAATGTACATATGTATGTACATTAAGGAAAATACAAAATTTGAAGAAAAAAAAATTCAGCAGACCATTATTAATCTGGATACCTAGCATTATCGGAGATTGTCAGATAATAAAATACATATGTAAATATATGGGCACAAAGATATACCAAACTTATAAACCTGTTCCGTCAAAAAGAATTCAAACTCTTGATTATTTCATTTATACCAATTATTTTAATATTTATTACTAAATTTTCTATAACTACAGTTAGGTAAATACACTTTTTTATAGTCTTATTTAGCTTTCCTATTTTCTTTTTGAATAAACTACTTTATACATACATATTGATATAAATTGCATTATCATTTAACAAATTATTTGAAAATCTAAAAACTGTATGTATGCGTACATGCGTACAATATAAAAAAAAAAAAATACTTGGAGCTGCAGGTCGGATGGGACCCAGGGCCTAAGCTTCTTCACAACCATTCGTGTTGTGCGTGTTATATTCTTTACATGAATGGGGGGGGCCTACTGTTTAATGCCGTGTCCGAAGGGCAGTTTGTATTTGAGAAGCTTTCTCAGGACAACTGTACTCTCGGATGTTTGTCAGACGCTCGCGAGAGGTGGGGCCGTGAAAAACTTTTTAGGTGTTCCCCGACTGGGATTCGATCTCGAACCCCTTGCTCCATAGTCCAACGCACTAACCACTGAGCCACGGCACCCACAGTACATAATATAATTCACTTTAATTCTATTCTAAAATTTTAGACTTACCAACTATAAGTTTCAGTCAGGAGAATCCGATTTCTTTTGGTCCGCTTTCTTGTAATTTTTTAAAATTCCTTCAAGCTCTTCAATACGCACTAAGAGTGCGTCTGCAGTGGCTGGTCGACGAGGTGGTGGTTACGGACACTCCTCAGGATAGGTTTGCGTCCACATGCTCAACGTCATGATCAACGAATTGATGAATCCCAAACTGCATCAATTGGTGAACACGTTCCTGATCTGTATGTTCTTTTGAAAGATCTAAGAAATTTAATAGGAGGAAACAAAGGCTATTCTGGTTTTAAAAATATTAATGAAATACTAGAGATAATATTTGTATCATCTGTTCCTACTTTTATTTTAAATGGACAAAGTCGGCGTAGGCTCAAAAACATAAGGTCACATCAGGGATTGAAACTCTAAATAGGTTAACTAACTAATAAGTATTTCTTCTTATAGAAATTACTTCACTAACTTATTCATCCTCTTTAAATATAATTCTTGTACTTACATATGTATGTACTTTATTTTGGTCCTTATTTATACCTTTTCGTTTTAAACTTGGCACTTTTTATTAAAAATTTAAAAATAATTGAGAGTCTACTTTATAATATTTTATTTTAACAAAAAATTGGACGTTATACATATAACTGAAGGGACGAGCTCAACTGATTCGAAAGAAGTTCTGTCCCAAAGTGACTCTCCCTCTGACTAGAATAAACCCTGTCAGAGTGGAATAGTACTTTGATTGTGCTTGTGGAAAACTATACAAACTGATTTGTAGGATTTCTCTGTAGTAAAGTTATTTATTTTGCAACAACCAGGACAAAATACATTACATAATAGCAAAAGTAGTCTCTGTACTTTTGTCTACTTATCCGAGTTGCGAATACCCGGCGTTCTATGAATAATTGTTGTTGCTTAGTAGATCAATGAGACCAACTACGTTTTCAATATTTCACCAATAAGTTCATTGCGGTAGTGTGGGTAAAATTCATGTAAGGTGTGGGTAAATTTGTTGTTACCAGAATGCATTTTGGTAGAATTTGGTAGTTCGACACCACCCATAAGAATTTAACTCCCAACAGACCTATGTACCTTAAAGAAGACACAAGTCCTGCAAAATGAAGTCAGTTATCAGCAAATAACTTGAGTTTATGCAAATGGACGACAATCTGCTAAGAAAAAATTACTTAAAAGCAGCCATCCGTGTGCCGTGGGCAGAAACTGGTTATGAACGTCTTAACAACCTAATAAACCCAATGCCAAATCAATTTTTTGCAGTAATTCAGAGTTAAAGTGCCCACACAAAATATTAAAACTTGAAAAATATCGGCAAATATGAAAATATCCAATAGTTTTCCTTTAGTTTTAAAAATGAAATTTTGTACGTGAAATGAAACAAGACTATAACTTAAAAAAAAAAAGATTCCTCATTCTTAAAATTAATTAAAATGTTTTTTTTTTTGAAAATTATTTAACTTTTTTTTAGTGCGTTCATACGTATGTATGTTTACCACTGTATTTTTATTATATTTATATTGTTACCCCAATCCAACTATAAATAATAATTTAACAAAGAGCCACATACTCCTATGACCTGTTAGTTTGCCATCAAGGCAAATACTGAAGAATATTCACAACTTCCAAATAAATTATACAATGATTTAATAATGATAATTATTTTTTTTTATATATATTTTTTAAGGCTTAGTAAGTAATTCGGATGCAACAATTAAAACAAAAATAAATGAATAAAGGTATTTGAAAAAATTACTATTTTTAGAAAAAAATAATGCATTTCTAGTAGGTATGACTCTCTCACAATTGGAGTGCAGGTGCTGGATTTATCCATTTGAAATGGCTTTCGATGATTTGAATCTATCAGAGAAAACAAAAATAAAGCTAAGTACATATACAGCTAAATAATACATATATCTTCTTACCTTTAACAGTCAGTCAGTCAACAATCGTTTCCGGATTGTTGGCATAACATCGGTCCTTCACGGTTCCCCACAAAAAAAAGTCTAAAGGTGTCAAATCACAGCTCCGAGGCGGCGAATTCACGGCTGATAACACGATTTGGGAATTTGGTGCTCAAAAGTAGCATAGGCTGTGTTACTCGCCATCCTGCATGAACCAGAAGTCGTCTAAATTCATGTCTCCAATTTCAGTAAAAAAAAAATATCGGTTAACATGGCTCTGTAATGTCCACCGTTGATCGAAACGTTGGTCCCAGCCTCATTTTCGAAGAAAAATGGTTCAATGATGCCACCACTCCACCATCCGCGTCAAACTGTTACTCCCTGTGGATGCATCGGCTCCTAGACACGTGCGGGTTTTCCCAGCCCTAGATCCGGCAATTCTTTTTTATAAACATAGCCGCCTAAATGAAAATGCGCCTCGTCAGAAAAGATGATTTTTCGCATAAAATCGTTGCCCAATTAAAGCTGCTCTAAGACCCAAACTGCGAAGCGATAATGAAGCGCATGGTCGTGCGCCTTCAATTGCTGAGTCAATTGGACCTTGTAAGCAAAAGATCCGAGAACTTTGTGCAGAATTCTCCTCAGGCTAGTGGGTGAAATGTTGAATTGTTGAGATCGATGGCGAGTTGATGTTCTCACACTTTTAGCTACAGCAGCCATATTCTCGTCCGTGTGCACCGTATGACGACGGGTACCATTAGTGTTGTCCACTAGCATACCAGTCTCATCATCTTTTTGCACAAACTTGCATACAGCAGACCACGCCTGTGCCTCATTTCGGCCAAAACTTCTTTTCAAATAACGCACTGTTTGGGCTACACAGCACTCACTTTGGAAATAAGTTCCAACGCTGTTCAAGCGTAAAGCGACTCATTTCGTTCCGCGGAGGTATGATACTGACTTTCTGTCACGATTTCGAGCATCCTATCCCGTACCCCGCGTACGACCCCCACGATGTCTGCCTTTTCCAGTGAACCCATCGCAGCTGAGCGGGCGGTTGACGATCGTGGCCACCACGCTTCTTTCCTTTTGTCCCCGGCTGCCCTTCAGGGTTTTTGTTTTGTATTTCGCATATTGAAATTCATAATTAATATTTCAAACGGGAAAGGTTCAACAACAACACTATGTTATTTACAGAGCAAACACTTACTTCACTGCTATTGAAAGTTGTCTTTGTTACCACTTTCAACACTTTCCTCCATCAACAAATGTAACTGCACAACCTTTGCATAGCAAGTTCTTCCGGTAAGCACAGCTCCACCTTTAGCTGGACTTACTTTTGGCGCTAAGGTGGTAAGAATAGCCATCAACAAAAATCTTATCATTGCCTTTATTAAATATTTGATTTGTAGTTTTGAAAATATTTTCTTATTGGATGTAGTTAGACGGCTGATTCTCGGAAGAAATATTTCTCACAGATTCTCACCAAATTACTAGAATTGCATTTACATTTGTATGCATTTATGTATGTTGGTATGAAAATTATTTTTAAATGGCTTCCAACGGTGTGAGTTTTTAATGATTTTGAGTGCTAATCTTGAAACGTCGTTGGTAATTTATTAGCTGCTATTTGATAGTTTGATTTTTTAATGGAATTAATATGAAAATCAGTCTGAAAAAAGATTTTTCCAATGAACCTCTAAAATTCGGAAAGTTTTTAACAACCTTATAATATATATATATTTATAAATTCGAACCGGATAAATGGTAAAGAAAAGCTGAGATGCAGTCATATAGAAACAGTACCAAGAATGAATAAGGATATTAGCTTGGATTTGGAGACCCCATGCTTGTACGTATGTATTCAAATGCTTGAATCTTGCATAGGTAGTTGCATAGTTCTTCTGAAACAAAATAATATGAAATCTAGTTCAAATGATTGTTTCGTTACCAGATCTAAGTGAACAGAGAAATGTTTAATATTTTGAAGGTTAGTATGTGCAAATATCCAACCGCAAATATCCCTCTTCCTCTACTTATCAAAGTAAAAAAGTAAATACATAGTTTCTTAAAGAGTCGCCAGCTCTCCTTAATACATTCACTTAATTGATTTGCACATCATTGTGTGCTAATTTGATAACTTGATAAAAGATATACAGCATTTGATAACAGTTTTGAAATGATTAAAATTATGGATTATGGAAGAGAGAAGAAAAAATCCTGCCTAAAAAGAAAAGGGACCACCCAGTCTCCCAGCTCAAGGATATCGAAGAGTTTCGCGACATGAACAACACCCGAATGTTTTTCAGGAAAGCCAAGTAGCTGGCAGTTAGCTTTAAGCCCGGAACGCAGGCTCTTCGAAATAGTCAAGGAAACCTAGTCACCGAAGCACAAGGAGTAGTAGATGTTTTTAAGGAGCATTTCCAGCTGCTACTTCATGTGTATCAAATAGAGAAAGTGATAGGGCAAGAAGAGAACCCACGTCCAGTCAATGAAGAAGCCATGCCCCTCCCAGTTTTGAAGAAGTTGGCTCAGCTATCAAAAAGTTAAAGAACAACAAAACCGCTGGCTCTGATGGTCTACCAGCGACAGCGCTGTCTTGTTCAATCTAGTGCTGGAACAGATAGTGCGCAGGGCAGGTGTTAACACAGAAGGCACTAACTTCAATAAATATTTTCAGCTGGATACGCAGACGACATCGACATCATCGGTCGCTCCCATATAGAAGCTTTTACGGCAATTAACAAAGGGCAAAACGTCACTTTTGCCAACAGTAACTTTGAGGTAGTAATATCTCTACAACCTCGGAGTAATATCAACACCACAAACGACACCCTAGTGGAGATTCGGCGAAGACGTACCCTAGGAAACCGCTGCTACTTCGGTTTGGCAAAACAAATGGGTTCAAAGCTCTTATCTCGGAAGATGAAATGTATGCTCCATAAAGCAATGATCCTGCTAGTTCTGCTATATGGAGCCGAGTGCTGGACGATATGTAGAAATGGGTTCAAAGCTCTTATCTCGGAAGATGAAATGTATGCTCCATAAAGCAATGATCCTGCTAGTTCTGCTATATGGAGCCGAGTGCTGGACGATATGTAGAAAAGCAGAGCACATTTTGGGCACTTTCGAAAGAAAAATTGTTCGTCAAATTTTCGGTCCCGTATGCGAGGAGGGCGAATGGAGGAGAAGATAAAGAAAAAGCCAAAATACGTCGACTCACTGGCTCGGCCACATCGAGCGAGTGGACAATAATGCTCCAGCAAAGAGGATCTTCGAATCATAGCCCCCAGGCTTGAGATGATAAATAAGACCAAACCTCCGTTTTAAAGACCAAGCTATCGCGGATGCCAGAGCCCTTGGTGTGGACAACTGGAATCGGTATCGAAGGGAATGCAAGGCTACCGTGTTTCAGGCAGGGACTCTTCACGGGTCGGGAGCCCGTTAAGTAAAGTAAGTAAGTAAAATGATGGTTTTCTGAGTAATACGTAAAAGAGCACGTTGGACTTTTATTTTAGATGGGGTGCCATTAATACTCAGTTTAAATGTATACATTTTTAAACACATATCTCAAAAATGTAGGAAAATTTCAAAATTCTTGTTGGTCTCATTAGAGATCTGTTCATTGAGTCTAATATTACTTTCCAATGAGTCTAATATTACATTACACCAACCAAATTTTCTTATAGTAAAATGGGAAGCCAATCATCTGAATCAATTGAAGAATGAAAATGTATCAATCATTCAGTTTATTCTCTTTTTGGAAATGTGTTTATACTTCAGGGTTACTGAGTAGAAATGTGTGAAAAAAACTTTAGTTTTTTTCTGTGTTTATCCTCTTATCTTAGGGAATAGCTAATAATAATAGTACAAACCTATCCCATTGATAGGTAGAATAAAGTGTGTTCTAACTTTTCGGATTATAGTACCTAGTCGTTGAAATAATTATTTACTTTGTGTCTAATATTTATTTTGTAGGACATCGGTAACTGAGATCCTTTTTTTGCTATTGGTGCATGTTTGCAACTGGAGTATTACTTGCAGCTCCAAATAATTCGGCCCTCTGTCTTATCCAGTCACTGCATATATCTGCGGCTGTCTATCGTTTTCAGCAAAGGCTGTCTTTACTACAACGTCAATATTTTTGGTATTGATGTACTAAAAAAATTATAAAGATAGTCAAAGCCACTATTATTACACAATCATTCTTTTTTCGAAGCCACATGTGTGAAACATATGTACATCTTTTTATACTTATATATGTAAGTATTTGTTCAAGAGTGAACCCAATAGTGTTTCACTCATACCTGCATAAATTGATAAGTGCTAATTGATTCTGCATTTAAAATGCAAATTCGCACTTTTGCTTATCGATTTTTGACAAAGCCAAGACTAATTTCCAGCGATAGTTGCTGAACAATTGGTGGACGAATATCATTACGCAGGCACCGGACAGGGATTTCAATACATATACATACATTCAAATACATTATTAGACTGTATAATGTATACACAACACTTGTACATAACATAACACAACATATACCCACATACCCAAAGAATTGGCAATGGCTATTCCTAACTTCACCGCCATGAATAGTTTTTAGAATCCTCTCAATTCTTGTCGCAAATTGTCGAGTTTACTACGAAACTAAAATTGTCTGTATTTAAATTTTACACCTTAATCCTAATTCAGTCTGCAGGTAAGCGTAGGTACCTGTATATACATACATACATATATTGCTTTCATTTCATATCAGCTACCTGCATTCTGGTTGATTGAAAAACATAATCATAAACAAACTTGGAATCTTTTCTGCGCATTTTTAAAACATTTTATGGCACCATCTCTTAAATTTGCAATTCTTTGGAAAGGTACGCAGAATGCATGATCTGTGTCTACTTATTGTATTTACAAAATAATGTCTTGAGTTGTAAATAGGGATATCTACTGGTTACTTTTTAAAATTGTAAAATGTCATGTGAAACTTAGTTTACACAAAAATTATGGATAAGGTCCTAAAAGAGGGAAAAATATATTTTTTCCATGCTTATCAAAATTTTTGGCAAAATATGACACGAAAGCTGGAAGTAAAGGCCATCTGTTGATTTCTTTTTACAACACTGTTCTGTATTTGTCGACGATTATTGGTTTATTTCATTCTAATTACCACGGACCTGCTAGTATACCAACTTGTCAACCCAATTTTTCAATACATTTTCGATGATTTCGGCTCCTATTTTACAAATAACTTAATCAATCTTATTCTTGAGTCTCTGAATTGTTAATTGTACCTACATATGTACTTATGTAGCATCGAATATTAATGGGACCCTAGAAAAAACTCAAACGACGTAATCCAACCTTTTACATACATATGTATGTATGTAGATATGTATATACCGCACAGAACACCATAGTTTTAATTATTTCAAAACTTGAAAATAAGGCATATATGTACATATGTGATGGCCACCTAACTAAGGCAATAATGTCAATAAGGATTCGCATGGAGTCTCCAACTCCACCTTGAGACTCTTTAAAAAAATCTCATTGGCTTACTTCACATTGTTGGAAGCTATTGAAAATTCTAATAACCTACATATGTACATATGTACCTACATAGTTAGAATCTCTGATTGCTGCTGAGCAGTTCAAAATTTTTAGCTGGATAAATATTTCTTACAAGAATCTGCTGAACTCACCCAATTAGAAAATATTTATAAAAAATGTTCACAGATGTGGTACCATATCGAACCTTCTTAACTTTTTAGAAGTCACAAGATGAAAAAATTACAATTTTCCAAACTGGGATTGAAGCTCTGTTATGATTAGTTCTCTAGTGGTAACAAAAACTATATATTATAGATGTTCTATATTGTGCCTCATTGTAATGTAGACTGAAAACCTATGGTTTTAGAACAGATTAATTTAAGGCGATATGGTTCGCCTTTTCTGAAATAAATGAACTTGAGCACCAGTTAATGCAATGGCTACAGAGACAGCAGATGTAGAGGGAGACTGCAGCAGTAGTGAGGGTTATAGAACAGTCAGCAAAAGCCAGCATAGTAAGGAAAAGGATCAGCTGATAGGACGCATACAAATTTTATGTATAGTTTACAGTATAGTAAAGTCCCCGATTGGTTACCACAATTTCCTGAATTTCTTCTATTCAATTGACATATGTATGTACCTAAAAATAATCACTTAGTCATAAATTCACCTTTAGACTGTTCTCACCAGGGTGGACTTTAAATTATACCTTACACGTCTGTACTCTACAAAAAACAACTGGATAGCAAACATAGCCATTGCTGATAAAAGATTGCATCCATGTCAGAATCCAAGCCGATGTAGCACATTATCATAAGAAAAATGTCCCATTGTTTGTGAATCGGTGTCCGTGAAACATATTGAAGGTATTTCTATCTAACTTGGCTTTTAATGAAGATGTTTATTAGACAACGAGTCAATAATATTAGGCAACGCTATTCAACGATAGAAGTGGCAATGAATTGATCAGACTCCTTCAAACGAAGACAGTTGCATAGTTAATTATGCAATGTTGTGGGAACACTCTGACCAGTATGTTGGCAGACCTGACTGAGTGAGAGATCCACGCCACATGATATTTGATGCGAAATTTTCTAAATCGATTTTTGATTTCCTTAATCATCCCATCCATATTATAATTTGATGATTTATATCAGCTATAGCTTATCACAAAAATTCCACCAAAATGCATTCCGGTAACAACAACTTCACTTACACCTCCACATGAATTTTACCCACCCTAACACAATGATATTATTAGTGAAATATGGAAAACATAGTTGGTCTCATTGATCTTCATAGAACGCCTGGTATTCGCAACTCGGATAAATAGACAACCAATATGACATCTCGTCATACAGACACTACTTTTGACTATTATGTAGTCTGTCCCCGTGGTTAATGTAGTAGTAAATAACTTTACAACAGAGAAATCCTGCTTCGCTTATTGTAGGCCTACGTCCGAGTCCCTACCTGGGCTATTCCTATTCAGTCCCTTTCTCTACTTTCTTCCATACACAAGGATATATAATTGTATGTAGGATAGGAAAAGAATGCGCGTGAAAAACTTAAATTCGGTTGGTATAGTTTTCCCACAAACACAATCAAAGGACTATTCCACTCCCACATGATGCTTCATCCCAGTCAGAAGGAGAGTCAGTTTGGGATAGAACTTCTTTCGAGTCAGTTGAACTCAGTTGTGTTAAGACAAAATATTATAAAGTATAATTTATATTCTTTTAAATTTTTAATCAAAAGTGCCAAGTGTTTAAAACAAAAAAATTAATAATATGGAGCAAAATCAAGTAAGTACAGGGATTAGATTTAAAGAGGATAAATTAGTTAGTGAAGGGATTCCTATAAGAAGAAATACTTGTTAGTTGGTTAATTTTTTTCCCTGATGTGACCTTGTGTTTTTGAACCAACGCCGACTGTGTCAACTCAGAGTAAAAGTAGGAACAGATGATACAAATATTATCTTGCATTTCATTAATTTTTCTAATATACATATGATTTTATAAATGATAGAAAAACAATGATTGTACAAATTACAGAAACTAAAGCAGAGCCATTTTGATGGCAAACGTAAAGAACGCACAAAATTTTACTGCAGCACAAATAATTGAACCGCTCAACAGTACACTTAAATTTTTCAATAACCGTGGCGTCATTGTAACGGGAAAAGCAGTGTTTTTGCATGAAATGTTATTTTGTTGCAATTGTTGATGGTAAAACATCTGGTTTTCAGCGATAAACAACAAGTGATGAAAAAAAGACGGTACACGCCAGCTGTGTGTGTACCTAATATTAGTGATTACTATTACTCCTGATTTTACAACTGTGCTGTACCAAGGCACATATGTACGTATGGATGTAATTTTCTCTTGATTTTTCTATATTTGATTATTTATATTTATATTTGAATGAGATCTGCTTGCCTTGGACTCCTCCTTGGGCTTCTTCTGGATTTCTTATCCTTTTTCACATTTCATATTTTTGCTGTCGCACAAGTGTCTATTGAATACCATCTGTAGTTTGCCTCTATTCGGAACTTTATCCCTCCTTCGTGCTTCACTACCGTAGGTATAATATCAATGCGTGGTATATTCAAATCCGATCTGAATCAGTAAGATTATAAAGTTCTAATTCTTCACCCATCAGAATGGCAAACAGATAGAACTCGGCGATCTTCTGTCGATCAGTATAATAGGGTTCTAAGTACTTAGATTTTTTTTTAGTCCAGAATGGTCTTTGATTCCTCATATTAAATTTTTTTTCTTTTCTTAGATATTTACCAACAACTACCAACACAGAGATCAGGAACCTGTTCAACAACCAATGCAGGTTGGGGCTCATCATTTCAGTTATTATAAGCCCCCATTGACGTTGAACATGTGGACGCAAACACATCGTGAGGAGTTTCCCGAACCACCTCCTCGACGACCAGTCACTGCAGACGTTCTCTTAGCGCGTATTGAAGCGCTGGAAGAAATTGTAAAAAATCACAAGAAAGCGGACCAAAAGGACTCTGATTCTCCCGCTGGAAATTCATAGTTGGATCATTTGTTTCAATTGGGCTTAATGATTGCAAAGGATCTGCGGTAAAGTTGTACGGGACTCCATAGGCATTTTAAGAAAATGAGATCGATGAAGCCAAAGAGATATGTCATCTCCGAAACTAATAAAATTGGAAAGGAAGATTAGCATACTTAAATATGTAGACGGCTAGGTGTGTACAAGGCTAGGTGTGCATGTCTAAAATTTAGGAATAGAATCAAATAAGATTGTTAGCTTTCTTTTTGTTTTCTTTTATAGATTCAAATCATCGAAAGTCATTGAAAAAAGGATATACGCTGCTATAGTGAGAGACTTTAATCATACCTACTTGTTGGACTAATCAGAAATGATTTGGAATTTTAGTGAAAAGTGTAGACTTAAAGGGAAAAAACGCGTTAGTCGAATTTCTGAACTTTTTGTTTTTGAAAGTCTTAATTATATATTATACATATGTACATATATTTATTTATTATTTATTATTATTTATTTATTTTTGTTTTCATTGACCTTTTTCTTTCCTTCAGTTGTTGATTCAGTATCCAAATGTAATGCTAAATTACAGGAAAAATATATTTCAATAATAAAAATAACTTTCGTTATTAAATGATTGCATAATTTATTTGGGATGACATAATATGTACCTATGTATATACAATATGTGTGAATTTTCATTTTGCTGAAAGTGATACCCTCTGAGATGTGTCAGATGGTCGTGCGAGATGTCGCCGCACAAGACCCGATTGATGTTTGATCGGAATTGAAACTATTTATTCGCTCAAGGCCACTTTGAGTGGATATAGGAATAGATGAGTTTTAGAATACAAAATAATACTACTCCACGAAAACTGGCTTTTACCACAGTTAGTAGAATAGGAAATATGCACACCAGAAAAATATTAACTTTAAAACGCTGAACAACTGCTCAACCTATTTGCGGATAACTAACATCATTTTCCAGGAAAGCCTAAGTATGCTTTTCTTTAACGTAAATAGGTCTATTGGGGAAACCATAATCAAAATCTCATGGGTGGTGTCGAACTACCAAATACTACTAAAATGCATTCCGGGAACAACAACCTTACCTACACTTTAAACGTGGCCTAATGTGTATGAGCCTTCCGACTATATCTCCCCCTATGCAGATTTTGAACTCATCCTTAACTCAAAATTTCCCTCTACAGAAAACTTGACGAATGGTGGGGTCATCAACGTTGCCTGTATATCCATCTTTACGGATGGGTCAAAGACGGATGAAGGCACAGGCTCAGGTCCATAAAACTGCCCACGCGAGTGTTTTTCAGGCAAAAAAAATATATGGTATCGCCGAACAAACATATATAAACATATTGACATATAAATCGACAAGCAGGCAGCCATCAAAGCCATCACCTCCATTACAACCAATTCAAAACTGGTCAAACAGTGTAAGGAAGAACTCAAATCCCTAAGCTCTATGCATAACATAACGCTGTGCTGGATCCCGGGACACTTGGGCTTCAATGGAAACGAGAGGGCCGATGAGCTAGCGAGAATGGTCTCAAAATCAAGTAAAGGAATCCCGACAGAGCTCTCTGTCCTACCGTCCATCATCCTCCTTTCCTCCAGGATCTATATGGACTTCCGTAACATGGCGAACGCTCCAGTTCTGCCGAGTTTCGAGTCTTCTTTGGGTCCAAGACAATGAGATAAGGATAAGAGAGCTTTTGTCTCTCAATAGAACACAGCTGACCCTTCTCATTGTCGTCATTACAGGCCACAATCAAATGGCGGCCCACCTCAGTAGAATGGGTTTCAACAGTTTAGACCAGGGGCTGCGGTGACGCTGAGATGGGGGAACACACGACACACATTCTCTGCAAGTGTCCGAGTGTCAAACCCTCGGGAAGACATTTTTTAACCAGCTTTACGAACTGGTGAATATGCCCGCTAAAACCACCTCAAAGTTCATAACGAAAACGGGTTGGTTTAGAAGGGCCGGACCCCTAATAGACTAATGAGTAAATTTTTCAGTTTTTTTAGGCATACTTTCCAGATATTCCACCCAGGGGACCACAATGGATCCCACCTGATGGATGCTGCAGTCACCCCATCAACCTAACCTGATGTGACCTTGTGTTTTTTGTGACCGACTGTGTCCATTCAAAATAAAAGTAGGTACAGATGATACAAATATTATCTCTTGTATTATAATAATAATACCAGAATGCTCTTTGTTTTCTCCTACTAAATTTCTTTTATTTTTTTAGATCTTTCACAATAACACAGAGATCAGGAACCTGTTCACCAACCAATGCAGGTTGGGGCTCATCATTAAATTTATTATGAGCCCGCACTGACGTTAAACATGTGGACGTAAACCCATCCTGAGTAGTTTCCTCAACCACCTCCTCGACGACCAGTCTCTGCAGACGCACTCGTATTCTCCTGCCTGAAACTAGTAGTTGGTATGTACATAATGTATGTATATAAGGCTGAAATTTTAGAATAGAATTAAATTATTTTATAATATGTATTTGCATTTCTAAATGGTATGTAACGATTTCGAGCGGCGATTGATTGGTAACTTTGACTGGAAGAACAATTCCCACAATTTCTTCAAGGTAAGATCAAGTATTGTTTTGTTGAGTTATTTGGTTTATGTTCTTTTCCTTTATGTACATCAAGAAAGACATTGCACAGGAATTTACCCTAGAGAGCCTTCTTGTTCTGCAATATTTGGAGACTTTAACCTTCTAAAAATTCGACCGAAGATGGTCTAAAGCCTGACACCGGTCTTCAAGGAATCATACCTACACATCCATACTCGTATGTATTTATGTATTAGTGGAGGCAAAGCCTCGAAGTAAAATAGACAATGACACCAGAATTAAAACACCCACTGATGTCTGGTTGCATATTTATTACTGCCATATTCAATTTAGTTATTTGACAGTTGTACTCTTGGATATTTGTCAGATGCTCCCGAGAGGTGCGGCCTTGAAAGACATGTTAGGCGTTGTCTAGGGATTGAATCTCCGTAGTTCAACACACTGTGGGCCACGGAACTCACAAAAAAGTTAATAACTTCTTTTATGTAATAAGCGTTGTATCGAACTCAATGCAGGGAGCAGAATTAGGAAGTGAAAGTTATGCTCGGCATATTATTCAAATTCTGTAGGTAAAATATGACTACTTCTGCAATGTGTAATAGAGATCTGTCGACGCTCTTGTGTTCCTTATGCAACTTCCGTCACATATTTATTCATTCGATTTATAAATCTTAGGGAAGAATTTACAACAAGCAAACGCTGCAATTTATAATGAGTTGTAAAAGAGAAAAGATGAATGAGCGTCCGTGCACATATATCAGTTTTGGAATTAGCATTATCTTTATTCAAGTTATGTAAAAATCAATTTTGACAAAAGCAGTAATAACTTTCGTAATAAGTTACATACTTCGAAAGTTTCCCATCAAGAAGGAATAGCAACAAAACTATGCACTAGAAGACAAAGTTAAACGAAAAGTTTGTGCGAGTTTTGACAACAACGTGTGCATTGATGCACAAATTCGCATCTGCCCCGATCCTAGTCTAATCCATGCCAGGCACTTGCAAGTTGCCAAAATAAGTTAATCACAGTTGAGTCTCTTAAGCTACCCCATACTCTAGGCTAAATTATCAATTATCCAAAAATAAAAGCACTAACGATGCCAGAATTATCAAAGTCGCATTAAAACAGCGCGAAATGTATTTTGAGAAAGTTCACGATAATCCTACAAATTCCTTCGTTTTTGGATTGTAAAGGACTCCGTCTCCGCGCGTACCAATAGGGTACGAGTTCAACGTTTTCCCGAGGAGAAGGCGTTAGCAGAAAGGCAAACAATTAACTTTGCCCATCAAATGTCTGCGATATGTGACAGTATCAACTTGTCGCCAAGTAATTTTGTGATAAGCAAAGGCGGAGTTTACGAGTCGCATCTAATGTACTAAATGGCAGTGAATTAAATAGAAATTCCAATGTTGCAATGGGTGCGAGCAATGAAATTGGCGACATCGGTTTTCTTAACATTTTCTTGAGTACGATTTAAAAATAAATGACGGACAAGTACTATACCATAGCTGCTTGCATGAACATTAAATTGTGTTTAAAGAAAATTAAATAGATTTAATCGAAAACATATAGAAAATTTATAATCCGTGTGAAACGGATCTTGTGATACCCTATTCTTCCATATTGCCATCAACCCTATTCAATCCTATTGATGACTACTTATAACCGTGTCTAGAATCCTATTTTCTAAGTCCATGCTGATGGTTTGACAAGACTTTCCTCTTCTTTGCTACGAGCAAAGCAATACAAAGTGCGATGTACGTACAGAAAAGCTACACTCTGTATGGAATGGATGGAGCAATAGCGTAAGCTATTTCGTTTGCAAATATTAGGTTTACTAAAGTAGTTGCGGTTTTTTAATTACAAATATGTTATTGGAAGTATGTACCTAAATATTTAGTCTTATTGATTTTTCTTTAATTTCATATGAAATAATTAAATTATAATATAGGTGGCGTGACATTGAGAGAATTTCGTTGTTAAAAATAGTTTTTCAAGTCCTAAAAAATGTTTAAACTGCACTTAGATGAACAGGAACGTGGACTTACTGTTATTTCAGCTAAAACCCGCAATCTAGTTGAGACCAAGCCTTTAAAATTTAATCAAATTTATTTCTATAATAAAAATTTATTGAAATTTGTCGGAAAAGCATTTCGGGATCCACTGCACCCGGTACTATCCAAAGGTCAGGAATCGTGTACTTGGATCCGGGAACGCGCTGTCACACTCGTGCAGATGTGGCCTTACGCACTTGTGGTATGTCTTCGGATAGGTATTTGGGGTTTTTTTTCATTTAAGGTGAGCTGGTGATCATCGGAGTGGCAGTCGCACAAATTGATGTGAAATCGATGGGTGGATCGGTACGGTGAGTGTTTAACCAGCAAGATGGACTTTCTTTGTAACGCGTTTTTTTTCTCCCAGCAGAGAGTAGCCGTCGAGAAGAGGTGACGGTTTTAGAGTGATGGAAGATGACAAAATGTGCAGCTTCAGTGAGCGGTCGTGTTGTATAGGGCAGTATAGTGTAGTGTGTAATCTTTTGAAGTCGCGTTCATAAGGTATTAAGTTTGGTGTGCTAGTATAGGGTCATTAATTTTTCGGTTTCGAAAGTAAAACTAAATAAAACACACACAGCGATACATTTTTGATAAAAATTTTAATTCATTATAAAGCTTGGACTTTGCGATTAAGTGTGAAAATCAATATCATTCAAATGGCCGCCTAGGGAAGATTCGCAGCGATTCTTTTGACTTAATTTTCAACCACTTTTTCGCACATTTCCGGCGGTATCTCGTCCATAATTTTTAATGCGTCTAGAGTTCGAGGATTATTCGCGTAAACACGATCTTTTGCGTAATCCCACGCAAAAAATCTAGCGATGTCAAATTACATGATCTTGGTGACCAATAGATATCGCCAAAATGTGAAATGCCCGGTCTTGTTGGAACCACATATCGTTGTTTGATTGTTAATTATCGTAAATGCCAAACACTCAACTAATATTATGATACTGAACTGACAGCTGAGTTTGGTGGGTGTCAAATGCCAGCGCTACCAACTTGAAATCACGAAATGAATGACCCTGTATTTCAAATGTTGACCCAAAATATTCAAGTTATGAAAGGAAGTTAGTAACTTCTAATTTCTTCATCTGACAAAACTTCCTAATGTTACCAGAGAGTTTCTACGTAGTGTTGTTACGTAAAACTGATTCAGCCAAGGCCCCATTTTTATAGTTTATAAAAAACAAATGTATGGGGTTAGAAAGTCTATAAAATTTAAATAAACATTGTATAAAGAAACACTTGCATTCCGGAGCATTGTAAAACCGAAATACTTTCTTTTTAAAATATCAGTTTAAAGTAATATTTAGAATGCACGTCCACTTAGATCTGTTGAGTAAGAAGAGCAAAGCTTTAATTCGAATCCTAAACATTTTGCAAACGTAAATGAAAGGAAAGAGTACCCATTACAGACGACTTTTTTAAGGACTTTCCTCAGGCTTAGACATATTCTTCAACAAGAACTATGTACCTTTTTGCTTTATGCATGGTGAAGTGAAGGACAATCGCATTATTCTCTCGTCGTCGCGAGCTATAATTATCACTAAGAACAACGTCGTCATGAGCTTATGTGCTACATGAGACGTATGTACACCTTCATCAATGTCACCTCGCACGATTCATTCATCACTTCAACTAACGTCTTATAAGTCTCAATAACAAACAAATGCTTTATGGTGAGTGCG
This sequence comes from Xylota segnis, assembly GCA_963583995.1. Lineage (NCBI taxonomy): Eukaryota > Metazoa > Arthropoda > Insecta > Diptera > Syrphidae > Xylota > Xylota segnis. Next base: position 81,944,021 of record OY757237.1, read on the forward strand.
CCGCCGACAAGAAAACTCCAACTTATAAAGAGATGGATTTATTTAATGAGTGGAGCGAAATCTTGGAGAAAAATGGGCAAATAAATCCATATGAACGACTTTAGGAGATGTATTCTCACGATGATTCCTTCTCAAAAGTCTTACATTGGTATTTTTGTCATTTCCTCAGTCTTAGCAAAATTTTAATTAAACATCGCATGTTAGGTTTATCCAGGGCTGTAGGATAGGACTGATATGTGTGCGTGTGATTATTTCAGATTATGACCGAAAAGAATTAGGGATAAGCCCTTGTCTACCTTATTAAATGTGCAAACATTTTGCGTTACAATGCTAAGATTTAGATATATGGTGAACTGAGAAGCTTGATCGGTAGTTCTTCTGAAGAGGTTGGTAATTTTTTCTTATTTAACTCTATTGACCAGCATTTTACCAAAATTCAGTCAAAATATAAGCGGGACTGAAATTAATTTTGTCTCCTTTAAATAAGCTCCATTCCAATGAACCAGATGACTGGATAATCTGAATATTTTCTATATACATACATATTCTGCGATCGCCTTCTGATGTCTCTGTGAATTTTCTCTCTTTAATCTTTTAAATCGACTCAAAACGAGTTACATTTTCCTTTTTCGAGGACTATTTTCTTCCCTATGTCGGTGTTTTCTTTAGTAGGTGTCATTGCAGGCCGTCTCTCGTTTTAAAGGTTTTTACCACTGAAATGCTCTTTTCTCGATATAATAGAGTCTTTTCTTTTAATGAACCGAACAAAAACTTCTGTTGGCAACACAATATTTTAAACAAACTCTTTGCTTACTAATGCCTTAAGAAGAAATGTAAAGGACAAAATTGCCATCATGTGACTTAACACTCGATTAGTTTCTCTGGGGATACGTCAAGTCCTTAGTCTACGCTATCAAGCCAACCACTTAACACGAGAAAACATTCGAGATGCTAGAATAACGCCAGAATAACGCCGGGGCGCGCCGCACAAATTGGACCGACCTCTTGAAGCACAGATAGTGAACCCGAGGCAACTATTTGAACGAAGTGCTGTTTCACACATAATGGCATGAACGTAACTTCGTAATTAAACCATAATCAATTTTATGTTTCACACCTATCGTTCTTATATGGCCACCCTGTAGATGACTGAAGTACCAACATTATAAAAATATTTTTTTAAAGAAATCGTAAACAAAAAAAAATTAAAATTTTTGGTGCAACAGGTCGATGGGAACCAGGGTTTATCTTTCCACAACCATTCGTCTTGTGTGTGTTATATTCTATATTTAATGCCGTGTCCGAAGGGCAAGGTTTTATGACAGTTTTACTCTTGGATGTTTGTCAGACGCTCGCAAGAGGTGAGGTCGTGAAAAAATCTTTTCAGTGTTTTGGCTGGGATTCGAACCTCGAACCCTTTGTTCCGTAGTCCAATGAACAACTACTTTAGCCACGGCGCGCACAGAAACCATTAACGTAAGTTCGCAAAACTGAGTCTCACTCATTTTAACTGAATGGAAACTTCTTTTTTTTATAATTTGAGGATACTTTCCGTAAAGCTGTTGTACCTGTTTAGTAATAGAACAAATGGTATGGTAACAGATTTAGCAAACAAATTATTTTTGTCAGGGATCTGGGTGAGGCAGGTTTCAAAATGGCTACATACATCCATGAAACAAAATATATTTCAACTGATCAAATTAGCAATTGGCACAATTCAAAGGAACCCTCTATATCTGACCATTGGTCGAGCTTGTATTTCTATTACTTCCTACAGGTTGTTCAAATGCAGACACTGGATAATGTCCTTAAAGAGTCCCGTGTGGTTGCGTCCCCTTTATTACGGCTTACACAAAGAATGAATGGTGAGGTAGCAGCATTTGTTTCAGACAGACTGTAGCCTGTCTGTGTCTTCAGCAGACATTGTAATAAATCTTTGTTTTGATTTCACGCAATGTTATTCAGTGCTCGATCTTTGTTTTCTTTGTGAATCTATTTAATTAGGGGATTAATGTTTATATACATATGTATATACAAACATTCGGTACTTTGCGATGGACTTATGAAGGAGTTAACAGCTGAGTTACTTCCATACGTATGTATGTATGTTTGTATGTTTAAAATGCAAAAAAATATCACACTGCTTAGCAGAAGGTAGCGGAGAATATGATGCCATTTGAGGGCTTTAAGATACTTATATATGCATGTAACATATCATGATTAGAATTAAATAAAAATAACAATTCAGTATACCACTTCGACCATTTATTTGAAGGTATGTTGCAATTTAAATCCCCATAGATAATACTTATCCAAGCGTCTTATTCTACTATAAAATGCTTGTCTTCACATGTGCACTCAATATTACGTACTAAGCTTTTTCTTTCTTCTAATTTCAAAACCACGAATCTCTTCTTCCTTGACTTTTTTTTTATCAAAATTCCACAGCTAACGTTAAGACAATTCGTTTAAAATTAAATTCATCCTTTCCCTTCTTTAATTACTTTTTTTTGTCACTAGAACAGTAAAAACCACATAATAGGCTTTCAACTTCCCAAGCAACGAATGTATGTGAGTATTTGCCTGGTGCTCCTAGTACACACCGCCACATATCGCTGGATTTCTTTTATTCCCAAACACTTGCTATTATTTGAGTTTAACTTAAATTCTCCGCATGGTTAACCAAAGTTCAACATAATGCGAATACTTGAAACAACAGCAGCGTTCCTAGAATCCCGGCAGCGAAATGTGCAAATATTTGTTGTTACCATGATGCTAAATTTGTGTGGATACACCATTTACTATGGGAGAAAAAAGGATGGTTTCTACCAGATACTCTGGACGGTTTGCCGAACTGAACACATTCTCCCTGTAACGCAAAGTAACCAATTTTAGGGTTTTATTATTGTTTTTGTTTTAGGCAAACATACGAGTATAGAGACACATATTATGTGTTTGTAAGAGCTTAAAAGTAAAAAAGTTTTTTTTGTGTCATTGCTGCGGGAAATTCCTTGAAGTTTGTAAGGGTTTCATAATAAATAAGCCAGTAGCTTGGAAAAGAGGGGGATTTTGAAGCTAGGGTATAAGGATAAGTATTTACAAGGTGCAAAGTTTTAAATCACCCCTAGGCGAACAGAATAGCGATGTTTTATTAATTAAAACTGCTACGTGAAAACATTTTTAATGTAGTTAATAAAATAAATTGACTTAGTTCTAACAAAAGTCGAAACTAAATCAGTCAAGATTAGAAGTTTATATGTTTTTTTCAACACGTATGCTCATTGGGACTTGAGTGACAACACTCCCGCTTCAAGATTCAGCGAAGAGAATCCAGCCAATGAATCGAACACTGACAAGAAGCCGAACATACGTCAAAAGTAGCTATAAATATCAATAAATCTGAAAGTTCTAACCTGATTTCCTGCTATCTGCTGAAAAAGCTACGAAGCAGAGTTGTAATTGTAAATGAACACATTTTTGAATGCAGTCTTGCAAAATCATTCAATGAACTTGCATTTAATAATTTATTTTGCGATTGTGAAAAAACAAATGCAATCACTCTTAATGTAGCATTTTAATGAATGCACATTTTTTTTTACCATTCAGATGAATGCAACAATCTTTTGCATTTATTTGCATTCATTTCGATTCTTCGCATTCATTGGAGTCGTTTGTATTCTTTAAAATAATTTAGATTCATTCATTTTGGGAACTTTCTTTCTGATTCCCATTTGGTTTCCATACTGACGGCAAAATATTTAAATATTTAAATTGTTGTGCATGGAAGCATCTTGCTGAAAACATACCAATAAATCGTAGAAGGGATTCTTTCATTCACTCATTCACATTAATTTTCTATGATGGAATGACCGATGTTTCTGTGAGAGATTCTCTTATGTAAATGTTAAATCCTTCCAATAATATTGAATGACCACAAGATTCAATCTCACAAGGGATGAAGGCCTTACCAAAAAGGTTGGAACAAGTGTTTTTAACTACCTTAATGTAATCGCTATCCATACCGTCGCCTACCTTATGACCAGGTGCAAAACTAGGAGCAGGCTTAATTTTTTGTGTTCGATATGTCGACACTGTTAAATAATCATATAAATTGTGGATCTTGAAACCGAGAGTGCAAGATCGCTTACTGAACAGTTAAATTGCCAAATTGGTCACTGGTCTTAATACCGATCTCTGGATCCTTTCATCAAGCTTCTTTTTCGAACTTCCAGCGTTGCTATTTCGTTTAAAATGTTTATCGGGTTAAGTCAATGTCTTGCAAAGCGGGGCATTTTACCACAATGTTTGGCGCATAGGGTATCATAAGGTAATAATGACAAACGATTTCGGCTTTTTTTTACATTTAAAGAAATATGTAAACGCGTTTCTTTTGTATAAAATAAGAACGGTTTCCTTTCATAATTATTTAGTTATGCAACGTCAGATATTTGAATTATTGTTTATTGTACAGCCCCAGTTGTTGCGAGCGTCTGACGAACATCCGAGAGTATAATTGTCATGAAAAAGCACATGACAACACAAATGTATTGTATTTATTGTATTTATTTGTAAGTAAATCAATCGTTTATGTTCTTGCTTATTAAAGTGTTAAATTTTACTAAATGTTTGAGAAAACAAAGCATACCTTCTTTAAGATAGAAAAAATCAATTCGCTTCAGAAAGGGTTTCGAGGAGTACATCAAAAAGTCTCAAATGTAGTCAATCTTTACATACATATGCAAATACCTATAACTGATGAAATTTCGTTAGAGTATATTCTCACGCTGTCCATTACTGAGGCATGAAATATGCTGTAAAAGACTTAAGGTAAATAAGAATCAAGTCTTTCGCACCGATGGCAAATATTTGCTCTGAAGAAGGTAAATCCCTGACCGCAATTTAGTGCCACTTTATTTCGCCTTCTCTTCTCAGTCGGAAACTCATCCATTCTCCCTTTCAATTATCAAATCTGCAAATAAACTTTTCCCCCTGCATACAAAGTAGGCCTACGGAAGACCAACGCGATAAGGAGATTCCCCTTCGCATCCGCCCCTAATTTATAATGTGACAGTAATTTCAGTTGCAAAATTTATTCCGTTTGAACTACTTAAAATTCTAGACCACAGTAAACTAAAAAAACCCTGACAAACGAAAAAATACAGTTAAAAATCGAAAACGCTCTATCAGTTCCACTGGCCAAATAACCAGGTCTCCGGGTGGCACAGACACTACATACTACACCTCACCTGGTAACGGTAAATCAAACGTCAAGTTCAAACACAGTTTAGATAGGTATGAGAAGGAAACAAAATCACCCAAACCAGTAACCACAAATAAAAAGAGTCACGTCACATCATGGCACACGTAGACACAAAAAAGAATAGATGCTTTCAAAGGGAGTCCTTTGAGATGCCTACGTAGCACCTACATCATTTAAATGTTTCGGCATATAGCGGTTGCTTTGTATCCCTGGCACAGTGCATAAGAAAAGAGGAAATCCATTCACAGTCGCTCACTGCCTTTTGACTTTGAGAGTCTTTCGCTTGTCTCCTCCGACAAGGACGAAGGGAAAATTTCTTGCTTTTTGGCGGCATAGCTACGTTGGCATGTGACCTTTTTCAGAGTTGATAGTGTATCCATCGTCTGGGCAATGAACATCGTTTGGCGTTGAATTTCTGCCCCCTTTGGTCTATCCTGGTGGTTGCACACATGTAATGCCATTCAGCTTTCGGGAATAAATTTAACTATCTTTCTGGCTCTGATGATGTGTTTACATCTGGAAGGAAGAAGGGATTTCGGAACGCGGATAGGCAAGCCTTTTCGCCAGCAAATTGAGTGGGTGCACGGCTGGTATTCTGGAGTAGCTGGCGAGAAATGTATTCAGAGCACGTTATTTGAATTTCACCGAAGCGAAGTAAGCGAAGTGTATCCACATCAAATAGCATCGTGATAAAAAGGACTAAAGCCGCAAAAGTATGATTTATTATTGTTTGCATGTAGGCGTGATGTGTCATGATGACGAGTTTCTTCCTAGCTCCCCAAGTACAAGTACCTGTGGTTAGCGCAAGGTTAAACGCTGTGGATAGTGGTTTGCCAAAATTAGGAATGCTGCTCGCAGTAAACAGCGTGGTCTACTCACAAATCGGATTTGAACAGATGCAGGGTTGGTGATAAAGGGCTGATATGGCAGATCGACATTTACCCATGGTCGAATAGGAAATTTTGTCTACAAATAGGTTATGGATCTTCATTCTAGTGTTGGCTGCAAAGCATTGATAAGTAGTAATAATACGGGACAACAAATTGGCATCAAATAGGGGAGAGTCTAGGACACTCAATGGTCCACTGGCTAGTAAGGAATTAAGATAAATATTGATTATGGTTGTGGCTTGAGTTTGGTTATATTACGAAATTGAGATTCGAAGGAAAGTAATCGACTGAAGGTAAGGGTTATGCTGTAGACATGTATTTTTTAAGTCACTTCATAAGGAATGATTTACTTATTTGAAATAAATAAAGTATTGAACCATTTAGTTTCAACATAAAGTATGTATAAAGTTTGTCGTAGATATCGTCAGTAGACCACTTTTTAGTATATGCATAGGTAGGCACATTATTAGTATATAGGTATAATCGAAATAGATCCTATAAAGTATATACCAGTAAAATTAATACTTGGCGCAACAGGTCGATGGGACCCAGGGCCTAGCTTCTCACAACCATTCGTGTCGTGCGTGTTATATTCTTTACACGAATGGAAGGGGCCTACTGTTTAATGCCGTGTCCGAATAGCAGTTTGTTATTTGAGAAACTTTCTCAGGACTCTCGGATGTTTGTCAGACGCTCGCGAGAGGTGGGACCGTGAAAAACTGTTAGGTGTTCCGACTGGGATTGGAACCTGAACCCCTTGCTCCATAGTCGAACGCACTAACCACTGAGCCACAGCGCCCACATATCAACATATACTTCACAACAATTCAGCTTCTTATCTTAGACTAGTTAAACTGCACTTGGCCCCTAATCTGTAGTTTTTTACAAGATCTCGTACTTGTATTCAATCTTCAACAGTTGGCTCGTCAAAGACTTGTAACCGGACTATAATTACTATCACGGAGATCTCGTAAAGAACCTAAGTTGAATAGTTTCTAGAGATTCGAGAATAGGGGCGGCCAACCATATAAGCTATTATTTGTTACAGTTTGAAACAGATTCATTTAACATGAAGTCTGCTGGTTTCAAACATAAATGTAACGAGTCTTTTTGTTATCAGCTATTTCATCCTTCATTAATTTTCATCTTAAACTTAAAAATCCATCACTCTGTCCACTTTTTGCACCAAAATAGATCGATGTAGCCAGGCATTCCGCAAGGTTATACTTCGAGCTCTTTAAAATTGTCTTACTCAGTCAATATGTAAATTTCTATCAGCTACCAAATCTCCTGCAACTTAAACCGACTCCGCACTAATCCATAGAAAATTACCTTTTCATACTTTTCCTCTGGTACTGGGAGTCGGAGACCATGACCGCCTCTATCACTCTATTCCACGTCTCCTCTCCAAGCAAGAATGCTACATGGCATCCGTTTCCATCTCCGAATAATTTAAATTTCCATTTCCTCCTGGACTCCCGCGAAAGCAGAGACAGCCGAAAATGAGCACAAAAATTATCATATTAATGGTATGGTCTATGGTCTTTTAAACAAATTAGTTTAAATTAGCAAAACTCTTGGCCACACACGTCCCGGCAAACTGAAAAAAATTAAATCTTTTCCAGACGAAAGGGAGCAACATAACAGAAAACGAATACAGATCCTTCCAGCTATAAAGCTTCCTCCCGGAATAATATGGAAATCATGTCGTCACCACAGTCCGCGTACAAATACCACTGGGGTTCCTGCCCTACCCATCTATTTCATATAGTATGAGAGCTGGAGACAAAAAAGAAGCATTGTTGCAAGGAATCGCAGGAGTCAGAAAATCGTCAGCAAAAAAATGAAACTTGTTACATTTAGTCTCTCCTGAGTTGGTCCTGAAATTGGTTAGCTCGCCATTCCTTGCAGTGTGGATTTTGTTTAACCACTCGTCGCTGGAAACTTAATTAGCTGTGAATTAAGTTTTCGCAGCAAAGTCTTTCAGCCACGTCAACTGTAGGACACACAGTCGCGTCGCGTCGCGCTGCCTCAAACCCGACCAACATCACATCCGCATTAACAGCACTCAGCCATGTTAAAGCACAAAAAAGGACAAGTATCCGTCCAAACGTTTAATTCAAACCCTTTTGGCAGCAGCCAGGAGAAGACGATGGCGATGGCCATAATTAAGGATACGCTACAGCCAGTGCACTGTGCCGTGTTCATCGGGACCGCTCCGCTTTGTTGCCAACGTGCAAAATTGTGCTCGCCAATTAAATAAAGGATACAAAAGTACACCGAAAAGCGGCAAAAAAGGATACAAAGCCGCGCGCGGTGCAGTAACCGGATGTAAAAGGACCAGCAGACATTTTCTGTACCATGGCGTGGTGGCACTGCAGTGCCACAGAAAACTTAAATCTCCAAATGAATGAGACACCCTGAATGGGGTTTTGTATTTAATATTTTGTTCGCCTGTCCGAATCCTGGGATTGGTTAAATAGCTATTCATAGTCTGTCCTATATGAACGCGCGTGGCTGTAGGTGGTGTGCGTTTACAATTTTTCTTTTATTTCCTATTAGTAATAACGAAAACGAAGGAAACTCTGAAACTTTCAACTTCAAACTATAAAGGAATTTATTTTGTATCCTACATACAAGGAAAAGAACTTTAACACACAATCTATAGAAAGAAATAGGAGGATGAAAAGGAGTGTTTCTATCGGGACATTCTGGGAATTTGTTGATTCTGTTCTCCGTTCGCTCTTGATAGGTATGTACATATGTATGTATATTGCAAAAAAAATCCTAGTTTTTTTTCTCTTCTTTCTTTGGTTCCATGCTTCGTTGAGTTGTTTTTAATTTCCCAGGCTATGAAATTACTTGTGTAAGTTTTGCTTTAAAAAAGAATTTAAGTAGGAAAGTTGTGAAAGCGTATCACCTATTATAGTATATATTAAAAGTTTAACGAAATTTCTTTTGCAAAAATTCGGAGAATTTTCATTCAAAAAAATTTTAATAAAGGATCGAAAATACAGGAAGAAACAAAACTGCAAGATTCCATTACTTCATTGCTATGGCGGTGCAATGAAAATGGGTTTCCTTTTTATCGAAAGGATTATGCTACGTGGGTGTGAAACAGTTCTTGTGAAAACCTGTTTTGTATACGTAACAGAGCATGCATAACAACAGACAAGTATTTTCTTTGGTCTTTATTTCATAATATTTGTTAATAATATAACAAATTGTGTACCAAAAACTGTGAAGCAGCCATGTTTTTGGATGGACTGCTCTCGAAATACAGACGAGTCTTAGAAATACGGTGGGAGTATTGTAACAGATTATTAAGAATTAAACGATTAAGCTTAATGGTGATAAATGCAAGTCATCTTTTTACCCGAAAAAAAACCTTGCTACCTTCCAACCGGACAATTGCAAATGTATGGTTATGCTTTAAGCTAGAGTAAATTCGTGACGTACCTCCGTATACACTTTGACACCAAAATCCTTTCGCGGACCCACAAATATTGCAAGCATCTGACAAACATGCTAGAGTATAATTGTCATAAAATAGGGTCTCAAAAGAAACATTGGTCTCTGGACACAGCATAACTTATATTCTCCATGTATGCGAAAGGGTATCTATTTACTTATATTTACATACGTGTACGCGCATGTACCCTATCTGAAGCGTAGTTTGTTACACAAAGTAATAATCGAAGTGACTTAAGACTGGGAGGAACTTTATAAAATTGTTTTTTAAAAAAAAACCTTACCGTTGAATTCACTATTTCCATTTGGTTCATCACGGAGTCAATAGATTTGTAAGTCACTGTTTCACCTGCAATCGAGATTTTTAGCCGCTGGAATAGCTCTTCCGTTCAACCATGCATGAATTCGATAATTTGTTTCGATGCTTTGGAAAACCTTGATTACTAATTCTTCTTTTGAATTCAAGATGTTGCAGAAATTAGATGAGAAGGTCATTTTTCTTTTTTCTGGATTTGTAGGTACAGTACCGTTGCCGATCTCGAGTAATTGTCTTGGATCAGTTTGAGGCTGTACTACAATAAGTGTATTTTTATGACTGTGCTATAAAAAAGTTTAATATTCTAAGCAATCATGCAATTTATCAGTTGGTCTTGAGCGAGGTATAATAGAAAGCGTTTGCCTAACTTTGTGCGATATATTGGTTTTGCCATGAGAAACCTCATTTCATTGTTAACTGTCAACGTGGAGTCCTATAGTACTAATATTAAAATGTTTGTCTTCAGCCCCATCTATCGGCAAGGACTTTTTTTCACATCATATGCAGGCATAATATTCTTTAAAATAATTTGTACCAACTTACATATATTGTTCCTAATGTTTAGGCATGAGACACGCTATTTTAAATACAGTAATGAGAATTTTTCTGTATTCAAATTGTTGGCTGGAGTCGTATTTTTTCGAACTAGCCACCACCGTTCATTTATGGAGTCCTCCATTTATACAATTTTTGGGTTAGAGTTTTTAAAGCTCATACTAAGGAATACTCTAACAATTTGTAAAAGTTTTCTCAAACTTTATTTATATAAAACCTTACATTACTTTTAAGGAATTAAATATATATTATATTCATATTTAAAGTATTAATTTGTTTTGGAAAAAAGTCAGAAATAATTACAATGACAAATATTTGGAAATGGAACTTAGGGCCTAGAATCTCATCATTGAGGTGGGTCTTATATTCTTTTATTCATGCCACTATTTAATATCGTACTCGAAGGGCAATTGCCCATAAAACGCTTTATCATGACAGTTGTACGAAAAGTTGGCGAACATGCGGGAGTTATTCAAAAATGTTATCGAAGTGCCAGCTCAGTTGTAAGCACGTAACGTGAATTTCATCGTAAAGTAGGTCGTCATCATGGCTTCAGTGTGCAGGCAATTTTCTCAACGTGGAAAAGTTTGAGCATGAATACACTCTTTAGAATTGGCTGCGATTAGTTTAATTAAGTATTATTAAGTATATTATAAGAGAATCAACCCAACTTACTTTGCAGTTGGATTTGGGGCAACATCCCTATAAAATAACATCCGTACGGAGATCCGGATTTTGGCCAATAAATCATCTTTTCGGACAAGGCCAATTTTTGACACAGCGGCTATGTCAACAAGCAGAATTGCCGTTAGTGGGTCAAACACAATCCACAAGTATTCGACCAAACATCTATGCACCCACAACGATTGATTTTTGATGCGGTTTATGGCCGCATCATCGTTCCTTATTTCCTTTGAAATGAGGTAAGAGATACCGTTACCGTCAATTATCTCAGGTATAGACAGATGTTGACCGAGCAACAACAACACCCAACAACACCGCACTTGATACCATACAAGCAACGCAACCCTTGAAGTTGTGAAGGAGAAACTTGAAACTCTACGGTAACAAGCCACCTACTTTGGACGAGCTCGAGGTCAAAAGACGCTATTGGCAGAATAACGCCGCACATATTACACGAAGTCATAAAGAATTGAACCGACCGCCTAAAGCACTGCCAGGGAAGCCGAGGCGGCAATTTGAGGGACGTGGTTTTACGCGGATAATGGCATGAATGGAACTGTAAAATAACGCCAAAATCATTTTTTATCTCACACCTTTGATGTTTAATTTAATTTTTTCCTATCTTTCTTTCTGGTCACCCTGTATAAAAGGTACCAGTTTTGCGTTTTACATCTACAGTAATTATAGAGTAGCCATGATTTTCTGTTAAGCTTCAACTACCTTCTAATATCTGTCCTTTGAGATAAATAACAAAGCTATCGCTATTTTTACTGGCCAATCTTTATCATAGTGCCGTGGGCGTTGTGGGCGCGGTGGCTCAGTGGTTAGTGCGTTGGACTATGGAGCAAGGGGTTCGAGATCGAATCCCAGTCGGGGAATACCTAAAAAGTTTTTCACGGCCCCACCTCTTGCGAGCGTCTGACAAACATCCGATAGTACAGTTGTCCTGAGAAAGCTTCTCAAATAACAAACTGCCCTTCGGATACGCACAACACTAATGGTTGTGAGAAGCTAGGCCCTGGGTCCCATCAACCTGTAGCGCCAAGTATTTATTTCTTTTTTTTTTTTAATCTTTATCATAACGTCATTCCACAACGTCCTGCTCAATCAAATACTTGAATATTCTCTTAGATTCAATCTTTTATCACTTTGGCTGTGTGCTTTGTATCATTATCCAGCATTCGAGTAAATATCCAATTTACAGGGATTGAACTCAAAAGTATAAGGCACCTCTTCACCACTGGAAATTGCGCTGTAAAAAAAAATCCTAAACCAATACATTGCTTCTAGGATACTTAACTTTGAGAGTATATGGGATTCAAAGCTTGGCCTTTTGAACGATGGACAATCATATTTGGTCCAATCCTTTTTACTTTGGTTTGTTGTTATTGAGTGCAATGGCCAGCTTACGTTTCATTTCCCTGTCATATGTAATGATTTGTATGAGTAATCCCCTTGCTAGGATTTGTCTTGTACGTATCCTTTGTATAGAATTGTGACATTCAAAGATATTGTATGTTGAAAATATATGTCAATCCAAGCTAAAGTCTTGTTGAACCATGCACTGTTGGAAGATCATAATCAACAAGATTGACCCTGCTGACTTTGAATGGATTTATTTGTAACAAGTTCTCTACATATCAATTTAAAATGTATCGGAGATTATAGGACATGCTTTGAGACAAGCATGTCAAACTTAAAGGTTGACATGGGTCAAATAAACAAGGGTCGGAAAAACTTAAATTTTCATGGGAACGTAGCTGTATTTTAAAAAGTATAGTTAAGTACATTATATATTTTATACATAATATAACGTTTATGTGTTTGTGAAGGGAGAATTCAAAGCTCTATAAATTGTCGTTAACAAATTGAAGAATCTATTCGATGAGTGCATAATTCTGGGTAATGGACCAAAGTGTAATTTAACACTTTTAGACGCATGGACGCATAGAATTAATTTGAAGTATTTTAAAAACCTGCCAATATTGGTAAAATCCTTCACTGAATTTTTCCATCATATCTGAATTACAAATAACAGTACTGAAAGTAGGACGTTACGTGTAATAATATTTATGCATCATTATATTGCCTGGGGCAAAGCCGCACAAATTTTCGCTAACAATTTATAAATTGTTTAAATGGTCAACGATGAGTATTGAACTATAGTGTAAATATCGTAAATAAAATCAGATATCCGTTTGCTCAATAGAATCTATTGAACAATGTCCGTCTGTCTGTCACCACTTATTGAAATTCGCCCTCTGCTGCTTGTTCATCACATATTTTACATCAAAGGGAAAGATTTCATAAAGGGGTTTAGATATTTAAATAGTTTGTGATGTACCCATACATATGTAGGTGGCTTCGCCCTCTTTTTGGGGGCGTTTTCATAAGAAGAAATTATAAGTTCACCATTTGCAAGAGTATAGCAACATCTGTTTGATATTCCTAATGAAGTTCTCTTACACATACTTAAGTTGACCTGGCTATGAATTGTGCACATAATTTTGATTTAAGGCGATTTTTGTCTGTTGTCCAGGGACTCAGATAGGAGATAATACAAAATGTCAGTGCATCTTGTTTGAACCGAAGACCTTAAGGAAGGTAACAACTGTACGTATGAAAAAAATTCAAAAGAAGTTGTGCAATGACTTACCTCCCTTTGAGCGAAAGCGATGAACAGCAAGTTCTTTATTTTTCTTGAGCCAAAGAGAACGGATTATTAGTACAGCGCCCAAATAAAAAGAAAATTTTCTTACAAACATGTTTTAGGCAATTCAATACGCCTCTGTTCCAGATTTAATGTCAGTCATCGTTCACGAAACCTATCTAGCAGAACCAAAGCAGTGATGTTAATCCTAAATAATAATTAAATAAATGGTACGAAAGGTTTATATAGGGTATATCAGCGCTATATGTTGGTCCACGGTGTGTTTCTAGGATCTATTATTCTTTTCCATACTAATACAATACGATACACAAATCCTTACGTCCCAGTACGAACATCCTTCATAAAAAAACTGAAACATTTTTTTGAAATGCCAATAAAAGCCATAGTTATTTCAGTGAACCGAGTTTAAACTGCTTTACGTAGAATATATGCTCAGTCTTCGACAGAATTTTGTCTGTTTGCCTCAGGTTCTAGATTGTGGGACATCAGATGAAGGCCCACTATCCGATGTCAAAGTAGACAAACATCGTCAGTGATTCAACGTATTCCGTACTTACCTTCCATTAATATTACACGAAGTACATAACTGACAACAATAGTGGTGACGGTATGCACCTCAGACGTACTCCACTTTGGATTTCAAAATTCTCCATGTCACTTACCACCGTCGTACGTAGCTTTAATAATAGTTAAACTTTCCACTTTCATAAGTGGTCCTTTTCTAATTACCAACTTCTTCTCCGTTAGACGGATTTATTTGCTTAACTTCTATATTTCCAATTTACTGAGACTGACTTACCTATAAATACACAATACCAACTTAGATTGTACGGATTTATGTACAGAAAACTGCAACCCTTCTCCTAACAGATTATCGCATAATACTTGGTTCACTTAACAAAAAGGACATCAATGACCTCCCACAGAGTGCAAAGTACTCCCCCAGAGGAGACCTAAGCATTTTAATTTTGTCTTACAAATTTTAATTTCAACCGCTGTGTACTTTTCCTTCTCATTTTCTCACCAATTCCCATTGACCCTGATGAAGTCCTGAACTCATTCAAATACAAACCATTTCAAAAACAAAAAAAAAAAAGATTCAACGCCACCTGCAGCAGTAAAATAAGGTAAACCCCATCGTTCAACTCTTTCAATTTACTGATCCTGCCCACAACCGGATAGCAATTACCAACTCCTTTCGATTGTGTATGACTTAACTTTTCAACCGAATCGCTTACCGCTTTCTTTGCCTCATTTTTCCTGGGTGCTCATAATTGAATTTTGATTTTGTAATTTTCTTTTATCGTTCAATTTTCATTAATTTGCCCCATAGCTCTTCAATTCTGCCCACGGGTACTTCGCTCCCAAGTTTTATGTGTTGGAAAGAGATTACCAAAGAAATTCGCTGGCGAGTTTATCCTTTGCGCCCACTAAACGAATAGACGGAACCAGCATGAGAAGAGCGAGAAAAAAAGAAGAAATTCGTGTAGAGAAAAATAAGGATAAGGCGAAGGATTCCCTTTTATCCACATTATTGAATAATTATTACGGGGAGATAAGTGTTCTGGGAGAGAGAGAGAGCACTGGTTGGTTGTGGGAATAGTTTCTGGTGTCGATGCCACTTTGCTGCGGCAAAATCGTCGGAATGTGCACTTAGCTTTTGATGTCGAGCGATAAAATGGAGTCGTTAAGGATGCTAGATTATCTCCTAGTGTCTAGGCAAATCGCAGATTGTCCAATTCAACAAATTTTCAGGATTTCGGCGGGGATTACTTTAAAATTCCTTTTGTGGTATACCGTGAAACTATTTGGATATATTTCGACGCAGCCTTCAAGGAATTTTTCAAAGTATTTAGCGATATCTCACCGAAAGAATGTTAATTTTAGTTCACTTTGAGATTGGTTGTAGTAGGATTTTCTCAAGGGTGTGACGAAAATAGATGTCTTTAAACTCATAAATACGTTAAACCTAGAGCAACAACTTTTATTAGATTCTAAATCAATTTCGATTCGCGCTGTTTGCAATTTTTATTTCAAAGATGGGCGGCCTAATATTCAATGATTTCCTGCAAAGTAAAAAAGATGGCGAAAAAGGAAAGGAAATCAACCGGAAGTTCAACATTTACAGTTAAGTACAGTTCTAACACACCCCCGTAATATAGATACAATTTAGTCCAGTTTTCCTATATCTCAGACATTACTGACAATCTAAAGCAATGAGATCATGAAATCCAGCAAGAAAGGATGTAGATCATGAAGAAGAACGTTAAGAATATATACAGAAAAGCTACAATCGGATTGGTATAATACCCTATCCTAGCTCTTTTGAATCGCCCTACCAAAATGGATGGTTCATCCCTCATTTGTTTTAAATTTTTACGATAACTTGGAATGTTTGAGGATGTTATATAAAAAAATATCACTATGGTAAAAAAGTGGGTGTGGCAGTAGCGAGATCTTAAAACTTAAGAGGCAAAGGTGGTGACACACTTACTGATTCCGAATATACATACATATGGACATGTGTACATACTTCACAGGGTCTGTTTATGTTTTTACTTATTTAGGTGGCACTACAGTTCGGGGTGAACCTGGGCCTCAACCAACAAGCCTCTCCAGTTAGCCCGGTCCTTAGCTAACTGCCTCCAGCTGCGCACTCCAAGTCGGTTGAGATCAACTTCTACTTGCGCGAGGTCTTCTTCTACTGCGTTGTCCCTCCGGGTTTGATTCGAAGACTCCACGGGCCGGAGCATTGGTGTCCATTCGCTCTACATGTCCTAGCAATCTTAAACGACTGATGCGCAGTTTTCTGACTAGGTTGATGTCGCTGTACAGCTCGTATAGTTCGTCGTTGAATCTTCCGCAAACGGGACCGAACATTCGACAAAGAATCTTTCTCTCGAAGCGACTGAGGATCTCTTCATCCGCAGACAGTGTCCATGCTTCAGCGCCATAAAGTAGGACTGGGATGATTAAGGTTTTATAAAGAGTCTCCTTGGTTCTTCGGAATAGGGCATTGCTACTCAATTGCCTTCCTAACCGCAATTGGCAAGAGTTATTCTTCGTCTTACTTCTGCTGAGGTGTTATTTTCAGATATTATAGCAGAGCCGAGGTAGACGAAGTCCCTTACTACCGCAAAGTTGTAGCTGTCGATTGTGACGTTCTGTCCAATTCATCGATGTTGTGTGTCCCTTCTCGTTTATACTTTGTTTTCCCCTCGTTTACCGCTAAACCCATTTTGGCAGCTTCCGTTTCAATACTAAAGGTCTGTTTATGTATCAAACTTAATATGCCGATGGATAGGGTATAAGCACTTCTGTGTTCTGTTGAGTCTGGGGCGTTGGTTGTTGGAAACAGAAAATAAAGTTTTTTTTATATGGAAGCATGACTTTTAGTAGAATACTTTTCATACGGTTATTGGGTTCGGCTTCGTGATCAAGCAAGGAAAGAACACTCTATGAAATGAACGTCAAACTAAATTATATAATATTTAAATTTGGACAGAACGAAGGAATGGTTTGAAGGTGCAAATAGAACTTGGTACAAGTCGTAATGGAAGGAAAGGAAATATTAAAAACAAACACAACCTCTCACTATCACTATCCATGGTCAACGTGGTCGAAAGTTGTCAATTCGAACTTTCTCGTGACGTCGGGAAGATAAAGTTGTTGATCATGTAATCATAATCTTAGGTGTTCTGCTGTAAGTGGTTGCTATAAAACATTTCGTAGCTTGCCATATATCAAAATATCATAAATGGCATGTAGGGATCTCATGGTATGATCTGATTTTGCCGACAATAGCTTGCTCACAATCTCTGTTCAACTAAGTTTTTTAAATGACTTATCATTTAATAGAGGTATATTTGGATCCATTTCGCGATGACTTTTATGCAGCTCTTGATGTCAAAACCTCAGACTATAAAAAAATATAAAAAAGTCTCAACACACTTAAACAACTTGTAGTTCCAAATCAAGGGAATATGACCTTGTTGCCATTAAAAGGAACAAGTTTCTGAGAAAACATAAAGATCTTTATGAACGCAACTGCAAGTGTGAGTAAATACTTAAAATTTTCTGCTCAGTTATTTCACACTTGCGAACTAAGCAACAATAGCAAGATGAGTATTTCCAACTGAAAGCATCAGCTCCTACATGTGTAATTAGCAAAATGTTACTGGTAGACATGAGCAAATTGAAGTTAATTTAATGTATCCAATCCATTATACTGTTCTCTCAGTCAAAATGACCGCTATCTGCATTTTTGTATTATATTGAACAAATATCCTTAATTCCTGTTGATATATGTGTAAGTAGCTTTAAAGTAAATAGGTCATTCCTTCTCCACATTTGAACCATACTGGTCTTGTGGTTGTGTAATTGTTACCAACATTTCTAACACTCCACCAAAGGTAGCAGAGTTTTTACTTAACCACTTATCCTTAAAGTAATATAGGCACATAACACATCAAGTCTACTAACCGGCTTGAGCTGATTAAAATCACATTAAAATCCATCATCCCATGAAAACATCAAACCAATGCGCAATTCCAAGATATTATCAAACCAAATAAGCTCACCTTGCTCCATAGTACGTCACTCTTTGTAACCAAAGTACCTAGGTACTCACTAATCTATCTAAAAGGATTATCCCAAGAGAAAAACGTATTCATTCAGATGTAATTACAAATTCTGAATGTGTGGTAAAACTTCCCTTTCACTGCGGCTGCGGTATCATCAATGGAATGCAAAGGAAATGAATAGATAAACAAGTTATTTTCCATGAGAATTACATCCGTATTCTGCTCCTCATCATGCCTGTTATAGTGGTGAAGAGGGTGACAGAAATGCAGGGCGTTGGCGTTCAAGTGTATCCTTCACAGATAAACTATCTTTTATCTGGATAATAAAAGAGTGAAACACAAAGAACAGTACACGGTTGTAAAATAAGTCAGCACGGTAGAGAGCTTTACTCTATATGGTGATTTTAATCGTGTACAGGTGGATTTTAAGGACAATCAGGGATAGGTGACATTCATTGTGTCGTCATTTCACTCCGAAGGTGGCTGTTAAAAGGAAGTTTCATAAAAATACATAGGCTTTTCGATTTTTATTTGCAAATGGTCTGTTGTCAGCATAGCCTTCAGAATATGACCGAGTTTGTTATGTCAGAAAATCGATACATATGCCAGCAGATCCAATTTTAAATTATTGTTTACAGTGCCCTAAGGGAATGCAGACCTTAGTCGATAAATTCCACTTCAGTGCCTGTGTCACAGACGTCTATGATTTACATAGTATCTTGTAAACCCTTCCAATCAAAATTCAATAAATGATGGACACACACGTTTTGACTTTGAAGTTTGAACTGAAAACAAGTTACTAACTATCAACAAGCAGCCCAAATTACGTTGCCTCTCAAGTGGATTTCGCAGACAAGAAAGAATAAATTGTCCCTAACTGAGTGGAATCAATTGGCGTCGTTCCTAAACGGGTGGTGTACCTACCCTCAAGTAATTACCAAATCTGACAAAAAGAGAAAGCTGAAGTGAACCTCTATAGCAGACAAAGAGTCTATAAAATGCGAATCCTTCATCAAAAGACCTTATCAAACGAGAGGACAAAAAATGGTCGTAAAATCAAAATACCGTATCGATAGATGTACTAAAGTTAATTGAACTGGAATAAATAACATTTTCCATAAGGGGTGGACTTGCTCACAGGTTGATGCTTAAAGCGTTTCGTCGTCTCATGGCGTCTTCCCTTCGAGCCAGTGGTGGTAAATCAGCAGTGAATGTCAAAAGCATTTTTTTTTTTTTTGGATTATTAAGTCAATTACATGAACGTGCTTGGATTGTATGGACAATGATTAAGGATGTCTGCAGTCAGTAGTGTATAAACATATTTGTGTGATGTATGCTGTGCAATAGATCGACGATACTTAATAATAAACACGTATCAGGTTCAGCTACCACCTTACCGAAGTTTGTTTTAGTTAAGATAGTAATTATGAACATATCCCCTTTACTGCACTGCAGTTCATTTGCTTTCAATGTTTTCCCTTCGATTTAGGTGACTGTGCTAGAAATGCACAGGACTAGAAATGTTGGCACTAGGGTACGAATATTGGTTTGATAAAAATTCATATGTATGTACAATTGAGTCAGATGTTTGAATTGAATCAATTATTAGGATGCTTTATAAGCACTTATAATTGGCTCTTTCTAGTTTTCTTGCGATTGCTGCCATTACTTTTTAAATGCTGCAGAAAAATTGCAGTTGTAGCTTTGTGTTTATGTGTTTTCATATTATTTGGATAACATTCAGAATGAGAACTTTACTTTGACGATTCGTATGTTCGATATCTAGACTTGATACTATAGTCTGACATTATCATTAACAATGTTAGTTTTTACCCGACCTTTGTTACTTGACGTTATCTTACCGGTACTTCAAGTCGATTACAAACTGGAGAGTTCTGCTAAAAGTGTTCCTATCGGATCATAGCTACAATACCTTCCAAATCAAATACGAAGCTATTACTCTCCAGGAGAGGAGTAATTCGCTGGATACGCTTTATGTATAGAAGAGCTATGTAGATAAGTTTTTCAAATCTTCTACTAACCTCAGAACGAGATGGAAGATGTTGCACAAAACCTAACCACTATCATCACCAGATGTTTCGAACATTCTGTAGATCGCCAGTTCACTGGTGGATCCTAGAGACTATGAAAGAAAGAACGAAGATTTCTAGGGTTGTGACCGCTCTGACTCGGTTGGTGCTAAAAGGCGTTGCTATTTAGATATCCGATGAAGCGAAATTTCTGGGAGTGATCTTGGATAAGAAACTTCTTTCGGCAAAGCGTATCAAGTCAAAGACATCAATTCGCACTCAGTTTCCTGGGAGCGTAAGGATGCTTTTGGCAAGACATGTGACTTATTATCGAAAAAGGTCCTCTTTTCTACCTTATGTGGCGGTTGTTTGGTGGAGAGTGCTTTCACGTAAGTTTGAACTACCTTCTGCAAATGAAACGAAACCCCAAAGAACGGCCTGTTTCGGCTCAGGAGCTTTCCCGAGAATGTCTGGTTCTGCTCTAAAAGCTTTCCTTGATTTGCCTTATGGCTCTTAAACTAGTCAACTTAAACTTTGTTAAGACCGACAACACTAGACTGTTGCTTCTGTAAGCATAGTCACCCATTTGCCTCGATGGGGATAAAGGAAGTATTTGGCAACCTATTCATAAGAAATTGATCCACTTAATTCCGTATTACAGGTGTCATAAGAGACTATAGATTGAAGAAGTTGTTGCCAGAAAGGTTCTACCCACCGCAACAGTCGGTTTATTGCCCTAGAGTTTGTGCAAATATTAAAAAAGGGCAAAGTTATCACAGCTGAGATCTTTAAAGTGTCTTGTAATGAGTTTAATTTTGGTTAAATGCGAAGAAAGACACTTATTCCTCTGACGTCAGGACAAATGTGTTCAGTTTCTTGAGGGTCTGGTAAATAATTCTGCCATTCCGTTCATCCTTATCAAATAATCTTTCACTGTTTAAAGATCATTAGCTCCAGGAATTTAATTGGATTAGGTATTGCTTATGAGTAGTTATAGTACGGGTATAGAAACGGGTAGTATAAAGGTATATAAATCTGACTTCCGTTTGTATCAAATCGTAGACGCATTGACTGGAGGAAGCTCTGAATCAGAAAAACTCGACTCTTCGGTAAGCATACCGTCTTGCATATCAACCTTAAGGCAGCCAAACAAAATATATTCCTTCCTAGACACTTGTGCGACTTCTTCCATGACCTAGACGAAATAGGTATTAGGCGACATTTGGAACTACATACATCAAATCAACAGGATAATTTGCAAATTTATCACAGTAAGGAGTTGAACCATAGATACGGGGCAGGGTTGACTAATTGCCATGGGACATCTTTTCCCTAAAGGTATCACAATGTTTCTGTTTTGACTTGAGTGTGGGGTTCCGAATCACTTTCACTTTCCCTACCCGCATAGATAACCTAATCTATTCTGAAGGAATAAGGGATACATTTAATCTATAGAAAATTGTACACCAAAACTTAATATGTACTCACCCATTTCACATAGGACACGAGCACATCCTAAAGGAAATCCATTAATTTATTCATTTGACACAGAACGTACATGTTTCAGAACAATCTTCTGAACACAGGAATAAATGCAAAAGGAAACCAAACAGACGCTGTTTGCATTTCTTCTTACAGGAATATGAAGGCTTCTAACATGTTGAAACCTTAAATGTACTGACTTTTCCACAGGGAAATCTCTGCACGTTCAATATTGTTAGCTGAACATATTTCATGGCTTAAACATCGTTAATTTAAAGAGCATTAGTGAAAAACCTCTGGTAGGTACTCATAGCTATGGCTACACGAGCTGTACTCGTATAACCATAAATCATTTCGAAGTATGTTCTTCCCTGTAGCTTCGAGAAAATAAAATCGTCTTTCCTCCCCCCACCTCCACCACTTCAATCTGTGTAAACCATTTTGTTAACGCACGTGAAGCACTACTATCGCCATCAACGCCACAGAAGGCACTCTGCTGCATTGTTACGTGGGAGATTACTTTCAAATGAATTACAAACTTTAAAAGTCATCGCCATCCTAATTGGTACACCATTTCTTGCTCAATTTCACACCTCATCCTCTGGGTCACCTTGGAGTTCTCCCTTTAACTTGGCTGGACTTAGAAAGCTAATTAAAGTTGGGAGCATGTGCCAACATAGGGCCCCGCTCGCTGAAGGTCCTTTTGAAGTTTGTGTGGACATGTCAGCTTTAAAGAGAGATTTTTTCCGGAAATGTGTGCTTTAAGTGGGCGCACAGCTAACTGAGTGGAATTTAACGCATAAAGGACGCCCGCCTTATTGGGATGCATAGGACATGGTCGGAAAGTGCATTAAAACCACCAAATACACAGACGTGCGCTCATATGAATTCAATAATCCCATGATGGGATTATGTCATAAATTTAAGCACCCACCCTCCTGTTGGAGGGAAACGCTAAAAATCAATTTTGATTTGTGGATTTTTATCCTGGCTGGAGAGGATGTGGAACGGGCTACGGCATCGGCCCTATTACAAGGCAATGGCAGTGGAAGGAATAGACGTTGGTTTGGTAGCGATGAATGGGTGACCCATAGACCCCAATTCCGAACGGTTTGCCGATGCGGTGGCTTATCCCAGCAATCCATTATTACTACCGTCTACTTTTGATGGCGTTTCCACTGGTAGTGGTGCTACTGATGGTACTCTGATGCAATTTAGTGGAGAAATATTTATGTTTGCGATTTTGCATGCATGCGCCAACTTGTATAGTAAATTAATACGCCATTGGAGTTTATACCAGGACAGAGGACACACACAAAAGGTTTCATGGTGAGAAGTCTGCCCTGTTGGCTGAAAGCCCGCGTGTAGATGGGGCTACGTTAAAGTGTGAACATGCATTAAGCAACTGAAGGGTAAGTCAATTTGACATGTGGTAGAAAGTTTTAGACACAGATTGGATGGAAAATTTGTTAGGACATTGCGTTTAAGCCTTAAATTGTGCATTTAATGTGTGATGTGGCGCAGTGGGGTGCTACTAGGAAATTTGGTCACGGAAGAAGTATTACATTGACATGTGAGAGTAAGAAGAGAAGGGAATGCAGGGATAAGCGGATATTGAAAATCTACAATACCCCTGGAACGGATGTAGTGATACCCTATCTTCCTTCCATTTTTACTTTTGAAAAGTGGGGATGGACGGTTTGCTTTTTCTGGTTTATGAATGTTACATGCAACATTTTGTCAAAACTAATTTTTTGATAAAAATGCCCAGAAAAGTGCGTTATTGCGTTTTCACAAATAAATATTTGATCTAAATACAATTTTTCTATTTCATATAAAAAAGTGAAGTTATGAAAAAGTAGGAGTGGCAATAGGCAGAATTTATACTTCAACAACATGTCCTTCTGAAAAGCCCAGGTATTTAATTTTATAGTCATTGCTTTAAATTTAAGACCTAAAAAGTGATGTCATACTGACAGATGGAAGGACATGGCTCATTTGTCTCCGCTATTGATACGACTATACATATCTACATATATTATGTGTACTTTATATGATTATTTCACTATGTTGAAAACCATGTAAGAATCAAGCAAGACCAAATGGCATTACATCAGCTGAACTCCATTAGACTTCGCTTTCACTAGTAGGTATAGAGGATTATATAATCCAATTGCTGAATTAGGTTGGCAGTACCCGTCCTTATCGTACGCTGCCTTACAAACATCGAGTTTTATAAAAAACCGAACAAATTATAAAACGAAAAACTTTGATCAATGTGAATCATTTCGGATGATTGGAAGCAGTTTTACGTTATTGGGAAATATTTTCGAATAAAAAACACTCCGTTATGAACATCGCAGGGTTGAAACCACTTTTAGTCGTTTATGCTAAGGTTTCTGAGTCTCAAACCTAGAATTTCGTGCCACTCGTGGTTCAATGCACTGAGCGATGGCGCACATTGACGCAAAATGAAAAATCTTTCAATCTAATTTGCATTCGTATTAAAAGAGTTCCACCGAACGACATTCGAATACGTCAGATGAACTTGTACATGTTAGGCCAACGTCCATTGATAATGCTTAGAGGAAGTGATTAAATCACTGAACCGGAGATATTAGTGTCGAAAGTTTCCGGTGGTCTTCTCTGCTCCAAATTCACTTGGGGGTTGAATGACATTTCTCAGATACTGTAAGTGCTTCCACCTAGGATGATGGGCCATCAACTCCCCCAAAGTTGTGCGGTTGCTGCAAAGTGATTTATTATTAATTTGCAATTTGCTTCGGTTTGGCTTGGTTCCGGTGTCCTTAGCTGCAACTTGCAACGATTCATGTCTCCAAGATCAACTCCTTAACGATAGTAGGAGGTGGATTCAGTCCTTTTAGACGTTACCAATTTGCTCCCATGGGTTTGGAGAATCAAATTGATATATTCTTCTTAACCCAGTAGCAAAGGTGGTGCAACGCCCTGTCTGAGTAAAATTATGATGTCCTTATGTTACAAGTTGTGTTACTCCCTGAGTAGTTTGCAGCAGCCATGTGGTAATGATTGGATGACGATTTTCCACAGAATCTGTGCTGAGAAGAACAGATTATTCATAAGTTGATCGATGATAAATCTGGGATTTAAGGGCCGGATGTTATTTGTGTGTCTACATGTTGGATAACATTTAGGAAACGAGCTTAGTTTGGAGACATGCCTGGAAGATGACATTTATTTCTCAGTTGACTGAGTGATTTCGTGTTTGTATGGATGGAAAGGCGATGATTTTCGCAAGATGACTCAGCCTCTTTTTGAACGATTTTCATGAAATATTCATACTCTTAACTGTTTATATGGTGGTCAAAGTGTAGTGATGCGAATACATAATTGTACAAGTATTCCGACGCTAGCCTCTTACTATCAACTCCTACTATACTTGGGGCCAGGCGAGATATGGGGGAGGAGTGTTTTTTTTTTTACAAAAGCATTTCTTCTTGCTCCAAGAGGCAGTAGGTGAATTCCCGAGATGGAATTAACAGTGGCGTCTGTCTATCAATCCAGTCAAGTCGCACTATTATTGTTCTATATATTCGATATAGAATTAATCGATATTCGGTATTAAAGGAAAATAGTCTTCCAGGTTGGGGGTCGGAATAATTTCTCATGGAAAAACAACTTAGTTACGAAGCAGCGTTAAGCCTCGAATAAGGGTAACCCTGCCACAGACAAAACAAGGCCAATACGTGGCCAAGGCCGAACAATTAGCCCTAGATCACAGGACATCACTGGACAGAGGACAAGGACAACGCCAACAAACAAAGTTTCTACAAACACCTCGATAAAACGCAGGAACAATATCCTAAGCATCCTTAGCTAGGACAGCTGATAAGTTGTGACCACCAGGATAATGGGTTCAGGCTGATTGACACTGATGCGGATCTAGAGGTTGAACTATAATAGAAGAATAGTCTCAAACGACCGTTTCCGAAATAGTGCGAAAATAGAGGATTTGTGTTGTGTTCGTTAAGTTTTTGTTCACTTTTATTCGATTCGAATCCATTCGATCTTTCGTACGAAAATGTGACAGTTAAACAGTTGTGAATGAATATGAATCACAAAAGTGTCATTTTAAGCTTGAAGTAAGTACAAGTAAAATTGAAATAGTTATCATTTAATTTTTATAAGTAAACATATATTTTTAAAACAGCTCGAGCTCGAGTTGCTGCCGACCACATACATACGCCTATTATGGGTTACTTGAGTAATTGACAGTACTGTAGGAAACTTAACGTAAAATTATAGTTCAGCTTTAATCATAATTTAGTAAAGGACAAGGTTTCTTCATCTCTGTGTAACTTAAGGTATATGGAAGTCTCCCAAATAAAAAATGATAGGCCGAACGGATGAAATTATGATCGTATTTTGGATGATCAAAAAGAATAGGAACAATCGCAAGAGGCGGAGACACTGAAAGTTCGTATTATAATCATTAGTTTAAATTTTACTATATGGCACTGAATTACGGATTATATGGAAAATAAGTTATGGAATCCTTGTTCCTTTCAAAAATTCTCTTGCAGTTGGGGGAAATTTGAAGAGACAAGACGACGTTTAAACTAATTGGTAAGGTTTGATGGTTGACTACGTGCATCAACAACTTTCAACGGATATTCGGCAATGTTCCAAATTGACCTTAGTTCCAAAAATTTTATTTTTAATACATGTATGTATATATTTATACAACTTAATATTACATCAGTTGCATTCGTTTCGTTTTTGCTGCACTGCGTAAATTGTTGATACATTTTTCCCAGAAATATCTGTCTATCTCTTAAAAGTGTATGAGTTTTTATTTTTTTTTTCAACTTTTATTTATTTCGTCCTTAATATATGTACATACATATGTATACATATGTATATTACATTCGATGTATCTTTTTTCGAGAGAACAGATTACTATACACGAACACGAATGACACAAATTCTGAGAAACATATGTACATCTCGAATTCAACATATGTAAGTTCAGTATAGGATTGCTGTATTGATGTTCTAGAACTTTGTTACTCACACAGTGTATGTACATGCAAAGGAGCCAAGAAAGAACTTGTTTTACATCATTCAGCTCTCCTTTTTGTTTCTGAAGCACGAAAAAGTTTTTCATCATTACGTCGAAAGACTTATGGCGCCGCAATTATTAGTGTCCTTTGCTGCCTGCGGTAATGTCAGTTGTCAAAGTTTATTATAAAATTGGCGTAGCTAAGGAATATTGTTTAGAGTAATATTCGATGCTACTTTCGTCCTGTGTGCAATTTGGTGTAATGCATACTCAAAAACTATTGCTAGTTAATACATACATACATACATACTCGTATTATGTTTATCAGAGTGCAGCAATTTATAAAAAAGTTTCGCTATATCTTGGTTAGAAGCATGTTTTTGCTCGACCTTATTCGAGTCTTTATTAATTTTAGTATAAAAGGCATATGTGAGTTATATACATACATATGGAAGTAGAATTCTAAGAGTATAGTCTTGGACCATGGTTCGATAAACTTTTACTTCTATTTGCAGTTTTCAACCCAAGACGAGTCGAGATATGTTATTCTTATCGTTATAGATATATATATGTACATATATGTACCTTAAGGCAAACATGATTGGTATTGAACTTCTCTATGGTGCTCGATTTTTCTTTTTGGAGGCTAATGGCATAATCTCTCACCATTGGAGCTTATAAAAATGGTTTGTTTATATGTACATATATATGTATGAAGTTAGGCTTCTTCTTGCATATAATTCACATATATTGGCACTTGCATGAATTCCTACTCACGCAAGGCTGATGAGTATGTAGGTAGAGGTGGTTGACTCAGCAAGACGAGCTGAAACATAAGTAGCGCGATAAGCACCGTTTTAATACCCAGACATCTGAACTGTCGATTATAGAATGGTGTTGACCGTTATTTAATGAATGACAGTTATTCAAATCCATCCTATTACAATGAAAAAACTGATAGTGTCCCGAATTTTGATTGCCTTTAACTCTGTTAGTTCGTCGATAAAGGATTTACCTAGTGTGGATTGCCTGGCCCTACCTAGGAATTGTTTCTTTTTCGTAAGAGGTATTGCAGCTGCGACAGTGTATATTGAATGTAATGCCAATTCAGGCCGCATGGATCACGATGGCCCAGTGGCCAGTACTAATTGCCAGAAATCTAGCAATATCCGCTTTGTTCTTAATCAATAGTTCTTGTATTTGGGCCAGAATTGCGTAGATTTGACACACAATACCCAATGGGGCGTTAGCCACTAATTCATTTCTCTTAATGTTACTATGACAAGGTACCCAAAGGAGCCTGATTGTAAACCGATGACCCAAAGAGTAATATCCATTCACTACATCCTCAAAACTTGTAGCAGGTATGACCTGGAAATGTTCAGAGAATCAGAGGAAATCCCAGCCTCTACTCCACAGTACGTTTTGAGTCACACTGCCTGGTTCCCACTGCACACTAGTTGGTAATCTGATCGTAACGTTATTTCTGAAATTCACTCTGGGAGTTGTATAGTTAGTAACAGATACAAGATGGTGTTGTGTTGTGACCATAAGATTTGGTACACCAGCATCCCGTTTCTCTTAACCTGAACGCACTACATGATACTAAGAACGATCGAGCGGCGGGAGGTGCAAAATAAGATTTAGAGCTTCTACAGGGCATATTCTCATGGCAGCCGTTTCGCTTAGAGCTTCAAATCTTTCCATTTTCTTGATAATTTGTGGTTGTATTTGTTCCTTAACGCCGGCCACCGGTCCAACGATTCGTAGGAAAGAATCGGACGCACCATCGCGTCCTCTGTTCTCTGAAAAAAACACTGTGTTGAGTCAGTATTACGTAGGACAGTCGTCCAGCATCAAGACCACTCGACAAATATCGTACGTCGTTTTCATCATACGACTTCCTCAATACGGAATATTTAACATCTTCGGGCATCCTTTTGGAGACATTTTTTGGTCAGGGGTAACACGCTGTGTATCTGTTAAACTGGCTGTTAAATTTGGCAGATGTGTATGAGATTTTTACTGAGTATACTTTGATACGTCATCATAAAAAGACCGACGCTAGAACATATATATGTACATACTCGTACGGGTTGTTGGAAGTTATATTCGAAATTTGTGTTCTGTTCGCTCGGTTTGGAAGTTATACGAGTAATATTCGCAAAGCAAAAGTGAATTTCATTTCATTCAAGTCTATGATCCTTTGCCTCATTGACCCAACCAAGGAGCAAATTCTCAAATACCCACTGAAGAACACCATATCCGTAAACAGTTGTTAAAAGAATGGAAGTATCCATTTGTTTTCCTTGTCGACATACTAAAGTGGTCCTAACAATACACCAACAAAAAGCTCACCAAATTGCTACCACGAAGGTTCGCCACAGTTATCATTGAAGTCATCATCGTCACAGAACCTGTCGTAAAAATCTTACAGATTTTATTACACTCTTTACCGATGGTCATAAACTTTCAATACCTTACCTGAACCGAAGCAAGGAGTAAATAGTAAGTCTTTAATAGCACCTTGACGCCATTACAATCAGTCTGCAGCGGCTATTTACTTTTCATTTTGCCTTTTACTTGCAAACAGAACCATTCGAAGGACATTTACCCGCAGATATTCAAAAGTGGAGAACTCAATTCGTCCATCATCCGGTTTCAATTGCGATTTGTCAACAAAGTTGCGGTTTCTCTCTTCGGGATCGATGTGCATTAAAAACCATAAAAATCGGTTACTTTGTTGACTGGTAGTATCAATCAAAAATTCGAAGTACTTCGATATGATGACGACGCTGTCACGAAAATGGATACCAAGAAGAAAAAGGATATTCGGATAATCGTAATGTGCAAGGACATTCAACGGTTCATTAGGCTGGCAGCAGGAGGGAATTGCAAAAACAAATTCAATTCAATCGAAGGAGAGTCATCTGAATCAGTTGCGATTATTATCGTGTAAACAAGGTTCGGGAACGGAACTTCTTTTCATTTTGCGATTGAGTATGGTTGTAGTGGAATTACAACTGTTGTAGGAGTCCAGGATATCATGGTCTTTACGCAATTATTAATGGAACTTTGATGAGTAACCATTTTTCCTGCAATAACGTAATTGCTTGATGTAGTTGGGGTTTAAATTTGGGTGTAGCTTTTTATGTATTCATATGTATGTATGTATACTTAAAGTGCAGTTTTGAGTGTCAACTCACGACATTCGGCCTTTTTAACAGCCACTCGCAAGTGGATACATGTTTTGTATTACATAATCTATTTTACTAGTAGCCGAAAAAAAAGAAGCTTAGACTTCTGACCTTTTCGACAATAAAATAACAATGATCCCCAGGAATACTTATGCGGGTTTTATTCTTTTCTATATTTGATGCATATATTATACCTCATATATTTTTTTTATTCTTTTGTTCTACGAGTGCTGGATGATAAGCAGGAAAGCAGAGCAGATTTTGGAGCGCTTGATCTGAACAAGTAGAAGCAGCGTGAAGGCGGAAGGCTGCCGTGGCTCAGGCAGAGTCCAAAAAATAGTAACTGTACTAACTCTGGCACCTGATTCCGCGATAACATTTAACGCATTTTGTCTACAAAATATCACTGAAATGATTTTGTCGAAAAATGCCCTCAAAAAGTAGGCGTGGCCATACATAGTGTATGAGCAAATTATTTAGAACTAATTGTATTGCCCAGTGGGCGCCGTGTAAAAAATATAACACGCACAACACGAATGGCTGTGAGAAGCTAGACCTGTTGCGCCAAGTAATTGTTTTAATTTTTTTAAAATTGTACTACCTATAAATTAGTCATTGCTAAATTTTTCAAATTCTAGTGAAAATATAAAAACTTTGGGAACTTTTACAAAGTGGGAGTGGCATATTCCTAATATATTCACTCTATTTCTAAAATAACAATCATACCAGTGTTTCACGAAGCTTGTGGTAAATTGTTTACTAGTATATGTGTACCAAATCAAATATGTACACATGTAAACTGATTTCAACTTTAAGTAAGTTACAAGTTAAAGATCGAATGAGAATTCAGTTTTCTACTTGTCTCCCCGCAGACTGTATGCATTTTTGAAGCAAATCCGTTCAGTCGTTTCGGCAGATAGAATTGAGGGATCCACTCTTTGAATTTCTCCATCATAGAAATGTAAACTTTGATAAAATTCTCGAGTTCGAACGAAACCAATACATGCCCTATTATAGGGATGAGTATTAGGTACCTTACGGAAGTAGGTACAAGTAAAATGGAAAATTTATAGATAAAAGTTACAACCTGTCTGAAACGGATATTTCATCTTAATCAGTTTTTTGATCTCTAGAACTTTTGAAAAGTGGGTTGTCAGTGGACTTAGGTATTTAAAAAAATGTTTGTTCTTGTACTGCTTTCATTTTCAAAAGCCTATATTTGTATATGGAGGTCGCTAAAATAACAAAATCGATCCGGAGAGAGTTATGTCTTTAGTCTGTGGTCGAAAGGAGGCGAAGGGATACTTTTCAAAATCTAAGAAAGGTTAGATTTTCTGAATTTATTAGATGGCATCAGTATAAGAGAAACAATGCTCATCATTTCTTTAAAAGTATGGTTGAAATTAAAATCTAATCCATTTGAAAATACATTGCCTTTACCACAAATGAACTTGAACGATATCTGTTACCTGTTCTAAACGAATGTTTTGATTTTAAGGGGGTTATAAGTGAGCGCTGCGGCTCAGTGGTTAGTGCGTTGGACTATGGAGCAAGGGGTTCGAGGTTCGAATCCCAGTTGGAACACCTGAAAAGTTTTTCACGGCCCCACATCTCGCGAGCGTCTGACAAACATCCGAGAGTACAACTGTCCTGAGAAAACTTCTCAAATAACAAACTGCCCTTCGGACACGGCATAAAACAGTAGGCCTCTTCCATTCGTGTAAAGAATATAACACGCACAACACGAATGGTTGTGAGAAGCTAGAATCTACATAGGTCGTTGGGACCCTGTTGCGCCAAGTATTTATTTATTTTTTTTTTATTCCTCTTTCTTATTAGTCTCAGAGATGCCAGCATTTTGTCATGGAAATTTTCATGCTTTCCAAATTTTCTCACAGACTATTTACAGGAAAAAAAAACCGAAAATTAATAAAAAAAAAAACACCAGTTTGATTCAACATTTTTTTATTTTGTATCAAATTTCGAATATGATGGCAAATTTTCCGAATTTCCATAGCACCATAAGATGACATTTTTAACTCTCTTAGACGAACATGTAGCTACATATGAATATAATTCTATCTCTACTTCACTTAAAGTCAAATCCAGTTTCCTCCCAATGGATGACATAATTGTGCCTGTACCTTTTCGAGTATCAAATATGTACTAAGGAACTGCATTTGGTAATTGATTCATCTCAAAATGGGAAGCGTTTAATGATCTGTAATACAATCTTTTGTAAGAATACGAGCTCGTACAGAGATTTTTTCCTCCGTGCTCTTCGTTCTTCTTTTCATTCCTACTCCACAAATATAATATTTAAGTGTATGAGTATACTTCTTACTTCTGCAAAAATATGATATAAGTTTGCCAGGGAATCAGAAAGAAATTCGGAATTAAGACAATTTTTGAAGAACTAGGTTGAACGAGGTAAGACTATTTCAGTCCTATTTTATTCCGTTTAACACACGGTTTTTAATGGTCCTACATACACATGTACATATGTATATAGGTGTATAAATCAAATTCGCCCTGTATTAGTTGATCAAGACTACTTATAGAAGAATTTTCAAGGAGTAAAAATTTCCTGTTTTTGATTCTGGAAGACAAAAAGTTTCGCTGTTTGGTTTAGGTAAAATATTCCCTCAAAAACAGAAAAATCCAACAACCTGGCAGACAAATTTCGTTACGGCAAAAGTCGGCTGGGGCATCCACTATGTATTATTACTTCTATTCGCAGCCTCGGATTACACAATATTGCTGTAATGTATACGTTGACGAATTAAATCTGGATAAATCCTACTAAACATAAAAGAGAACCGCCAAAATAATTCTAAATGTGAGAGGGATCAGCCGGTTAAACATAAGACCATGAAAAATTCGAGGAATACCTGTGTAAAGTTTTGGGGTATAAGATTAGATTAGACTATCGGTGTGAGGTGGAAGCATGTCACCATATCACAGACGGGCCTATTGTGATTTTTTCTAAAATTTTATCTCTTTCATGATACCAGAGTTCGTGATGAATCTACATAAGTGATGAATCTTTGAGTGAGCGAGCAGATATGTATATCCTTTGCTTCGAGGTAGAATTTACCTAAGTGACGATAACGTGTTAAATAGATACTGTGACACAAAATATGATCTGCTCATTCTTCGTCCATGTTACACATGTGCTATCTTGAGCTATTCCATAGTCAGGAGGTGTTTTTTGAGTTGACAATCTCCGGGTAAACGAATCTGACTTCTAGTTCGATTTACAGTTGTTTCGTTCTCTTGAGGAAGATGTTTGGCATGAATATTTTTGATTTTGCTTGTCTGTTATATTCAGTATTATTCAGTATTCAGTATTCGCGCCAACAATTTTTTATTTTTTTTTGGAATATACATAAGTTCTGACTGAAGTTATATTTGGGAAAGAGTTATTCGTTAAGGTAATTCCAAGTAGTTCATCTTTGGTCCATTCTGCGACAATGTCTGGGACTAGCTTGGATGTCTGTATCTGATGATGTAAGGATGTAAGGTTAAGGAGAACTTCTGGCGCTGCAGTAGGAGTTGTTCTCATTGCCCCCGTAGTGCCACCATACCAGTGCTGCCTAAGTGACAATTGATCTGCTTATGATTGTGTAAGGCCACTGCATAATTTTAGGGTTTGTACCTGATATACATATGTACATAGATTGGGGTATTATGCTGACATGTATTGAGTACTAACGTAGTGAAGGACTATAGGATATACTATAACAACCATCAAGACACAACCTGAGGTTTATGCCCACTATTACGAATAGTCAGAGAAAAAACCATACTCACTAAGCTCTAATATTAAGAAAGACTAGCATTACATGATCTAAGCGCATCCGTCCGATTGCAATCATATAATTACTCCATCCAGGTTATGTAACGGATTTCATGACTGCAAATTGGTTTAAGGCAAGATGCTGGGGTGCCTAGCTTAACAACTTTTACGAAAAGTCTCTTTATCTCCTCTGATGATGGCACTAAACAGCCTCACATTATAATAGAATTAGAAGAAATTGTAATAAATCGATCACATTCACACCTCACGGCGTTGGCCCACTTCCATTTACTCAGAAGGGTGAGTAATGAGATGTGGGAGGATTTAATTGACTGTAAAATGGAATGTCGAAGTTCTGTTACATAACAATTGCATTTCGAAAGATTCCAATTTTTTTTTATGGGTTTGTTAGGCCTTTCAGAATAAAACTAGACTAGAAAACTAGAATGCTGGATTCACCAGAATGTCATAACCCGTTTATGACCAGAAAATGTATTTTTTTTCTAAATTGATTCAGAGTCGTTTTTGGTATTATCACTGGTTCAGCAGAAAGAAATTGAATTTGATTGCCTCTTATCCTGTGATTTATCCCGACAGAAGAATTAACACCCTTTACGAAGTTGCAGGCTTGAGTTGAGCTTAAGTCTGTCGATTCCCCACAACTACAGGTTTCTTTCATTTGGATCAACTTTCCACTTTAATGATAATTCATGAAACTCTTGTTTAATTTTGTAAAAGATATGTATGTATATACTGCCACTGGGATAAATCATCAACACATCCCACTTTGCGGTTCGATTCGAAAAAAAAATCTCTTATTTCCAGATTCATTGTACTATCCCAGGATTTCACACACAGGCAATTATGAATATTTAAGGCGAAAATCAACACTAACCCTCTTTGCCGCAAATCCATTACGAACAATTCCCAAAGAGGATGGCCAGAAAAATATCAATCAATGACAACACTTTATATCCGAAAATTGACTTTCAGCCCGATCGTCTCGTTGGGGTACTTAAGCGATTGTCCTTCCGGTGCCAAAAAGTGAGCATCGAAACCTCCAACCTCCAACCTCCACACACCGAACACCACACACAAGAGCTTCCCAATTCTACCGAAATACCCCTGTACTGTGTGAGAATTTATGTTTATTTAATATTCACTTGGTCCTTCGGTGAAATATTTACAACTCTGGTATAAAATGAGAAATATTCACTTTCGGTGGTAGAATGGTTTTTGTTAATTTTTTTCTTTTTCCAGAAAGGAGGGTGTGTGTATAGGTCTGGCCCCAAAGTGCCAGGCCATTAAATTTAATAATGCGTTTTAACTCATAAAAATGGTACTGATCCCTTTTTCTTCCTTTGTAACCCAGTCTCTTGGCCAGGCCAAATAATAATTGCGGCAACACACACACTCGGTTAGTGTACGAGTATGTATTTTTTTACAAAATGAAACGTTCTGTCTCCCAGTGGAATCGATAAATTTAACTTTTATTTACTTAAACTTATTTTGTGCCGAGCTCCCAGTTTGTTTTCCGCTTATAATTTAATAATTTCTTTTTTTCCTTTTTTTCTGTGCTGAATTGCGGCGCGTTAAAGGAGGAGGAGGTCAGGTTTTGTGGTTTCCCTTTGTTTTAACAGCAGCACACAAGTTGAAAGATATTAAATTCGCAACACAAATACAATTGAGTTTCATTCTAATCCTGGCAACAGTGCGAACACAGGCACCGAGTGGTGTTTGAGATAGCAGGATACCACAAAGACAGCAGAGTTAATAAAGTCTCTGGCAGGACTCAGAAAAATACAACAAAAAAAAAAAAAAATACAAAAAAAAAATGGTTCCCTTCGGAATATTAAATTAGAAAATTCTTGATGCAAAAGCAACTTCCGATCTGTTGGTTGGCTTATTTCCAAGTGATTAGAATCACAGATTTCTTTTACATCGCAAAGAAGGGGAAGACAGGAGGATGAACAATCGGCGACTGCAAAACAGTCAGTTAGGGACTACATACATATGTATGTACATACCTTCGCACAGGAACCAGGGAAGGTATAAATTTTGGACGATGTAGTGAAAGAAGTTAAATCGAGCCCGATAACATGTGTTAGACAATTCCGATGAGTTGTTCTGGAAACGGAATTCAATTTACTACTGTCCATTAAAATGATTTATTTTTTTTTATTTTTTGTGTTCTCTTCTAAGCAGTTGACTTTTCTTGGTTTGAAATTGGTATTTAAACCCATTAGGATGGTCGATTGGCTTAGGAACCGATAAAGATGGAAAACAGAGAAGATTATGGAAATAAAGTTTTAGAGAACTCCTTTGGTTGCATTTAATTTAAGTTAAGCTTAACCAAGAAAATAAAAAGAGCTTTGGTAGCATTGACTTTAAATAGAGAAGCGATCGTGTCGCTGCATAAACCATAGATTAGGTTAGGTTACCATGGCAGGCCGCACTATCGACCTCACTTAGATCAGTGATACCAAATGGATTTAAGAAAGTTCTCTTGAAAAAATACCCTGTCAAAAAAGTATGCACCTAAATACAACCTTCTTCGAACGTAGAGAGTGCTAAATTATACAAAGGAGGTGGGAAAAATTTCCTCCTCTTCTTCGTCCATGCAGTTTCTACAGAAACATGTATCAGATTAAGATTAACTTTATGCGGACACCCTCCTCATTGGTGTCCTTACAGGCTTTGACCCAATGGTGGCGGATCTCAGAAGAATGTGAATCAGCAGCACAGAGCTATGCGATCAGAGGTAGAGAAGACGCAACGCACTTCCCCTGGGAATGACTAAACCTCAGGTAAACCGTCGTAAAAGTATATTTCAACGAACCAGCTAACACGTCACCTAAAACCACCTTAAGATTAATAACATAAACGGGCTGGGTCAGGAGGTCGCCCGCACAATAGACTAATCTTGTTCTATATTTTAAGGTATCCCACCTCGGGGAACACAATGAAGTCGTCGAAATTCGAGCTTAAAAAAGCCATATGCGAACGGAAGTTAAGCTTCCTATCACAGATGACATGGGGTAGTATATAATGGATTGGCATTAGTTAATATTAAGTTCGAGATGATTTTTCTGAGATTAGATAAAAAAAATTGTGAAGGTCGTCCTGGAAAAAACGAAACTCAGTAGTAGAAGGTAAGACCGTAAAGATTTTCATATCGTCATCACTTATGTGACATCGCCAGCACTTCAACCATTTAATAGTTCTAAAATTGCTATTGTACGGGATATTTTCTGTAACCCGTAAAATGTTTGAGTATTGCTTAAAATATATTGCTCTCATTTGTTCATGATTAATTATTGATTTTATCGGTTCTGCATATTTTCTTAAATAATGCACATAGTATGTATATAACACATAAAAAGAACAGCTGGCAGCTTTGAATTCTGCAGCAATCATTAAACGCATCAATTCACGACAGTATTGTTCGCGGTCTTTAATCGAATTTGTTCTACTCTCCTTTTTTATTATGAAAATTGATTAAATTTAATTTCATTTATTGGCAACTGTTTCAATATTCACCAAATTCGATAAAAAAATAAAATTCTTTGACATAAGTAGATTTCATACACGAATGACTCGGTGACACTTTAATCAACGGAAACCGAAAATAACCCATTTCCCATTTTGCACCACCCGCAAAGCGACCATAACAAAGGACAAATAGTTAATAAAATAGCAACACTTCCCCTATTATGCTGGCTTCGCTATTCTTACACACTTGATCCGAAAACTTCAATTCACTTACACTTTTCACGCAGCGATGCTTTCGCCGCCATTTATTTTCTCACACGCGCTCCACATCTTGAATACAAAAGAATATCGCACTCCTCCATCCCCATCCCGCGAATTGTACTCTAGTTCTAGCATCACCGTCACCCAGCAGGGGTGTAAATGTGCTAGAAAATTTATTTCCTTCTCTTATACACTTACAAGGATAACATTTTTATTGGTTTACCGCAATTTATATGATTTTATGGGGTCCCTTACCCGGCAACTCGCTCTCACGTATCGTATAACTAAGGGGATAAGATGCCACACAGTGGCAACGACTTTTAAGGTTTACAATCCATTAAGCAATTAAGGATACTTACACATGCAGCAACATATAGATTCCGCATTCTTTCTTCTGCCAGTGATAAATAGCCTGAGTTTGGGGGGGGGGGATGGGGGGGAGGTGTTCCTTGAGAAGCCCTAATGCCAAAATATCAAAATCATATCGACGGTAATTATGTGCCCCTTCAAATAATAGGCCGACTGGCGCATGTATTACACCCTTCTTCGTGTAACCTGGATGGCAATCGATCGCAGCGACAGTAGTGGGTGGCAGGGTGTTTGGCGACGTTAATGGCCATTAAACAGGATATTGAGGTCTAGGAGTGCGCAGATAATGTCGTTTTAATTTTATTACCACATACCATCGGCTTTGTGTGATTGCCTGAGCCTACAACGAGTTCCAGTAGCTGGGGCGGTGGGTTCTCTACCAGGGGTAGAAAAATCATTTCATGGATTATTGGCCTTAAGTGCCATACATCTTGGTGTATTTGAAGAAATGTCCTAGATTTAGTGAAAAATGAACTTTTTGAACCCGTGAATGTGTCACGACCGAGGAGAAAACCCATTTAACGTTTTAGTCAAGGATGAAAAACTTGCAATTATGTAACTGTAACTGCAAAGACGGGACGATTTGAATTTTACTTAACCCTTAGGGAGACGTGCGGGTGGTTAAGCTAATTTCTTTTCAGTAAACCGTCTGACAAATGTTCTTGCAGACCTTAAGGACTCAATTGAAATGGGAAAGACAATAGGGTCTGCTGCTGTTGGCATCATGCAAAATGGAAGTAATACATTCTTGTTGTTTTATGTGGTATTAAGAAAGTCTAGACAAATAGACAAGCAGGATAATGGAGGACCTTTGCGCGTATGTGAATGGATTTTTAGTTGCGGTGATGGATGTTTTGGTGGAAAACGTTGAGAAAGATTTATTTGAAAAACCAGCGATATGACACGGACGAGAGAATGAAGTCCAGGCGAAATCTGCTGCGACGTATTGAGAAGGAGGAGACAGTACAAATTTATATATTTTTGAAATCTACCCAATCCCAAAATTTGTTTATCAATAATCATTTCGGTTCATTACGCAAAAGTTACCAATTGCATATTTCGTATAAGGTATATAACACTCATATTTTTTTGTTTAAGGTAATAATTTGGCTAATGCCGAAAGTCAAAGACTGTATATGTTGCGTACCGATGAACACAGCCGCTCAACTCAACCGAGTCAACGAAATTCACGAGCCATTCTGTCTCGGCCTGTTTTTCCAGGCGTCTCCAAACCCACACTTATAGTCCGAGATGTTTCAATCAACATGCCTCTCCAAGTATTGCGGTCTTTCGGTAACTGGCCCAAGCTGCGCACATAAAGTTAGTTGAGGTTCTCTTTCAGTTGTGTGGGCCACCTAAAGCAAGGTGTTCCTCTACTGCATTATCCCTATGGGTGGGAATTGAAGACTATTCGAGCTGAAGCGTTGATGTCCATTCGCTCAACGTGTCCTAGCCATCTCAGACTAGACTTAGACAATTGATACGTAGCTCTTTCACCAAATCGATGTAGCTGTACAGCTTAAAGAGTTTGTTGTTGAATTTCCTCCTCCAAACCCGTCAACGCAAACAGAGCCAAAAATGATCCGAAGTGTTTTGCATCCAAAATACAGGAGTAACTAAATGCAATTGCATAAACCACTAAATATACTCAGCAATGACTGTTTTTATGTTCTTTTACACACCCATAACCGGACCAATTGTCACTTATGCAGCACTGACATACATGGTGGTAGAAAACGAAGTAAAGGTCTACACTAGGCAAGCTCAAAAAACTTTAAAAGTTAGCTTGTGTATGCACTACGGGGGCAGTGAGAACAACTCCTACTGCAACTTCAGAAGTTATCCGTTACCTTCTACCCTTACATCGTTGGATACATAAAGAAGCCAAAGCTTACCACTACTGGACGAATAGTGGATGTAACAGACAAACCAAAACGTTTATGTCTAGCATCTTTCTTACAAGAACGAAACAACTTTATATCTAACTAAAAGTCAAATTCGTATAGTCAAAGGACTCCTCACTGGACATTGTCAAGTCGAAAAAGACCTCATGACTATGGGAATAGCTCAAGAATGTGTAGCAATGACGAAAACATATTTTCTATCCATATAACTCCCTAATCAGGACACGACATTGTGACTTAAAGCAGATTACTTATCTGCTAGCTCATAAGGAGGAAATCACAATTGACCTATCTGTAGCCGCAGTGATATGGTGACATACTCTCACCTCATACTCATAATCCAATCTTCTCACTGGAAGTAGAAAAAAAATACCATTTTCTTGTGAGAAATTAGTCCTTAGGTTGGGTAAAAAATCAGTTTAATCTTCTAATTTTCGAATGTTGTTCCTATAAGTGAGTCTGGTGTATTATAAGTTCGGGTTCGGCTCGTTAACATGATTTTAACCTTTCTCCGCAGGGTTTAGGTGCTCACGCAATTTTTCCGCTCTGCAACAACTCTCAGTCCCTAGAAACTCATGAAATGCTACAGAAATGGAATTGGGAAATTACTTCACCGAAATTCCATGTTAATTTCCCACCTCTGAAAATGCTTCTGGCGTTTGTGGATCTAACCGCTAAACCTTATCCTTCTTGTCTCCTTCCTAGTTTTCTTAATAAATAGTTAGTAAGTTTGAAGTAGATTATTTTTGCAAATGACAAGAAAGAGAACAAGCAAACACTAGTGTGTTTGTTAGAAAAAGCGTACACCGGGAGTGTAACCTCGGGTAATATGGCCAGTGGGGCGCGTAGGAAATACGACAAAATGGTTCATTGGTTGACGAGGTTTGGTTGATTGAAAATAAGACCTGTAGGGAGATGTGTTGAGTAAAACACGCGGGAAAGGAAATGTATGTTAACTGAGTGAGAATTCA
Source organism: Xylota segnis (assembly GCA_963583995.1). NCBI lineage: Eukaryota > Metazoa > Arthropoda > Insecta > Diptera > Syrphidae > Xylota > Xylota segnis. The sequence continues at coordinate 81,984,997 of OY757237.1, forward strand.
GTCAGGCTTCATGATTTTTGGTAAAGTAACAATATTGCATCTCGGAACTTTTCATTGCACCACTTATTACATCGAGTAAGACTTAAGATGCTTTCTACCAATTTGTATAACTTTTTTTTGGCAAATAACAATTAACATAAGTAAAATGGCCACTCGTCGCCACTGGCTCAATAGAAGCTGTCAATGAACAGAGCCCTGTGGTACTTCTGCACAAATTAGATACAAACATACTACATTACTTTGTCCCCCTGTCTGTCAGTTTCATCGACTAGTAGTTTCTCTGGAGATAGTTATCAATTATACTCAGGATATATCCGTGGGCATTTATATTCCTCACAACGTTCTTGTTACATTGCTCCATTCCACTGAATTAAGCTCGTTCAGCTTTATAGAACGTAATCGTACTTTGTACTGTGTGTACAATTATTAATTTAATGTCGTTGTATGAAAGTACTTCCAATCACCAGTTAAAGTACAAAATACCTCACCGATAGGTATAAGCGTGTCTTCTACTAATGCACACATACAGCTAGTGCCTATATTCATTGCATGTTTTTGATAAGATCTATACAGTTAAAGAAACAAACTTGTTCTTGATTCCCAATCCCAATCTGCATACAAATTAGAATTTGCCGCACGTTGTACAAAGAAAAAGCGAAACATCTTTTAGAGCAAGAGATATGTAGGTTTCACTACAAAATGCACTTTCCAATCGATGTGCTTAGATTTACTATTCTTGTTCGAAAGAAAAATGTACATCCATCTTGCCAACATATGAAGTTTTCACTGGTCACCGATGATATTGACGTCACCATTTACACATAATGATTTACACCTCGTATAATTGAGTCATTAACCAAACGAAAACGCTATCAATAAATAGTTTGACTGTTTCTATCCAAATAACCAGTAGTGTGAAGAAAACAAGTTAATTCACGACAAAGTCCGCCACCTACAACATTTCACCCACAAAATTAAGCAGCCTCGAAAATCAAGTTTTTCCCTAGTGTCACATAAAAAACCAGAAATGCCTGCAAGAGAACGCCCGCCAGAGGCCCCCCGAAAAGAGATTCGTAGCTCACTAAGCGTTCCAGTCCAGATCCACAGAGACCAAGAGTGAGAGAGTCGCCCATATGCAGTAGGAAAACTGGAAAGACACCTCAATTCACAGCCACAGCTAGCTTGGCTAAAACAACAATCTGAAAGAAAAGTCTCTCCTCCATTGAATGTGCTCAACTCTCAGATAAAAGATATTTAACAAAGAAACAACCTTCGAGGTCTCCTAGTCGATTGTTTGCAACTGCACAGTGTACACACGGCAAAAGATAGTGCAGTCGAAAGAAGATAGTTATATATTATATTTTCGCATAGTCTTAGAGGTTAGATTAAAAATGGCTACAATAAGGATTTTAGTTCTATTCCTAGTCTTAGGTGAGTTTTATACAATAGATACAATGAATTTTGAAAGAATCTCGGACCACCTTACATGAGTGTCTCGCTCGATCGCTTTTGAAAATGTCAGCGGGCTACCAATGGAAAAACGGGTTTTGAAACGTGTGCGGTTTACGTGCAGTGCGGTACGGTACGTTGTCTGTTGTGATATTATGAAATGACCTTAAAAGTGAAAGTGTTTACTGTCGATTCGATTTGTGTTTTTCATTCGCATTGGATCTGTATGCGGCAATATTTACATAGTCGCCTGTGATCGCTGTTGGGTGGTACTACATATATGTATAGCCTCGGACGTGTATGCAAAATGAAAAAGAAATCTTTGGAAAAATTTGCAATTTAAAAGTTAATAAGGAATTATAACTATTGGCTAACTTTTTATGTTAATTTGAACAGCACACTGGTATAGATCAATCAATCCCGTTCGTGCGACAAACAGACTATTTCGTTTGAAAGACACTGTCGAGTGAGTGTAATCCGATCAAGCTTTACAATGTCAATGCAAGAATTGGTGTGGAATATTATTGACGGCTATTGGGTTTATGTTCAAGTTATATAACCAAACTGGATTAAATAGTTATTTACATATGTATATTGGTATAGAAATACTCTAACAATTTCGGGTTTGATTTGAAATTTGTGGTGAATATAGTTCAAGGTCGCTGAGTCTATTAAATTGCTAACTTGTTTTTGTCGCAAACAGGTGTGGGAATTTGTCATATTTCTTGGCGGAAATTTTTGCACATTTTACATTTACAAAGGGACTGTACTGACATTGTGCTTGTTTGCACGACGTGGCTTAAGATTGACCTTTGGTTTGTGGTCCATTTCCTTCATGGTTACATTGTCTGTCATTCTTATGCTTACAGTACGTTAACGAACGAGGAACAAGGACAAAAAGGAATACTAAACCGAGTTTTGAGCAGGATTTGGTCTTAAAAAGTACATCTATCCTATGAAATAAGTGCGCGCCGTGGCTCAAGTGGTTAGTGGATTGAGCTACGGAGCAAGGGGTTACAGGTTCAATCCCTAGACAACGACCCCACCCCTCGCGAGCGTTTGGCAATCATCCGAGAGTAAAACTGTCATGAGCAAATTTCTCGAATAACAAATTGTGAGAAGCTAGACTCTGGGTCTAATAGAACTGTCGCGCGACAGATATACATAGCGCTGGGATTCAGTCCAAATCCATTATAAGCAATGATGGTCCCTACTTAACTCTTTTGCGTCGCATTTGTTTAGGCAAATCTAATCACAAGTTTAACTAGGAATCCATTACATTGGATAATCCATTACATTGGATTCCTACGAAGCCTAAACGCTTTCCACGAAGCCTTTTATGTTGCTAAAAATGTGTAAATACTCTTGTGTGAAGAGTTATGTAGAAACTTGCCTTATTTCATACGATTTCGAGTTATTCCGTGATATTTACATGGTGTATGAATTAAATCACCTTCAACGTGTATGTCATTACAGTATCTAGGTAGATTGGTACATGCTACGTTCTTATTGGCCACGTATAACGCTTTGTATACCCTCCCTACACACCCACAATAGGGATTTAGATGCAGTATATGTATGTATGTATATCCTTTTTACGTCATGTAGAAACAATTCATTGCTAAGAATGCTTTTTTTCATGCTGAAAGCATTTTAAAGCTTAAAATTTCAGGAGCAGAGGTTTTGAAGGAATTCCATTAAGTTGTTCTTCTATCCAAATGAACCTGAGCTGTCATTGGACATTGGATTCCTACGAAGCCTAAACGCTTTCCACGAAGCCTTTTATGTTGCTAAAAATGTGTAAATACTCTTGTGTGAAGAGTTATGTAGAAACTTGCCTTATTTCATACGATTTCGAGTTATTCCGTGATATTTACATGGTGTATGAATTAAATCACCTTCAACGTGTATGTCATTACAGTATCTAGGTAGATTGGTACATGCTACGTTCTTATTGGCCACGTATAACGCTTTGTATACCCTCCCTACACACCCACAATAGGGATTTAGATGCAGTATATGTATGTATGTATATCCTTTTTACGTCATGTAGAAACAATTCATTGCTAAGAATGCTTTTTTTCATGCTGAAAGCATTTTAAAGCTTAAAATTTCAGGAGCAGAGGTTTCGAAGGAATTCCATTAAGTTGTTCTTCTATCCAAATGAACCTGAGCTGTCATCTTATTCATAAGAAGAATGTTTATGTAGTATGGTATGTAGTTATTCTTTCGAATTACGGTTCGGATAGACCATTTCAAGTCGATAAAACTTTTAGTCTTCCAAGTCAGCAGAAATGCGACTCATCTTCCCTTCTTCCGGTGAACATTTCGCAGAAAAACATTTTCTTCTGGTTTTCGGAAAAGTTATCCAAATTTCTGGTGGGGTGGTAAAGGTGTAGTAGTAATGTGTTTGACTACAAGAGTGGTACGTTGGTCATTTAACTCTCAATCAATTTTACTACTACACTCGCGGCCAAATAAATTGAACTACTGGTACACCAAACATAATTCTTAAAGTTTTCACCAAAAATACATACCTACATATACAGTATGTCAAATAATTGTTTGCACAAGGAAAAATTGTTTGCAATTTCAGCTGAAATTTTTGACATACTGTAAATACTGTAAATACATACATATATTATATTACTCGTTTTGTGCACTGCTGTATTGTATAACGGCGTTTACGTTACTCGTAATTTTATTTACTGTAGATGCCTTTGTTTGTCTTCTAGTCTAAGTTGGTCAAATAGTTGGACGTAGCCCTGTCGTAGTTCTGATATTATTCAGAAAATTGACATCTAGTGTATACACAATAATACCCGGTTAGTTGCGTCGGCCGAATGTACGAAACAGAACGCATTTTACTGACGAATGCAATTACGAGAATCTCGCTTAATTGCTTTTCTAAGGCAATGAGGAAAAACCGTCATACAGACACAAAATTCAGCACACTAAAAGAAAACATAACAATTTGACAATTCACTCGACGGCTCTTCTGGATTTTTTTTAATCTTAAGACGATTGGCAGATCTACAAAAATTGTTAGATCTGCGATTGAAAAATGTTTCCAAATAATACAAATACTTTGCAGGTATCTGCAAATAGTCTGAACACTTTATTTTGTATATCTTCTGGTTCTACATTTTAAGATCCAAAATTCTGTAGAAGTGAGTCAATGACTTCATGATGATTAAGAGGTAAATGTGATTATGACTGTCATGTGTACTACTACTGAGCGAGAAGATCGAAATTAAATTCCGAGAACACACCAAAGTTCTTTCATGAGCGAGTGTTTGAGTACAACAGTTTTGTTGTACTTGTACAAGCTTTCTCTTGTTCAAAACACGTTGGAAAATTGGAACAGAAAAAAATTGTCAAACAACTAGACCTTGTGGTCTCAAAACCACATTCTTGCGGTCAACCACATTTTGTGGTCAACTACGTGACGTCATAGCATGAGCACCTGTGTCAGAACGGATCTAAATATACTACTGTTGGGATAAGTACTCTAAATTTTTTGTTGAAAGTGGAGTCAGATTGGCTCATCGGATTTAAAGGAGCAATAAGGCAATAAGGAGCAAATAGACTGGTACCAGCAACTAGCAACTAGACCCTACTTAATGGTAAAATCCTAGACCTAGCTAACTTATTATAAAACCATTCCTATTTTAAGAAGTGAATGGAAACTGTATTGCTATTTGTAGTAGCTTAAAGGCCTGAATTACCAAAAATTAAAGAGCACACAATTGTTCAATGTCTGTCTGACGTATGCAAAAAAGCTGGTGCATAGTGTACTAAATTCAGTTCATGTATTCTTTGGAGCTGAACCAACTGGTGGGTGAAACCAAAGTCGGAGACACACATTCCTCTTAGGCCAGTGTAGAGTCCACAAAATAAATCAAGAGAGATTGTTCAAATTGGTAAGGTCTACTGTTGCCAGTTCGACTTTGGTGATATTGGGAAACCAGAAGTGGGCGTTTCTGTCTGTTACAAAGGGTATTCAGGCAAAACCCATGAGAGGACTTATTGACATCTGAAACTTGTTTGTGTAAAAACATGTTTTTAAAAGTACAGCAAATAATTCCTCCTATTATACTCTTTAGGCGATGTGATATTTACTGTAATAAAAGGTACTCAAAACTAGTTCATTTTCATAATGTGGTCTTTGTTGATTAATTTATAGGCTTTGGTCTGAGTTAAGCCATAATCATATATTTTTCTGTGTCGCAGTTTAAAACTACATAGAAGCCCATTTTGTTACATAAGAAGATGCGAGGACGTTTAATGAACTTCATGCACTTGCTATAATCTTTAATGTCTCATTCCAATTTGATTCTTAAGCTATACTATATTCTAAAGAATGTAATCAAAAGTCTTTACGATCCGCACAGTAAACACCCAAAAGCAATTGCAGTTTCTGCAAATAACACTCAACCTTATCTGGAATCAATCCAAAGAACGTTTCAATTACCAAACCATCACCATCACAACAGACTACGCAAACAGAAGCCACCTTTTCATCCATAAACGAGTCACTTTCACCTCATTCATAACATAAACTCATACGCTTTGTGAAATTACCTTGAAAATTAGTTAAATTTGTTGCACAATAACCTACAGCAGCTCCATCGAGTACTCTACATGATAATGTGCAGCACCTAATATGGCTTACTCTCTCTCGAAACTCATTAAACTACACTTAGATTGCTGGGAATTACAGTGCGGGCGTTAAAGTGTCATAATTAATCCCTACGCTGTAATTTCACTTTAAGCAACTCCGGTGACACTCTGCACACATCCTTGTGTGATAAATTTTAACGGCATTAGCCCTCCGGAGGAAACTCAATTGCTTTATCATCCTCTTATGACAGTCTCAACGCCAGCCACAATAACAATCCGTTAATGAAGTGCCCCTCCTCTGCAATAGGTAAATGTAGCCCAGGGACACCAACACTGAATATCACCTGGGGATTAATTATTTTAAGTGTCATCGAGATGAAAATACACACCATACACACGGGTCTCCACGAACCACAAAGATGCGTAAAGACTGAATTAAAACACAGTATCCACTCGTACGTGATGTTTTTAATCCTTTTACGAATAAAATATTTGCAAATTGAAAAAACCGTTTCCATTCAAAAATAAATACAATGAACTCTGGGACTTGTCAATATTGCAAATATTTCCGAGAAACGCTAAAAAAAGCAAATGTCACATCCACACCTTGATTGGCTTGTTTGCCTAATGGAGTGTTCACAACGCGGCTGGGTTACCACAAGGTGGACAGCTTTGTTTTTTGCATTTTGTCTGCGGGTGACATTTATTTAAAAATATGTCCGCCGCCGTTACCGCCCGACCAGAAGTCATATACACACTCGTCAATTGGTATGCATCGATGGGCTTGCGGGCCGACAGTTAGTGCCGAGAGTAATTAACGCCCTGGACACATAATGGCTGGAGCATGAGTGCTCACATCGGATGGACTTTGCCATTACATGTCCAAGTTACAATTGAAGGAAACGAATTCACGGGATTGTTGTTAACTGGTGATACAAGTTGAGTAATTGCCTGGTGCGGCTTTTAATCACGAATGCGGTGGTTCATGGTACATCATCCACTACTTATGGGCAATTGGACAATAGTTGGATTGGACCAGTTGACCAGCGAGGAATATGTTGGAACTTCCTGGTTTTATTGAAATAATGTAAGGTTAACTGGTGTATTGCAATCACTTACTCATTACTCGTTTCTCACAAATTTATGGTACGCTTGTGGCAGATATCCCAAGCAATGTCATAAGGTTTTAAGATATTTTTGTACGAAATCAGTTTTCTCTCATACGTACATATATGGCGGATTTTCCATTATATCTAGACACACTATGAGCTGTATAGTGAATGTTTCACACCACAAGCTGTGATTATGTGAATAGTTACGTGGTAGTGGCAATGCATTCAGTTTTATGTTATAGACATAACAATTGAATTTTTCTATCTATATACTGTTTTGTCGACTGTTGTCTACTGGAGACTGGAGATCTACAGTCTTATGTGTCATAAGACGGTGATCTACTATCGTTGCCATAACCTACTTACAAGTGACAACGTGTAAACTGACTCATGATAGGAAAATGATCGAATTGACTAAAGGCAATCATGGTGTTACCTATGTCAAGCCGATTGGGATTGTGGAAATTCACAAATCCTTCGCCAAATATTATTACGGTTACCAAGTTGTTCTTCCGCGTTATTCGCGGCTTCCCAAAGTAATCGACATAAGATCATTCCGTGTTCGAGCAAAATACCCATTTTGTAAACAAATGTTGTTTCTTAATCTAGAGGAATAGGACTGCATAGTTGATCGCAGAGTAACACGTTATTCGCTTAATCGTATTCCAGATCCTTCATAGATAGGCTTTTGGCTTTTGGCCCGTTCTTCCATGACTTATTCTTGTAAGGTTCACTGCTGTGATAAATTTGGTAAATATGGTTGTTGCTTACTGGAGACAGTAGTAGTCAACTTTCCAAGTCTTACATTCTTAGAGGAGTGATGAAGAAAAATTGCTCCACATAGGAATTTACTAGACCTTCAAAATAAAACAAATATTTGGCGAACGCGACAGGTCTGCGGGACCTAGGGTCTAGCTTCTCACAACCATTCGGGTTGTTATACTTTTTACAAGAATAAAAAAAACAATTTTTAGTTGAGAAGCTTACGACAGTTATTCTCTCGGATGTGTTTGTCAAACGCTCGTGAGAGGGTGAGCTGTGAAAGAAATTTTTGGTGTTGTCCAGGGGTTGAACCTGGAACTTCTTATTACGTGGCCATTCTACTCTAGTGGGTAGTTAATTCAATTTTCGATTGTGGACTACTTTCCGCAAGAAGTGGTAAACATGAAATTTTGGTTAAGTAATTTACCAGTTAGCATTGATGAACTTCTTCTTCTTCTTAGCATCTAAACATGCGGAGAAAAGGGTAAGATCCTATAAAACACCAGACCCGCTTATAAAGGCCCCACCTGGCAGTTGTTGCTATACTGTTAGCGGAACGTGGAAAAGGATAAAATTCTTTAGCGAGCCAAACAAACGACCCACTCCAAGCTGCCTGACAGTTTGTAATACACCCTCAAAGAGTGTAGTAATTTCCCACAAGGAAGTGGTATTAGTTCACATTTTCAAGAAATGAGAAATTACTCAAATTGCCCATTAGAGGTGAAGTGAATTCCCGTGAAGTAATCTTCCTGCACTTAGAAAATCCTGATTCTGCAGAATACATCTAGTTTCACCTTGGGTAGATACCATCATTTCTAGAAAAAGTATTCCATCGACCCTCCGTGTAGAATATTAAGTTGATTTCTACTCTGGGAAACTTTCAGTGCTTATTTGCGTTGATGTAAAAATCCAGTTTGTAGCATTTGTCTGCTTTCTTCCATCGGAAGTACATGGATACAGTTCTATGAACGACTTCTGAAGTCTAATTGTTGTGCGAAATGTTAGTAGTCATTTCTGTCTGAAATTTTAGTAGTGAAATCTCGATCCTTGCTGTCGAAAGCCTTTTATAACCGATGGAAAACATATGAATATGCCACGATTAGCATTTGCCGAGGTAATTGCTGCAACTTTGGTTAGGAGAGAAGGAGAGACGTGTTTGACAATTGTTGCAGCATTTAATTTCCAATACGAATTTTTCTAATAAGTTCAGGTAAGGGATCGAACAGTTTAGGGTTTATGAAAGAAGTTTCCTAGTCTTTGATCCGTGATTTCAGTATAATCGGATGACATAACAAAAAATAATTTAAATTTGAAAGATCCAAGAGAGCTGCCAAATAATGTTTACAAGGAATATATTACTAACAATAGTGAGGTTGACCTAGTAGGACAGTCTTGTTTTACCTAGCGCTAGTTTAAATAGATCATATCCTCCTGTTGATTGTTATGTTAATGTCTGAGGGACAGTGTGTGATATAGCATTTTTAGAGAAAGGACAACTAAGCTGGTCCCAAATCATAGCACGGAACGATTTGAAGCATTGCTTAAGTGGCTCAGAATTACTTTAGAATAAATTAGTCAAAGGTGGGCTCTCTGACTAGATTAACTTTATCTAAGAACTGGAGACAACCTTCAATAACTTTACACCAAATGATCCGTTTTGACCCATTATTGGCGGTTCTATCTACATTGGAGCTTTCTTAGAAGGTTTTCCATAATCCCTAGAAATAGGGAGACTAGTAGGCCTCTTATATGATTTCGGATCTGTTGGGTATCGGTATGTAAATACTACGTTTTCTATACCTAGTTTCATGGTTAAGCTGGATATGAAGAATTCAGTAAGGAAAGTTGGGTAGCACTAGGAAATTTAGGTCATCATATTTGTAAGAGAACAATCCCATGCAATCCAAATGAAACTTAATATCGTTTGAAATACATATATCACTTGCTTTTCAATCTTCAACTATCCAAGAGCATATCATTTTCTGTAAGCGATAATAAAACCCTTGTATCAAAAACTATAAAGTTGTGAGTTCAGATACTTTTTATCTGACAAGCTTAAGCTCTGATCAAGGAAACATTTTTGTAGGATTTCGCATTCATGAACGAAGAAGTAACTTTAATCACCAATATACAGCGATTCTCATGTTTACTATCGATTACGAGCCAACCTTCGCAATAAATTACTCATTAATCACTTTATCAGACTCGTAAGTCACTTTGGTTGTGTTTGACAGAGGACAACCCTGAAGACTGCTTCTACTACTCTACTTGTAAACTGAAGTTTAATTTTGCTTTGATTTTCATCTGCCAATCGCTATACTGTACACTGTCACTTATCGTCAGAGATTATCCGGAGTCACTCCCTCACGTACATATGTGCAATACCTAAGGGATATTTGTCAAAGCAGACACAACAAGACACTGCCGTTGTAAGTATCTATACGTGATACCGCTAGCGGCGGCAGTTTATTTTTAAATTTGAGCCGGTGAAATTTCAATGGCAACCAGATGATCGGGAGGGGATGTGGTCGTGGTTGGTGTGCAAACAACAGCAGGGATGCTTTTTGTTATTGTTTGTTTGGTTTTTTTGGTTCCTTTTTTTGCTCTTTTGTTGAATCTGGTGTCTTGAATGCGATTACAACACATTGAACGATGGTTGAATTTAAATGACGGCCAATTTGTTTCGCCGCATGTGCAGCATCGACGAGTTACGCATACAAACGGGCTAATAGACAACAGATAACAGCATGGGAAAGCTTTTTGTCCCTCATTGAATGTGATAAATTGATAAGAATGAATAAATTTCCATGTTTCCCCTGTCACATGAGGGTGAAAATGATACAACACGGGATGAATATGGGTATGGTTGTGAGTGGCTTAGTTTTTGATGTTAGTCTGTGGAGCCGTACGGAGGATAATTGGAAAATCACACTCGACAGACCATGGGCTGAGAAACTTCGTTGGTTTCCCCTACTATGCGAACCACTAGTTGGCACCTCTGTTACTCGTGGTGTAGAAATTATGAATTCCCGCTTATGCTGCTGTTGATGATTTACAACCAAATCCCTCACAACTGATACGCACAAGCGACACACATCGCCGACAATGTTGCGCCTGGCGCTGTGGGTGGATAATGATAATGATGGCTGTGGGGATGCTTTTGATATTCCTAACTCTGTCTCTCTTTCGACTGATTCCCTTTGAGAATATTGGATTACGATAAGCAGGCTGACTGTGCCTGGTACATATTTGTCATTTGTAAGGATTTCCCGGAAAATCTGTTTTCCTTCTGGAGACAAGCGATCATATTTATTCTTTTGAAGCAGTATCTCTCCCAAAACACTCTGTTCTTATCGTTCTGTTGTTGTCGTCATCTAATATGGATGTGTCACAGTCACATTGGCGCCAGCACTTTCTAAAACTCCAACTCAACAAATTTTTGAGAGATAATTAAATATTATATTGTTTTTTTTTGTTATACTTATATGTCTTATCCAGGATTGACAGTGGCACAGTATCCAAAAAGAACTCGTGTGTTCCCATCGAGGGATGGACCCGTCCCCATTAAAGCACCAGTGGAGGAGGAGGACAAGGCACATCCGAGAACACCGGTAAATGAAGACTGTCCAGAGCCAGATGGTTTCTTCCCCGATTCGGAACAGTGTGATAGATATCATGCGTGCACGTAAGCATAAGGGTTATTTGTTGAACGAATAAAGTTTCTCTATTTTAATTTGTGTACTTTCAGAGAGGGTATATCGGAAGCGAGATTATGCCCAGATGGCATGGTTTTCAACGATTATAGTCCGGATCAGGAAAAGTGCGATTTGCCCTACAACATTGACTGTTCAAAGCGGCCAGAGTTGCGTAAGTACCTACATAGGTTGGGAATGAATATAAACTGAAAGTTGCTTCAACCATGAAACGTTGTTAATGGGTTTTTAATTCGATTGTCTGGTAGAGTAGATTGCAAGGGTACTTTGGAGAAGGGTTGAGCTGTAATAAATGATATCTGCCACGAGTAATGAGACTGACCTTTATGCAGGAATTGTATTATGAAGTGTTTAATTAAAGTTGTCCTTTAAGAGTGGCTCGGTGGTATTAGGAATTCCTACAGCACAGGAAGGATTGGAAAGTTTCTGGACAACGCTAGAGCAAATGGTTCAGCACAAACTTCTTGTTATGTGTGGATATTAGTCGGAAATTTAGTTATAATTAAGTTTCCTAGCATTATAATTGTCTGCTCTTAGCATGTATTATCAGCACGTCGTCGTATAGTCTACTCGGGAGGTTAGACCGAATGGAATGTAGATAATCATTTCTTTAAATTTAACCTATGCGTGTGCTTTAACCTGATGGGGTTGAATTTTACTAATTAGAAAAGAGAAATTCAAAAAATTTTCTGGGTCAGGTATAGTGGGTTATAAGGTTATTAAGGGTTAGTAAATGGAGTGCCCTTTATTCTTCTGGTTAAGTAAGAGGTTAAAGTTTGTAAATAACTTTGGTGGAGATTAAAGTGGGGAAACATTTGCATGAAGCTACGTCAATAATTGGAAGCAGAAGGGCATGAAAATAGTTCTTGGATCCAGAATATATTTTTGTAAGCGTTTGAAAAAATTAATCTTTGATTTGTTCTTAAAATGCTCATATAATCCTTATATGTTGGATACTTATGTCCTATACCGATATTTCCACCATAGTTGTTCGAAGGAAGTCTATGGTTATGTCCTGCCTGTCCCGAAGTTTAATCACGAGGGGCCTCTTCCGCACACCCTTACCTTCTGAAACCTACTTTCGGTTGGACAGTGAAATTAAGAAGCTCATTTTTCAGCCACTCAAAACGTATGTATGTGGAATGACTTGCCTTCAAATTATGATCAATAAAGAATTAAAGTCAACTCCAACAATGGGTTTATAACTTTATTCAAAAGACTCTAGTCCTAAGTTATGTAATACATTCAAAAAATTATATATACTGCTCTCTGTGATACATTCCCATTAAAAACTCTTCCTTCAAAGTCTTTTCTCAATGTTTTCATTGAGCAAATTTCTGGAAGTCACTTGACTTAAGAGCAGATCTGACAATTTGAGCCATAGTTGTAAGGATAACAAAGAAGATTTTAAGTCTGTTTAAGTGCTTTTCATGACTGTAGTCCCTGCTGTCTTTTTAGAATTTCTTAATGCAATGTTTCACAGAACACCTGAGCATTTGAGTTCAGTTCAGAGAGCGCTCAGTTTAGTTTAAATCTTTTTGTTGGACTAGTTCGTTCTTTGAATTGCCCTATTTCGTTCACTGTAGTTCGCTGCTCAGAAAATATGATCTTTTGCGATTCGGGCACATACATTTGTAAAATTCCTTCACATAGACCAACATAGTGATGTGCTCCGAATGCTGTGCTTAAGATTAGACAAAGACAACCCTAAACTTTGAACTACATTCATGTATGGAAAATATACGTTCGCGTATTGAGAATAACTTTGGGAAGTAATTCATTCAGATCACTTGTTAGAGCTCTTTTTAAACTAGTTCGTTCGTGAAGTCCACAAGATTAGTTCACTGTTTATCGGATTAAGTGTTTAAGTTGAACTCACTTTTTGAGTCAGACGACAAAAATGAAGTAGGTATGTACTTGTTGGAGTAATCATCACAAGATATTTTTCGAGCCCGCTCAATAGTTCGAGATTCTGAAGGTATCAAACCTCCAGATCCATATGGGATCTTTTCACTTATTTTAAAGAGGTCGGCTCTACCTCTTCACTTGTCATACTCCACTTGCATCTTTCTGAATAGATGTAAACTTGCGAACGTCCAGCCGATCCTCAAAGCGGCGTCGTAATCTTCACAGGGATTGCAAGTTGTTTTAGATAATCAGTCAATACGAGTTATATTTAATGGAATGTAATGATATGTACTATATTCTTAGTCAATGCTGGCTTAGTCCTCTTAAAATTCGGATATAAGTAACTCACTTGTGTGGCAATGGCAACAAATTCTCTTTACTAGAACATCGGCGGAAAGTTGGACGTTTATCGAACGTGTACCAAAATTTCATATTATTGCTAGGAAAGTGATATCCTGAAATACCAGTGGCATGCGGTTCATACAAGCCGATTCATCCCGGCTTCGCTTTTCAAATATTAAACATTTTTTACTACGTCATATTCACTTGTAATGAATTCCCATGAAAATTTAAAATGCATGAATCCCAGACATGAATTCCAATAGTGTGGGATACTTGCCCAAGAATACTCTTATGCACTGCATTCGTATGTACCAATTTGTCCTAAATTGTCGGGTATACTTACGTTTTCTTTAGCATTAGGATGCAGTTAATAAAACTTTATATGACAAAAGTAAAATACGAGTGAAGGATGTTTTTAAATAGAGGCGATCAACTTTAAATTAATTTTTTTTTTGCGTCTAGCTGGGTGAAAATCGTTGAAAAACATCGCATGCGAGCTTTGCGATAGTGTGCGACTTGACCCACCCACTAAAAACACCCGGTGAAAGAATGGTGTTACCATCCTTCCAATAATCGCACCTAGTCGTAGACTAATCAGCAATTTTTTTCTAATACTTGTAAATTTATGTTATACGGAACTAACTGTGGTCTGTTACCTTTTGTTTTGTGTGTCCGGCAATTCCGTCTGTCTGTCTGTCTGTCTGTCTGTCTGTCTGTCTGCAGCCTAAACGGCTAGACGGATTTGCTTCAAACTTCATATAGAGGGTCTGTGGGATATTCCCTAGAGGGAATTCTAACCTCAAAATTAAGGGTAGTTTACTTAAGGCATATTTCAGTTGAAATGGATTTTCTCGAAAACGGCTCTAACGATTTCGATAAAATTTGACAAGTGGGTTAGTTTGGGCATATGCTATGAGGTGGCATACCACGTTTTTCACGAAAAATACGAATAACTGTAATATTGAAAATCAGCTGTTTCAGTGTTTTCAATGCCACGCCCACTTTTATAAAACTTTTTTTTTCTAAATTTTTACTGGAAATTGAGAAAAAATTATTTAAGCAAAGTAATAGGCCTTAAAATTTTCTATAATTCACTCAAACACTCGAAACGCGTAATGCCACGCCTACTTTACTGGGAAAACAAGTTTTGGACCTCAATCCTGTTAAATTTTTGTACTTATAGCATTACAGTGCAAGTACGTACGACCCAGTTGTGCACTTTATTTTAAAATAATTTTTGCTGAATTCTCCATAATTCCTTAGATTACTTTACTTTGCCCAGACCGCATTCTTTCGAACCATATGTTTTATGCAATAAGCTTATTGTTTACAGAAATTCCAACAACAAAGTCTAACAAAGGCGACTTAGAATCTAAATAAATAAATACTTGGCGCAACAGGAATGGGATGGGACCCAGGGCCTAGCTTCTTAGAACCATTCGTGCTGTATTCTTTACACGAATAGAAGGGGCCTAGTGTGTAATGCCCTGTTCGAAGGGCAATTTGTTATTTGAGAAGCTTTCTCAGGACAGTTGTACTCTCAGATGTTTGTCAGACGCTCACGATTCGAACCTCGAACCCCTTGCTCCATAGTCCAATGCACTAACCACTGAGCACTAACGCACCCACAGAATCTACACACATATGTATATCTTAATTGTGGTCTTGAATAAAAAAAAAACTGTACTTACAATGCCTTCTGGCTTCCTTCTCTTAAAATTTCACGTACGTAAGCAGTCGAATTTCATTTCTTCTATTCAAACTCATACTTCCTACTTCAAACTCAACTACTAACCAACAGCGTGACTTGGGCTCAAGTATTGAATCAGTTCAATGACAAGATTTAACCGAACTCAACAAAATATATCAAAACTCTCTTATTTTGAGAGAAAAGGGATATTAACTTGGCAAACTATTAATGATTCAAATCTATATCAAAGAATGTACTGGTTTTTCAATTTTTAAAATTCGGTTGGATATGTACAAATTTTTGTTAGAGTAAGAAGGTTACTGAGTTTGTAATAGTCTCTACGTGAGACCATTGACTATTTAAAAACTGAATAACAAAAAAACATCTAAATCAGCCTAATATCTCTACATTTGCTCGCATAAAAATCAGTATTATTAATCAATTGAAACCACAATTCTTCTCATCACAGCGACTTCTGCATAGCCAATTGTGGAAACGGTTTTTTGTGCTTTCACAAATATTGCGTATACGCCCTGATTACCATTTTCCTGACTACAATATAAACTACCATCCCGCAGCTCAGCGGGGATTAGTATTTATACTATCACCTAGTTCCCTCGTACTAAAGCATAACACATTCGTGTTGCGCTATACAAAACTTCCCTACCGATGATTCTTGTTTATATTTACGCTGATAATCATTTCTCTTCGACGACATACTGCCTGGGGTTGAAAACTATATACCTTTGACAACAACAAAATCCCACTCTCCATACATGCGAATCCTTGCCGTGATTTGCGTGACGTTCCTGATAAGCTTTGATTTTGTTCTTCTCTTTTACTATTCACCTCATAGATACACACACATATTGATAGATACATAGGTGAGGCTTTTGTGTAATCTTCCTTGGTAAAACAAATTTATCAATGAGCACGACGAATGCAATACCGTGGAATGAATATAAATTGTGCACATATTCCTCTTTAGGGTATGATATATGTATACTCGTACATTTGTACATACCTACGTGAGAGGATGGGTGTCCAGGGTTTACAGTCAAAAGGCAATTTACAGCTTTAAAGCCTTTCGACAATGTTTTGAGTAGTCGCTTGGAAAGCAAATGCACAATCACTCCACCACCATCCTGACTAACGTAACATTTCCACATCATAGCACACAAATGGAAGAATAAGGAGAACAAGCAAAATGCCAAAGGAGCATGTAAGGATTTTATGTCCTCTTGGATGGCATATGGACATGTATGCGGTTTATTTCTCTTACAAGCATTACTTCTGATGGTCAACCTCCAAAGCGAATTTCAGAAAAAGATATTATCGATCCCCTTGCGAAGACCTAGAAAAGGGTTTAGGACTGTAGGCCCTCCTGATTATTTAAATTGGATTTACGTAATCCGAAATCATTTAATTTTTTTTTTCAGAAACTTCTTTAAACAGTAATATGTAGAACGCAGGCAACAAAGGGAAAGTAACAATATTTTACTGTTTAACGATGACCCACAAGTGGCCAATAATTGCCAGATTGAACTGAATAGGGTATCGGGTTTGGGTACTAATAAAAAAGATAATACTCGCTGCCAATGTGATTCTTATGCAAATTGAAATCAAAACGTGACTCCACCGAAATACGCGCTGGTGTAGGCGGCGTACACACGGCATGAATACCGATTGAGGTAGAGAAATTAGAATTAGAGCAGAGCCACAATCAACAAACATACAAATGGGCGTATGTATGTTAATTTTTTAATGCAATATTGTGGGCGCTCTGAATTTAATGGCTGCTGGTATTTGAAACAATATTAAAGAAAGCCAACGGCGAAACACCAAAACAAAAATCACGAACACGGATTTAAGAGGCATATGTGTGTGAAATTAAGGCAACGAGGTGAATTGATAGGTCACCTTGCAATGGGGCACAATTAAAACCATTTAGGCAGTGAGTGCCCTGATACTGGAATGTATCTTCGGCTGCTTAGGATCAAAGAACACAAGGAGTTCAGCAACATGTTCAACCTAAGAGCATACCTGCTTCGAATGTAAATACTTTAAAGTGTTCTATGCCGTCGTAAAGAACGAAAATCTCTAAATCTATCACTGTTTAATTAAAGAAAGGAAACTTTAATGCTATGGGACAGGGTGGTCGAGATCTTGCAATCGGAGGGAAAGTCTATGAAAGTAAAATGTGTGAGATCCGACTCACTGAAAAGAAACCCCCTTTTTCTTGCTGGTTGCCTAGTAGTTTGTAAATGGTCTTTCAAAAGTAGCGTCTAGAATTTTATTTTTAAATATAACTTATATAGATTTTATTCCGCGTATTATTTTTTTTTTTTTTAATTTGACTCTTAACAATTATGTGTGAAGAATAACATAATTTTATTGTCTACCATGAGTAAGAATCTTACTGTTCAAAAACTCAAAAGAAAGTAATCTAAATCGCATGATCTAGGTGGCTAGTTTATCTCACCATTACGTGGAATTAATCGGCCTGGTACCTTTGACTTTTAGCTCCTTCTGTTAAAAATAAAGATCATTCACAAAAAATGTTCATTCCTTTGTTTGAAGGGGTTTTCGATTAGCAGTAACAGCTCTTTCTTCAACATCCTCGAAAAAAATAAACCAATGATTCCATTAGCCCAAAAATAACAGCAAACAGTACCATTTTGGGAATGTAATGACTTTTCTGAAACTATTCGAGGATTTCTTCTGCTCCGATATGACAATTTTGTTTGTTGACGAATCGGTCCAATATGAAATAAGCTTCACATCGAAAGATGATTTTGATTGAAAAACTAACATTATGTTGACGAAAGTTCTGGGTTGGTGATGACCTAACTACCCATGGTTAAAATTGTGCATGGGTTTTCTTCACAAATGTCAAAGATGACATAAAAAAGGTAGAGCTCAGAAGATATTCACTACTGACATATTTTTCACAGCGAGTTTTCAAAGACCCTTTATTTCTAGATTTAGAACTGTGGTCGTGCTTCAATGACAATTAAGTCAAGTATGGAGCCTCAGAGCGAAGTTTGTTATCTCAGGTCCGATGGCAATCATTTGTAAGCTTAAGGTGTTATACATACAAGTAATCTTAGGAACTTTTTCTAAATGACTGTGAAATATATTTTTGCCACGTTATAACAATACTTTTTCATAAGTTAAATTAAGCACAATACTTCAAGTCTATATAAGTTCATTTACAAGGACCTTTTGATTTGCTACCTGTTTTGACTGGATTATTCGTTGTATGATCGTATCGTGCGTGTAATTGCCTACTATTGTCAACTCTTTTTGAGGGAGGAATAAATTCGGACCAATGCCACTTTTTTGAGGAACTCCAGCGACTATTTCGTTAGCTTCTAAGTATTCTGCTCAATGTTTGGAACGTAATAGTACATGTTTGGAACTCTTAACACTTATGTTTCAAAATGTACCAAAACAACGTGCTTTAGTTTAAATACAGTGCACGACTGGGTCGTACGTACTTGCACCGTAATGCTATAAGTGCATAATTTTATCAGGATTAAAGTCCAAGTCTTGCTTATCCCAGTAAAGTAGGCGTGGCATTCCGCGTTTCGATGGAATAATAGTCATAACATTGTAGGAGTTTACACAATGTTTTTTTTTTAAAAAAACACCTTTAAAAAAAGGGCGTGGCCAGATAAGATGTTTGAGTGAATTATAGAGAATTTTAAGGCCTATTGCTTTGCTTAAATAATTTTTTCTCAATTTGTAGTAAAATTTTTGAAAAAAAATAAGTTTTATAAAAGTGGGCGTGGCATTCCAAAATTTGGTATGCCATCATTTTGCACTTGTCTTATAACCTACAAATAATAATTTTTAGCCCAATCGCCGAACAAATACCCGAGAAACTGCTGATTTTCAATATTACCGTTATTCGAATTTTTCGTGAAAAACGTGGTATGCCACCTCATAGCATATGCCCAAACTAACCCACACATCAAATTTTATTGAAATCGTTAGAGCCGTTTTCGAGAAAATCCATTTAAACTGAAATCGGCCTTAAGTAAACTACCCTTAATTTTGAGGTTAGAATGAAAATTCAAATTTCGCCTCTAGGGAATATCCCACAGACCCTATATATGAAGTTTGAAGCAAATCCGTCCAGCCGTTTAGGCTGCAGTCGAATATACAGACAGACTGACAGACTGACAGACTGACAGACTGACAGACAGACAGACAGACAGACAGACAGACAGACAGACAGACAGACAGACAGACAGACAGACGGCATTGGCGGACCTACTTTTTTGGACTTCTCCATTATAGTAATGTCAAGTTTGATTAAAATCTCGAGTTCCAAATTTTGCACGAATACAATACTTGCCCTATAGGTATAGGTGCAAGTAAAAAATGAAAGCGAAAACTTGGTACCTGGTGTCAAGCATAGGGTACGTAATAGTCTGGGGGGCAATGGCAGCTTTTACTATCGAAAACCTAGTTTATATTGAAGAGAATATGGATTGGTATCAGTACCTTAATATTTTACATGATAACTTGCATACCATAGGTGAGGTACTAAGACTTGGGACAGCTGAGTGAAAGGCACTAAACTTGACCAATTGTGGAATCCTTGATTTCAAAAATAAATTGGTTCTCATAACTGAGATATCGGAAGCAAATATGTAATAGGCACTGCAGTGCAAAAAGTAAGCCACAGTTGTCAGTTGAATTCATATATACATACATATGTATTTGGTATTCATTATATATATATATATATTTACTCGGATTCATTTTATTGGTCGGTAAGGTGTTACAGCAACCTAAATGCAAGTTAACTTGTTGAATCCTAGGTTAACTTTCAATTTGAATCATTTTAGTAATATATGAAGATATATTGAAGATATCACTATCTTCACCAGCAATACGGTAAAGGCAAGAGAAAATTAAGCACGAAGAATGTACAAGAAAACTACTATTATATGCGAAGGCTAAGAAGTAGGAGTTCCTTTTCGCCTCACTATTAATGGTGAGTGGCAAATCGTTGTGATATTTGCTAAAAAGGAAACTAATTAACTAAACCGAATTGATGAGGTTACTATTTCATTGACTTAATTCTGTTTTCTAAATCAATTTTAATTTTAACTCGATTCATTTTGTCGTTTAAGAACGATTGTCGGTTTCTCCGGTTTCCATTTTATATAAATTTAGTGAAAGCGCTTAATCAATTCCTCCTAGATACGATCTATTGTACTGATGCAGGAGCTTGTAATGAATACTACAAGCAATCTTTGTTTACTTTTCATTTCCTTGACTAAATGCAGCGTATTTTTGTAGCACTCTCTTTCGACAACAATTCCCTTCTTTAGGAATATTTTCGGGTTGTTATTCACCATCTGATCCTTAAAGCAATCCCGTCCAGAAATCTAGCCACATTTAAGTTTGTGTGTTTTTCTACCAGCAACAGTATGTAAATCTCCCAATTTCTTCCATCTTGCATGTCTTTCTTGCTATCACTTCTTAACAACTTACAAAACAGATAAGATCTGTACACTCAATATGTGTTAAAAAATAGTCAAATCCTTGTCATATAAGAATATTTATCTTATCGATCAGCTTCATATTTGGGTTGATCAATTGATGCAATTCAATCTCAATTCTCTTATTCAGTTTATGAACCAAAAACTGATTTCATTGACTCAATTAACTCCAGAGTCTGAGGGAGTCATTTTGGTTTGGTTTCTTGAGATTCGTTTCCATCTTTGCATATTTGAATTTAACTTGAAAACATTACAAAATTACAACACACGAAGGGTTCTGTACGCATTAAATCATCTCTTTTAATGCTACTTTCGAGTTCTTACCTTTACTTTAATCTGTTGCCCAGCTTTAAGTTCCTTCAGTCAGTTCTGCATAGTACGCGCACTCTTTGTTCTCATTTTATTATTTGCATAATCTTCAGTGTTATCCGGCTCATTGTGAATTCAAAAAATCCTTTGAATATTTTCCTATTATCCCCATCATTAGAATATCCTAAATGTGTATCCGCGAATTCTATTTGAAAAGTCAGCTCATTTTAAGCGAATTAAATCCCGAAAGCAAACGAAAGGAAAAATTCCTGAATGTCCAATTATCCAGGCAATTTTCACATCCAACGTATTCATTTAATTATCTCTTCTTCTCCACCCAACAGAAACACCGATTCCCAGCAAAAATTGTCCTCGCAAGAACGGCTACTTCGGGCACAAGGACGCAAGCGTGTGTGATACATTCTACTATTGTGTCGATGGCCAATTCAATATGATCACCTGTCCATCAGGTTTGGTATTCAATCCAAAAACCGGCATCTGCACTTGGCCGGATGAGGCCGGGAAAACCGGGTGTTCATCGAAGGATGTGTTCGAATTCACCTGCCCCAAAGTGAACGAGAGCGAGGCACAGACACATCCGCGTTACGCCGACCCGGATGACTGCCAGTTCTTTTATGTGTGTATAAATGGCGAAGTGCCACGCCGTAATGGCTGCAAATTGGGTCAGGTATTCGACGAAGACAAGAAGCAGTGCAACTGGGCACGCCAAGTTCCTGATTGGTAAGGACTAGAAGGTTTGATTTCAATTATGGTGATGGTGTGGTGTGGATTGTGAGGGAAAAGAGAAAATCACTACAAATTTAAATTTATTAATTCAAGTGTGAAGTGAATTTAATGTTTCTCTTCTTTTTTTTCTTTCTTTCTTTCATTGTGTGCTGGGTGCAGTGCTGACTGGTACAAGGATCGTTTGACTGATGCCCAGCTCGACGAGTTGGAAAATCCAAAGCCAAAAGTGAAAGACCCACTGCGTACAAAAGGACCACAAAGAAAGAGGCTCCCAAGGCCCAAGCCCGTTGTTGTTGATGAGGACGTAGAGTAAACAAGCAGAATGGGGGAGAAAACAGCACTTTTGTGTGTTTTTAGTTGATGCAGTTTTTATGTTCACTATGCAATGAATTGAAGATTGTATTATATTTTTTATTTTGTATGCGTATTTTTTTGTAATATAAAATAAATTGATTTTTTTTTATTTTATATATGTTTTGAGTCATTGTGCAGAGACGTAGTGCTACGAAATACAAACAATATACACAAAGAGAAATGCTGGGATATCAAACCTCAAGCAAAAGAAATCCGTTTATTGGTAATGAACATAGTATACAGAAAAGAAGTCAATATTTTTGTTAACGTTGTAATGCCAGTATTTTAAATCTAAGTCGAAGCATGATAGACATTATAGATATTTTATGTAAAAGTTAATTGGAACTTTTCATAATTGGAGAATTACATAACTCAGTGCTAACGACGATTCGTTCCAAAGCTAAATTGTGTGCTACTAACACTGACTATCCCCATAGAGAATAGAAAGAATATTAGCTTTTGAGGCGTCAATCCTATTTTCAGATGCCATATTCGAAAGACGAATTTTGTCTTAGACTTGAACGTACTATTCTTTGTGGATCGATCCTTGAACTTTGTAGTCCGACGCACTAACCACTGAGCTAGGTTAAATTTGTTGCCACATTGTCATTTCAAAAAGTCAATATTTTCACAAGCCTAAACGCAATCTCCATCAGGTTCAAAGTGAATCATATTTTCCAAGAAATATCAATTCATGGTGCGGTAGCGATTTCCATTAATAATAATAAGGTTTTCAAGTATATAGGGTATTTTCTGGATCGCTTTTTCCAAATATTTCTATTAACTCATGGTGGCAAGAAATGCCTTGGGAAAAACGACGCAAATTTAATCGTTTGGCTTTAATTCCTTCACTAACTGATTCTTCAACGGATCTAAGACAAGATCTCTCCTCAATTTTGAGTAAACGGACATGCATATACATATGTACATACTTATGTATATGTATGTGCATATGTAGGCTCAACGAATCGATAAATTTGGATAATCTTGCACCTTTTCGATAATATTCTTGTGACCGGCAGATTCATTTAAGGTGTCGCTGTTTGTGCATGAAATGTATCCAATCGACGAATGGTTTGGTCAAACTGTTTGACATTTCTTCTGGCAGTTCTCTTAAACAAAATACACACACAGAAAACCGATAATACGTTATCCCTATAATACCTAATCCCTTTCCGGTCGAAGTACCGAAAATATCGCAGCCGTTAGTGCTTCGCTTCAAAATGAACCAAATCAGTTCATTCCACCACGTTCACAGGAATTGGGAATCTCACAGTCCACAAAGCGGCGAATTTTGCATAAAGATCTTGGCTTACACCCTCGTCAGATCAAATCAACTCAAGATCTGAAGACTCTTGATCATCATTTGAAGCGCCGAAACTTCTCCGATTAGGATTTGCAAAAGTTTGAGAAAAATCCTGTAAAAAATCAATAAACAAAATTTGCGTTATTGAAGAACAACAAACCCACATGTCCTTCCAGAGACTCCATTCCATCCAAAAAATGTGACCGTTTAGTGTCGATTTCATGCCCGATGTGTGATTGGAGCATATTTTTTCGTCGAAGAAAATGATCGTCATGATATTAGAAGACTATTTATGGCCAGAATTGGAATGACTTGACATCAGCGATATGTGATTCAAACAAGATGGTGCCACATGCTCCATGGCTGATTGAACAATGGAACAATTGAAGGAGAAATTCGGTAATTGTGTAATCTGGCAGTGGCAATAGCTGCCCGTGAGACTGCGATGAGGGCAATACCACCGGAAGGTATCACCTTTTTCATCGACAGCCAGGCTTCAATAAAAGCGATTACTGCTACTGAAATAAAATCCAAGCTTGTGAAGTGCTGTCGCGAAGAACTCAAGGTTCTTGGAACACAGCACAAGGTTACACTCTGCTGGGTCCCTGGACACGAAGGTATTCCAGGCAATGAGAAGGCAGACGAATTGGCAAGAAGAGGCTCTGAAGCTACGTCACAACAGGTAGACACCTCGGTGTTCATCAAGAGTAGGACCGACCGAATTATGCTAAAGGATAGGAAGTCTCTTTCCGTCCTTATAGGAATTATTACGGATGAAGATCTATGTCGGGGATGTGGAGACGAGGAAGCTAATGAGGATACAACCCACTTTCTTTGTCACTGCCCTGGGCTTATCCACCTTAGATTCAAATTTCTAGGGCGACACTTTTTCCGTGACCTCGAAGAATTAGCGAACAGACCAATAAATGAAATTTCTAGGTTCATCAAATCAACGGGATGGTTTGGTGATCCACAAGATACTAATTAGCACTAGGGTTTACCAAGGGCAAGGGACTTTTTCCCCTTTGGGTATCACAATGGGTCTGTATTGATCTGAGTGTGGCGACGTGTTCTAGTCGCCGACGCACATACCTAACCTAACCTAATTGTGTAATCTCGAGAAATGGTCCTGTCTCATGCAATCTAACGTCGTTAGATTTCTTGTTGCCAACGTTCAGGTCGATATGTGAGGAAGAATGGTGGCAAATAGCCTCCACAGTGGTCATATGAATGAAATCAAATCCTATTCTTAAATTTAACAGGTGTACTACACCTGATATAATTTCAGTCCTTTTGTGTTTTATTGAAACACTAAATTTGTATGTCCTTATTGAAACCCTTATATACATATATGTAAGTATTTGATGTCAATACTTGTTTTTGTTTTAGAGTGAAATATGATAGGAATAGGTGGACGAATATCCAATATATTTACATTCGTTTTTCTTGTCCTTTTTAATCACCCAGATACGAAATTCCATCCTCCTAGCTTAGAATTGAATCCCTAAAAAGTGGTTTAATCATCAGTTGCAAAGATACTGGTTATGAAAATATTTATTTTATATGGTGTGTCTCAAGGATTTATTTATAGTTCATGTAGGATAGACACTAATGCTTTTGAAACAAGGAATTCCAATACGAGGTATTTTCCTGTAAAAGCTTTCAAGAGAAAACAAATTTCAATACCATCCCCCTATGAGCTACAAAAATAGACCAAGTCAAGTTATGGATAACATTTTGTCTTTGAATATTTTATTTCTTCTTTGTAGAAAATACTACAATATTTGGTAAAAAATACCCAAGTAGAGTTACATGTTAAGAAAACACAATCAACTACTTTTTCCGAAATGTGTGAACCAAAAAACCAAAATGGTTATTTGTCGGAATTCCGAAAAACAAAAAAAATGTCCATATATTTGCGTTCTTACGTTCATAGTGTATCTTTTTCTTTGATGCGTCTAATCGAGAAATTCGGTATTTGGGAGGTTAAACGGAAACCGCGCGAACATCTTTATGTCATAATTCCGATATTTACAATACAAGTCCAGAGGAGAAAAAAATAGTCATCTGATAGACTTTAGGGGACCTTTTTAGGGTTATGAGCTCACATTTTTCGAAAAAAGATGCACTCAACCAGGCACGAAATTCACTATATCCTTTTTTCTTACCCTGTCCTAAAGGTATAATATTTTTGGTACATAGATTGTAACTCAGGAAAGTGCATGGAAAGTGAAATAATGTCAAATTGGCAATATTTCACTTTCGCAAAGTGAAATAAAGCTCAACGTAAAAATGTTGTTTTATTTCACTTTCTCGAGGCGAAATAAAGCCACAATTTTGAATTTGGACCTATTTTACTTGGCCTTATTTCATGGCACCGTAGGAGTCGCAAACGAATAGATTACGAGATATAGGCTAAACGTAAATCCCATAAATAGTGAAATATGTATGCAAATCCCCTGCTTGGGGTCACAGTAGGATTTGGAGTAGATGCAGGTTCGGCATATTATTTCGCAAACAATCCCATTTGGTAGCGAAATAAAGCCGAATCTCAAAATTTCGCCTTATTTCGATTGGCGTTATTTCACGACACCTAGTAAAGTTAGAACGAAAATAGTAGTGGACGTGGGCGTATTCCAAACAACCGAGTTTTATTCTCTTAGTTCAAAATCTAAGAAAGTGGTGACATGCGGACAGTCAGATGGCCGGATGGACATGGCTTTATAAATTATTTCTCTATGTTACAAACTACATATCAAACTTATTACATATACTCTTGGAAGTATAAAGGTTATAGAGGCAATTATTTTAGAATGATAAACTTAACGGCTAAACATAAATGACAGATAGTAAGTCTCACAACATTGTCTAATGAATAGCATATCATATCATTGGATCAACTTATCATAAAAGTCTAGATGTCGGTTGGAAGTTCAGCACCCTTACCGCGATCAACGAAGGAGCTACATAGTCCTTTTATTATTGCATTAGAAATCTAAACTTCGGTATATTTCAATCACCTTTAAGATTTTGTCCATCGAAAAATTCAGTCTTTAATTTATAGATTTTTGGAAAATTGCTCTTCTGACAGCTTCGTCTGTGACTGCTCTCACTTAATAAATAGAATTATCATTGGAGTCATAAACAATTTAGTTTCCCATTTGAATGCAAATATCCATTTCCTGATGAAGAGCTCATTAGCATTAAAGTCGATACTAAATAAATAAATTATCTCTCCAACTAAAAATGTAAAATCCATTTCGAACAACCCTTCAACCGCCTGACCTCGTAAAACGTTCGCATTTCTGAATTGCAAAAGTTTCTCCTTTTGCATATTTGCTTTCCATGTCCGACATTAAAATTCAGCCTTCAAAAAGACAAACAGCTTTCCTCAAAATTTCCACCATTTCCTTTTGGTTTGCTCGAGAAAAGCAAAACAATACCGACAGTACATTGGCCAATGTTTAACCCTAAAGCGTCAGTAAGCAGTAAATGAACACAAGCCAGCACTGCCTCTGCCCGACCGCCTCCTTGGATGGAGTATACAAAATTCGAATGATGTTAAAATTTGACTCGATTAAATTTATTTCACAGACCTCCATTGTTAGCCATTGTGCCGGGGCGCAAAACTATGCGGAGAATGCGGCAAAAGTGGTCCACCAGGCAAGCAGCATTACTACGCCGAACTAAAGTGGTTCAGGCAATGTTTTTGTGCTGTGATATGGGACGAGGGATTCGAAGTACTAAAACCAACCTCCCAGTGGGAACTCTTTTTTCTGACGTTGTCATCACTGTGTGTGTGTCTGTGGGCTTGTAAGTTCAAACTTTCTTGTTCCCATGTTATGGCTAAGACCAACCAGTATCCTAATTCAATGTGGCGAATCCTTTTCATGGATAAGCGTTGCTGCTCGACTCCTGGTCTAATAAATTGAGGCTGAAAATTATCCTCAGACTCGTTCCGACGAATTCCAATGAAAAACTAATATGGCCCAGCTCGCACACACAGTCACATAATACGTGAGTAACACAAAAGGGAGATTTGTGATTTATACCATCATCATAATAAATTCAAGTGATTTATCTGATGGGATGCAAAAATAAACTTTCTACTGTAGTGGCGATGGCAACACATTCACAGAGGCTGGTGTTAGAGGAGCGTGTGAACGTGTAAGTGCGAATAGGGCCATGTGTATGTGTGCTGTTTGCCTTTTTTTTGCGTTCGAAGGACCGTTGAATTATGAAAATTACAGGATTATAGTTTATTATGTTATCATGACAGATTGTTGTGTACATTAACCTACATATGTAGTTATCAAGCTCATTTGTAGATACGGATATATGGAGTGAGACAGGGAGAAATCTATACGGATGGATTCGAGCATCTAGATTGGAAAAGTACGATAAGCTCCATAGAAAACGATCTGAAATGGTTCTTTCTTATGAGGATTATCCGATGCCTACTGCTGACGAACATAATGTCATTGGGTAATAGCTTCAAAGCTCTCGTAATTTGGAAATTCCTGTCTTGTTATTTTTATCACACTAACGATTTGTCTATACCAACCAACAATACCGTCATCCAAACATTTTGTATAGGCCGGCATCACCTTCATTCCAATTTTTTTTTCTCTTCAACCGAGTGAGTCAAAACGGGTCCCACGAAGTGCTAATTAGGGTTTCGGAAATAGGAAAAAATCACCGTGGGCGTGTCTGGAGAATAGGATGCTTGCTCGATCATTTTTCATGCAGAAAACATTAAATTGTTTCAGGAGAGAGCGTGAAATATTTGTATACATTTTTTTTTTACCATTAACTGGGCAAACATGCTTAGCTACTTGACTGAAACAGACTGGAATCACAAAAGACCATGCAGAGCGTGGCCACCACCGGGCTGGTCGTTTGGCCGAGAATATCGGGGTTGTGGCTGCCGATGTCGCTGAGAACTAAGAACCATCAACCAAACGACGGGCCACGCAATTGGGCAATCGGACCCTTCAACGAATTTTAGTGAAAGACATATTCCCGTACAAAGTTCAAACAGTGCATCAGTTAATGCCTTCTGACCATGTATTACTGTCAAGCCAAACTTAATCTCAACAACGAAGAGAACGATTTTGTGTCGAAAATCATCATGAGCGACGGGCGCATTTCCACTTAAGCGGTTACGTCAATAAGCGAAATTTTCATTTCCGGAGCTCTGATGCACGAAGAGCTATTACATCCACTCAAAGCCACTGTGTGGTGCGGCGATCACGCGGCAGGAGTGATTGGGCCGTATTGTTTTGAGGACGCCATCGACGATACGATACGATACTATTACTGGTGAACGCTACAGGGCCATGATAAACGAATTCTTACTGCCGGAATTAGATGAGCAGGACTTGGTGAACATGTGGTTTCAACAAGACGGTACAACCGCACACACAGCCCGAGCTGTTTTCGTTTTCGTTTTCTGGTCACGTAATCTCCGGTTTTGGCGATTTGGCATGGCCAGCTAGATCGCCCGATTTAACCATCCCAGACTTCTTTCTTTAAAGCTACTTGAAGTCGCGGGTTTATGCCAACAAGCCTCAGACAATCGCAGCCTAACGAAGAATATTCGACAGGAATGCGAACAGTTATCACCGGAAATCTTGCGGAAAGTCATGGAAAATGCGATAAAACGGGCAAAAATGTGAATCAACATTGGCGGCAGCCACATGGCGGGTATCATCTCTTCCACTCAACAAAAAAAATTGTATATCATATGTTTGTAGATACATCAAATTCTGTAGTAAGTACTTTATTTTGTAACTATCAGGAGCTTCTTTGATGCTCGGTTGGTGATCTCTTCCAAGTCTGTTAGTTTCTGAACCGATAGATCATCCACTTTGGCTTCTGTGATCTAATTAATATCACTTAGTCCCAGGTCTTGAAAGCCATCTACCCCAATCCGTCTTCCAAGTAAAGGGAAGTATTCTGTACTACATTTAACACTCTTTGGCCATAATGGTTTCCAAACTACACCCATTGTTGTTCTTTCACGTCACACCAGAATGGTTTGACGTTCTTTACTGTATCCGCAGTGTTGTACTTACGCCAAGATTGCCTGAGGGTGAGTTTGTTGTTGGCCATCTGTAGCTTCTAACATCGTGAGAAAAGTTTGGGGTATGTAGATACATTACATGCTCTTAAACTTCTTGGGTGCAAAAATTTTGATGTGCGTAAGAACAGAAAAAAAATTAGTAAACAGGAATAAGATGTACATATACATACAGTTAGTCACTAAAGTAAGTACACAGCCTATAGTATGATGTTCAATAAACAATAAACAATAAACAAATTTCAACTGTACTTCGATAAAAAAATTAAATGTATTCTATTTCAGTAATTCATAATCTTTAAGTATGATAGAAAAAATTAAGCAAACAAAAGTAATGCTTTCTAATTGTTTGCTCTAAATAAATGCTCTCATATATGCTCAATAGCATTCAAATCAGGCGACTGAGTGGTGTTCGCAGCTGTTTTCGAATATTGTATAGCAACCATTCCTTCCAAGAGCGAAGTGTGCTAGGGGTCGTTATCTTGCTGGAAGATAAACGATCCCTCTAATTTTTCGACACTCTGGTGCAGATTGCTCTTCAGAATATTCAGATAAACAAATCAATCCATTGTTTCATCAATGAATACCACATTACCCACTCCAGAAGCTGCCATGCAACCCCAGCCCATAACCGACCCACCGCCGAGCTTAACAGTACCAGCCATATTTTTCGGATCTAGCTCCTCGTTTGCTTTTCTCCAAACTTTGTCACCTAAATCTGAGCCATGGATATTAAATTTACTCTCATCGGTAAAAATAATGGTGTTACAAAAAACGGAGTTTTATTTCAGATGGTCTTTTGCAAATGCTAGTCCTTTTTGGCGATTGACTCTGTTTATAAAGAGCTTTTTCCTCATTGCTCGACCGTTATAACCAGCACGGCAAATTGTCTGAGGGTTGGATTCTTTGACAATTTCATTGGCTATCTTTTTGAATTTTGGGAGCTCTTAATTTTGGGTCATGTTTTATTTTGCGCATGTTGTGCCTGTTATTTCATACTTTTTTTTAATTTTTTGTATTGTAAAGTGACTTTTATCCACAATTTTAGCAATTTCCCGAATGCTTTTTTGTTCTTTGTGGTATATTATAATTAAATCCTTCATATCTTGTGAAAGTTGCTTTCCGCGAGGTGCCATATCGAAAATATTTCTTTCGTTTTTCTTAAAGTTTTAACTCAGTATGCGATTTCTGTGTACTTATTTTTGTGATATGAATTCGTACCCTGCTGTAAGCTTTTGGGAAACTATTACATATTGCTTGGCTTACGGTAATTTTTTTTATATTCCCCAACTGCGCAGATATTCAATCAGGGAGTATATGCATTTTTAGCGTAATATGAATAAAAATAAAGTGTTTTTTATTCTATTCGTTTGGATTGCTACTGTGTGTACATACTTACTTTTGTGACTGACTGTACATATGAATGTGGATACATTTTCATTTTGTGTTACATGAATTTTCAATGATTCGGATACAACTACTATTAGTAAAAACTGATGTACGAATAATCTTTGACCAGTACCTAACTTCAAAGTGTCAACAGGTTTCTGATTAGAGTTTCATTTACGAACGAAAGTCACTGCAAAAGTTTGCATTTAGAATGTTGTACAAAATATGGTGAACAAATTTTGGATTTGGAATACTAGTAAACGGAGCTGGATCAATATTTATAAGAATTCAAGAATGAAAGTAATAGTGGGAATGATTGGACAAATACATATGTACAATATTGGTAGGAGAAGGTGGACAGTGTGGTCCAAGACTAATTTCATTAGTGGATACGGATCCACTTCGTGAAAAATCTTTATACAAATAATTAAGCAATGTTATATTAATAAGCAATCTATTATAAAAATGTGCAGAAGAACATATTACACATAGAGATGTAAAGTGTTGCTAAACAATTAAGACTTATTGTACCGTAATTGTAAATTATGAATTAAATCAAAGAAGATATGAAAATCTTAATGGACGCACAGGCAATGAAGGGCCAAAAGGAAAAAAACAAACAGAAAAGCTACAATATTCCATGCGAAGGGTAAAATGTAGATTTGTAGTAGCATTGCAGCACAGATACTGTTGACTAATATACATACATACAGTTCATCTCGATTATTTTTTTTATATTACAAAGTTTTAAAATTAATATAGGGTGACCAGAAAGCAATGATAACTTTTCCAATTGTTATATTTCAGCAGTCGTAAAAGCTACCAATGAGATCCAACGGTCAAAATAATCAGTAAGATTTGCCATTCCGTGCCGAAATTAATAAAAAATATTATCGAAATTCCGACTCAGTTGTAAATACGCAACGTGAATTCCGTCGTGAGGTCGGTCGTCATCATGTCTTCAGTGTGTAGGCAATTCGTCGCACCGTGGAAAAGTTTGAACGTAAGTAAACTCTTTTGGCCTCCAGGTTACACCTATCCTTCACTTGCTCCGTAATCCAACACACTAGCCACTTGAGCTACGGGGCCCACAACAAGAGGAAACTACCGCAGTATAAAACTCCCATTTAAAATCTCTGGCAGCGGCAAAAAGCTAAATTGAAAACTGAATACCGAGGAAAGAATTAATAAACCCAGGAAAGCCTTCTACTCTTGTAGTCGATTTTCGTATGTATAAAGCTATTGTAAGGCCTGCTATTTGGTACTATCAGTGCAATAAAAATACAGCCAAGCAGGACTCGAGATTATCCTCAACCTACTCCCGCTAAACCTTTTTATACAAATAACGGTAGCCATGCGCCCCCTAAGAATAATTCAATTGGATAGTTGGAGGCCAAGCGCATCAGCCCATGCTAAAATTCTTCAAGAGTGTGTGGGAAACGTATTAACAGACTACTTGGGGTCTTATTTGCATTTCATAAGATCTCTTTCAACCGCAACAATGGAAAAACAGAGAAATACCAAGTCCGAAAGCCATAGAAACAGTCTAAACCGTCAGACCCCCGAACTAACAAGGAGAGGTCCTAGCAGTGACGATAGCTACTTATTTCATCGACACCCTGGCAACATACATCCGCTACAGAAATAAAATCGAAGCTTGTGAAGTGATGGTGAGAGTTTACATGGCTAAGATCAAGCCGACCGGATGGTGAACATCGCGCCTTGTACACTTAGTCACGTGACCTCTAATTAATCAAGCAAGACCCGATCGACTGATATAAAAGGAACTCTCTTTCTACCCTTATAGG
Source organism: Xylota segnis (assembly GCA_963583995.1). Taxonomy (NCBI): domain Eukaryota; kingdom Metazoa; phylum Arthropoda; class Insecta; order Diptera; family Syrphidae; genus Xylota; species Xylota segnis. The sequence goes on from OY757237.1 coordinate 82,018,110, forward strand.
AGTGAATATGGGGTATAAAATTCTACGGTACCACATAAAAAAAACTACGATTGATCAAAGATACGCTTTGTAAAGGATTCTGCGATGGCGATATATAGGAAGATACTATCAACCCCCTTTGTGTAAGCAGTGAACCTCTGTCAACTAAGAAAGAAATTCCTGGGAGGATATTTATTCCAGAACATCAAATAACGAAGAACATCTGCATCTATATCCAATCAACAGAACGGTTTGCACACCAGACATAGTAAGTACCACACATTCCATCTTGAGCTTCACGAACTAAGGGATACACATTTTCCCCTTACATATGTGCAACACAATGGGTCTATCCATATTGAGCTGATTGCAATGAAGAGGGCTTTTCTCCTTTTAGGCAAGCCACCTACTTATCAGTGGCGTACGGGTCCATACAAGCCGATTCCATCCGGCTTCCATCCGGCTTTTCAAATATCGAGTATATTTTATTTAACTTCACCTGTAAAATTTTTACATCAAACCGTTTTTATTCTTCTCATTTCATACATATGTATGTACAGCTCTATTTGAAAATATGTATTTATGTATTTGGAAAATTTTCGCATAGCCACACATAGCCAAGAAATAGACAAGTATGATGTCTGCTAAGGATAAGCGATCAATTCATCGACAGTAAATAAGCATCCAATGAACTATTTGAAAAGCCGATCATTTACGTAAACCATTCATTTCTTTACAGCGCGATCTTATAGTCTATCCCTTTCTGACATTGAGCAGAATTGTTGCAGTTTCTTTGTCTAACATCAATTCGCTTATGAGAAAAGTAACCCGGGATTTTTCGGCTTTTTTTGATGAACATCTTATGGATAGAGTGAATTTAACTGCGAACAATTGTTTGGAGAAGGAATTTTAGATGATTGAAAGTGGAAGCGGTGGAGTTGAATGAGACATGTTTTCGTTCGAGGGAGGTTTTTTTTATGATATACAGGCAACAAAATAAGCCAAAGGAAATCGGGTTATAGGGTGATGTAGCGAATCGAACGGTTTGTTCTAAGCTTGTTTCGTATAATTTCTTTTAATTTGAAATGACAGTTACACTTCATTTCCAATCACTTGTCAATTTTTAAGGTGCGTAGAGAAAGAAATGAAATATTGGTTTTTCTCTTAATTCTTGTAAATTCTCGTAAACGCAGCATGAAAATTAAAAATACAAGAATCTCAGATGTGAATGCCGATAGCCTGGGGTGTTCACCATATTCCTTTGCACCAATTTGTCATCGGCCACTGCTACCTACATATGTATACCTACCTAATATGCCCTTACTTTACATCTAAGACGTAACTATTAATTGAGAGAGTGTTAAACTTGTTCTTTCATAACTGACATGGGAAAATGCTTGGTTTTGTAAAGTAAAAAAATGGCCAACATAGATTTACTCCTTAGTGGTATCGCAATGTGCCTTTTTTTTGTATGACAGTGTCCCTTCTGAGCAGGCACAGTCCCAACCCAATCCAAATCTATAAGAAAAGGTCTACAGTTACGGCTGATTACAAAGTGCATACTCTACACCATAAAGCAGGCTGCGATGAGTCTAAGAAGGGAGTGAGTGCAAGCATGTTTCCGTCTGAGACGTTTTTGTACTTCCATAGGTATACCGCAACAAGGTGCATACCAACTACTTACCATACATATGCTAGAAATATTATTCCTTGATTCCTTTGAGGCAAGTCTAAATGCATGCATAATGAACGCAAAGTACACGCCTAGATGCAAAATTCTCACGAGTCATTCGTTGCAACAAAAGACGTAAATTGCATTCGTGTGATCTTAAGTCGTAATTAATGTAAATTAATTACGAAAACGGGATAAAGAGTAATTGCCACTTGGAAAGCGATGCAGCAGGCAGCCTAGTCGTCTCAACCTTGCAATATACATAACTGTCGAGTGTCTTCCAGGGTGCGAATATGTAAACATTTCCCAAAGGTGAAAATGATAGCTCTCTGCTCGCGATATAACCCTTAATCCTCGTACGTTAAGTATCATACAAAACTCGGGTTTATTTCCGCCTTCCTCTCGGAATCTATGTGTGTTTACTTCCGCCGCACTAAGGCGTCCATAAATACCTTCATACACACACCCCCCAGGCGAGATGATATAATTTAGGATGCGGGAAATTTGTTTAATATCAGACTATAATGTGCTCGCGATTTTAATGCACCGGAAGGCGCTTTAATTAATGAGTGCTTCGGAATGTCCATTAAAGTCATGTAAACTTGGAAATTAACTCAACTAATGTTTTAGCGACAAAATATGAGTGCGTGAATTATCATAGCTTGTGCCGATGCCTGTGCCTGTGCCTGCGTGTATGCGGCTCTGCATCATTGTAGTCGTGACAACAGGATATTTGGAATCTACACTAAAGTGCGGATATTTATGGGATAAAAGGTCTTAGGCTATTTTGGGCAATGATTGTGAACGTGCAAGAACCACACACAGTATGCTGGTACATGCATTCCTGTGTCGTCACATATGGGATGTTGTGTGAAATATGTTCTGGTTATTGGTTAAGTCAGACAAATGTGCAGACGTGTACAAGAGCCGGTCTATGGTCTATGAGAGAAAATATTTTTCATATCCATTGTTATTCTAACAATGATTAAAATATGTGTTTTGGGCAATAAGTAGTCGCTTTGGTTTTGCAAACGCATAAACATTACCTCAGAGCTGTTTTTGGCATTAGACCTCTTGAAGAGACGAACGAAAATCTGTTTGGTTTTGTCAGAGTGATATGAATTGAATATTTGTTGATTTATTTAAATACAGCAAATGAGCAGATATTTTGCAATAAATCTTATTAAATTTGTTTGTTAAATGTGTATCTAAATATCTATTGGTTGGCTCCGACTTATTGAGAAGGTCCGCAGTCCTGGACAAGCATCATTATTGCCTTGAGACTCTCTGTCATAATGAACAAATATCATTAGAGGTGACATGACGCACTAGGAGTAGGCTTTCAATCCTTAAAACTAAGATTGTTCTCTTTAGAGAAGGAGAACTTAAAGGTATTATACTATTAGCGATGACACCCTTTAGTCATAGCTTTCTCTCCAATGAAACCAAATTTATAAAGATTTAAGTGTGATCCTGGATAAAAATCTTCTTTGATCAAAGCATGTTAAATGGAAGACACCCAAGGATCACTTAGTGGAGGGTCTTTCGCATAGAGTTTACCTCAAGAACACGACTAATGGCTCTACCTCCTCTTGATCCCTATATCATGCGTCATATTACAGAAGCCATTTATTTTAGTTGAAGGTTGAAAGATGGTTTATGAGTTTGTGATAAGCGACACCAGTTGATGACGACGTTGGCAACATACATTCTCTTAATCTTAACCCTGTACCTTTTCGGTTTCGTTTTCTACAGTTAGATATGTATATGCTGTACTAAAAGGTGTTTCTTAAAAAGGACCCGGTTAAGTAGTAAGGATAGTAAAATTGTAGCATAAAACCAAGAGTGCTCCTGGACCTGGTGGTTTACAAATGGATAAGTTTAAAGCAAATGGAGGTGACTTAAGAAAAGGCATACACCATCTCATCTAGAACATTTGGTCAGACGAGTGTATGTCTGATGAGTGGAATCTCAGCCACGTTTGCCCGATCCACAAGAAAAGAAATACCTTGAGGTATTAGTATCTGAACATCGGGTACAAGATATGTCATATCGTCTTGGTAAACACCTTGATCGAGCCCAATTATTGTGGTATCAGGTCAGGAAATACTACAATCAAATTTTCACCTTCGACAGATTTCGAAAAAAATCCAAGAAGCGACCCTTTTATAGATGTCAAGGCCGCATATGATAGCATTTATACTATGCGGTATAGAGAGTCCTAACTCCCAAACTCGCTTGTGGGGAAAAAAAAAAAGTGCACCACTATGTCGTACGTACTTGCACCGTAATGCTATAAGTGTACAATTTTATCAGGATTAATATCCAAGTCTTGCTCTTCCCCGTAAAGTAGGCGTGGCATTCCGCGTTTCGATGCAATAATAGTTTTCATAAGATTTTGTTTTTATAAAAACGCCCTTAAACACCATATAGGTTGTTTGAGTGAATTATAGAAAATTTTAAGGCCTATTACTTTGCTTAAATAATTTTTTTCTCAATTTATAGTAAAAATTTTGAAAAAAATAAGTTTTATAAAAGAAGGCGTAGCAATTCCAAAATTTGGTACGCCATTATTTTGCATTTGTCTTAAAACCTAGAAATATTCATTTTTAGCCCAATTGCTGATTTTCAACATTACCGTTATTCGAATTTTTCGTGAAAAACGTGGTATGCCACCTCATAGCATATGCCCAAACTAACCCACATATCAAATTTTATCGAAATCGTTAGAGCCGTTTTCGAGAAAATCCATTTTAACTGCGGCCTTAAGTGAACTACCCGTAATTTTGAGGTTTGAATGAAAATTCAAATTTCGCCTCTAGGGAATATCCCACAGAACCTATATATGAAGCAAATGAAGCAAATCCGTCAAGCCGTTTAGGCTGCAGTCGCATATACAGACAGACAGACAGACAGACGGAATTGCCGGACCTACTTTCTTGGACATCTCCATTATAGTAATGTCAAGTTTGATTAAAATCTCGAGTTCGAATTTTTTCACGAAAGCAAAACTTGGCCTATAGGTATAGGTGCAAGTAAAAAGTTCGCTGCTCAAGGTCGGAGCTTACCAAAACCTTTGATATTAAACGAAGATTAAATTTTCGAACGCTCTTCGTCAATCGCTGTTTCCTTGGACTGAGAATGCAATAAGGTAGTAGAGTCATATCCCGAGCAACTACGTAGATTTTGTGATCTTGCTTCAATATAATGTAGCTTGGACTCTATCCAAAGCAGATGAGATATCCTCGCTCGTCGTTTCGTTTCGAGAGAAAGATAAATAAATTTGCTATATATGTATGTATAGACTATCAAGCCGTAGAATTGATCTGATCAAATAATTGGGCATAAGCCCTCTAAGGTGACATCCCAACACGGATAGACAACGCAGTCCTCAATTGACTTACATAAGTGGACATAGTTAACTAAGGATACTGAATAAACTTTTTTTTTCGATAAACTTATTGAGCATTTCGTAATTATTTGGTAAAATAATTTGGTCAAATAATTACTTATCTGAACGAGCTTTTCATTGTGCTGCATATATATTTCGCATTGCCTCTAAATTATTGTCTGTGGCGGAGCAACAATTGAATTGGATCGCTTAGTCCATTCAAACGCGGGGTAGGAAAAAGCCACTCAGGTGGACAAAAGACTTAGGTTCGTCAAGGAACAAGTGTAGGAAACTGTTCAATATTGCCAAAACTACAATAGACCCGATAATCTAGAACATGTACAAGGCACCATTAGTTACAAATAGAAAAAAAGTCTTTTCCATTTTATTAAAGTATGTTGATGTTTTTCGTAAGATTTTATAAATTTAAAGGATTCATATATTTAAAATAAACACACTTTCATATCCGGTCAGTAGTTAGATTTTTGCGGCACATGTACATATGTACATACAAATTGTTAAATTTGCCTTTAGTTGTCTTTAACGTAGTGACGGACACTTTTACCCAATTATTCCTTATAATAATCTTTCCTTCGTCTTATGTAAACTTTTTCATCCCGCAGTTATTATTATCTGTTTGTAGTCATACACTCCCATGCACTTGAATAGGGACAAAATATTCTGCTTAACTTTGGCAGTATTCCAATAAAAGAGTAAAACATATGTACGGGAATTTATTTTTTTAATATTTGGAATTTAATTTTTTATTAAAGAAAAAAAATTTAGACTTCTAACTTTTCCCGTTATTTTTACACAAATGATTTTGAAAGTGTTAAAAAAATAAAGTGCACGACTGGGTCGTACGTACTTGCACCGTAATGCTATAAGTGCATAATTTTATCAGGATTAAAGTCCAAGTCTTGCTTATCCCAGTAAAGTAGGCGTGGCATTCCGCGTTGTAGGAGTTTACTCAATGTTTTGTTTTTAAAAAAGCACCTTTAAAAAGTGGGCGTGGCCAGATAGGGTGTTTGAGTGAATTATAGAGAAGTTTAAGGCCTATTACTTTGCCTAAATAATTTTGTCTCAATTTCTAATAAAAATTTTGAAAAAAAATAAGTTTTATAAAAGTGGGCGCGGCATTCCAATATTTGGTATGCCATTATTTTGCACTTGTCTTATAACGTACAAATAATAATTTTTAGCCCAATCACCGCACAAATACCCGAGAAACAGCTGATTTTCAATATTACCGTTATTCGAATTTTTCGTGAAAAACGTGGTATGCCACCTCATAGCATATACCCAAACTAACCCACACATCAAATTTTATCGAAATCGTTAGAGCCGTTTTCGAGAAAATCCATTTTAACTGAAATCGGCCTTAAGTAAACTACCCTTAATTTTGAGGTTAGAATGAAAATTCAAATTTCGCTTCTAGGGAATATCCCACAGACCCTATATATGAAGTTTGAAGTAAATCCGCCCAGCCGTTTAGGCTGTAGTCGAATATACAGACAGACAGACAGACAGACAGACTGACAGACAGACAGACAGACGGAATTGCCGGACCTACTTTTTTGGACTTCTCCATCATAGTAATGTCAAGTTTGATTAAAATCTCGAGTTCGATTTTTTTCACGATTGCAATACTTGCCCTATAGGTATAGATGCAAGTAAAAATCTACATTTTTCTTGCTGCACTTGAATAGGGACAGCAACTGAAAATAAGGATAATTAACAAAATATTGCAAGAACTTAGTTTAACTTCATTTCTCTATATTCTTTAAAGCTTAGTTAATAATGTGTATACCCGCCTTTGTTAGAAATGATTTCATAAACGCGCTTGGGAAGGGAATCATAAAGAGATGTAAGGTAGCTCAAAGAAATGTCACACCAGGCTTCATTGATGGCTTCTTTTAAGGAGTTAATGTCTGAAAATTGTCTACCGGACTCGTAAACTTTCCGTGACAACCATCCCCACACATTCTCAATTATATTAAGATCAGGCGAATATGGTGGCCACTGCAGTACAGGCACATTTTGGTTATGAATCCACTCTTTTACCACGCGTGCAGTATGAATTGGGGCGTTATCGTGTTGGAAAGTCCATGACACGGGTCCAAAAATGTTGTTGTAGTAAGGGAAAGCCTTCTCCAGGACACCCTTATAATGATTCGCATTCATTCTTGATGATAGAAACTGCAATTCACATTGGCCATAATAAGAGATCGCACCCCACACCATTACACCGCCCTCACGGCTATGGTGACGAGACAAATAGTGTTTTTCTTTGCGTATGTCATGAAAATAGTAATTGTAACCATCAGGGCCATCTAAATCAAATCGCTTTTCGTCCGAAAAAACGATGCGATGCCACTCGCTATTCCATGTCATACAATTACGAGCAAAATGCTGGCGAGCCTCCTTACGAGCCGGGGTAAGTGGGGGTTTTTTTTCAATTTCAATCGTTTCAGATGTTGAGCTCTTCGTAATACTCGCCTAACCGTGTCAACACTCGCAGTGATTCCCAAATTCGATCGAATTTGTGATGCAGAACAGTGAGAATTTGAGGCTTCTCTGACAATCCGTCTGTCTTCAGTAGATGTGGTCGCTTTTTTGGTCCGTCCTTTCATGTTATTTCCATAGTTTGATTTATTTTTAAGAAAGTTACAAACCACCGACTTGCTTCTTCCAATTTTTTTGGCAATAGCCCTGTAGGTAAGATTACACTCTTTATAGGCAAGAATTTTGCCTTTTTCTTCTGCTGTCAAAACTTTACCCCTACCCATTTGTTTTAAAAAAGTTTAAAATTCACCGGCGATAACAAAAAATTACTCTTAGCTTCGATGAGTTAATCCACACTAAGCAATTGCCCTTGTCCCTATTTAAGTGCTGCAAGAAAAACACTCATTTTTTGTATGGTCAAAGCAAAACTACGATAACACATAACGGTAAATTTGTTTGAATTTCCTTTTGTTCCTAAAAGTTGTCAATTACTATGTACTAAAAAAAAGCAGAAAACAAATGCCGATAGTCACTGAAGAGAAAGAGAAAAACAGAATAAAATGCTTGAAGAATCTTGTCCCTATTCAAGTGCATGGGAGTGTATGTGGGCGCCGTGGCTCAAGTGGCTAGTACGTTGGACTACGGAGCAAGGGGTTCCAGGTTCAATCCCTAGGCAACACCTAAAACTTATTTTACGGCCCCACCACTCACGGGCGTCTGATACACATCCGAGAGTACAACTCTCATGAGAAAGCTTCTCAAACAACAGAATGCCTTTCGGATACGGCATTAAACTGTAGGCCTTTTCCATTCGTGTACAGAATGTATCACGCACAACGCGAATGGTTGTAAGAAGCTTGGAGTGAGTAAACTTAATGAAAACTAATCTCATACATCTGTCTAATAAGCTGAAAGATAAATCGCAGTAGAATACGACATCTTTAGTGAACTTATTTAACCATTTAGACTATAGAAATCAGCATTTTCAATCTCATGGTAGCAAAGATTTTTTATTGAACGTATTTACTTAAATAAGCTTAATGAGTTGCCCATAGGGAAGCACATAATTAAATTCAGAACCACACCATGTTCATTCCAATTCATGTCTTGAAGCGAACGTTGATTGCTTCGTATGTTTATTCAAGGCGCCTGCTAAGAGTATTTGCCAATGAGTGCATTTTTCAGGGGCTTGTACCTACACAGACACAGAAGTGTATCCTTCGAACAATTGCCATCAATCATTGTCAATTTGCCAGCACTTAGCAGAGCATTCCTGGTCGGTACATGTTTACCCACATATTTACATCTACATCTACACATTGGGAACGTGAGGGAAAACTACATTTTGCATTTTAATGAACTACGTTTCTATATTGGCAGGCATCTTATCCTGATAGCTATTCACATCTCCGTCCAATTGAATGATGCATTCTATATCTTAAGGCTTAAAGAGAGAAAACAGGGATATGTACACCAAGGTACTTACTAAGCATTGCACTGTGATTTGTGCATCATTCATTAAGGAGGTTCTTGCCAACAGACAAGCTGTTACAATACATATTCCTACGCAAATACCAAGCCTCCTACACCGAATGCTTCCACTTTAGCTAAATCGAAGCAAAAGGCTTCGTCTACAATTTTTTTTTATCTCCGCCCTTTTGTCCGTGAAGTAAATCACATCCCTTTGGCAAATAGCAAAGGTGTTGAGAGAATATGCAAATCACCACTTGGTACTCAACAACATGTGTGTAGCTCACGGATGACATGAAAATTGATTTCTTTTCGATTTAACGATGATTGCCCCTTTGTCTCAGGAAGTTCACTTTAGCGTTAGCTTACTTGCGAATGCTCTGATATTTGTTTCCATCCTGAGTACTTCATCCGAACATCCTGTCAGTAACAAATGCACTTTTGCGCGAGACATCATTATTCGTCCTCGTCGTTGGCCTCGGTACTGTGTTGTCACTTCAGTATTCAAAGAAGGTACTCTAAAGTGAGTGAAAGATGGAAACATGAATTATGGATGCCTGTTACATATCCATTTTATGGATTTCAACCTTCTGGCACATTCTATTCCCAGCGCTGGCTGCAAGTACTCCGCAGTGTCTTTCAGTGCTTGTCCCCCATTCGTAAGTATCGAAACGAAGAAATCAATGAGCTTCTGTGAAAGAACTAAAGACGTCTAAGTCTTTGAAAGCCTCCAACAAATATGCTAATGTGAAGGGAACCTTATGTTTGTCAGCGAATCAAAGTAGAACGAAAAAAGATTGTTTTTTTTTGTTTTTTGACTTATTGTGATCCGTTTTTTGGGAGGCTGGATATGAGTTGCTTTTGAAATTCTGCGCGCAGTATCGTAGTCGGATGGTATAAAATTAGAAATTTTACGGATGTTTCTGGTGTTATTAATAAAACGCCGTGAGAGGGAAACTCACTTGTCGATTACTTCTTGTGCATCCTAACAGACAATAAGTACTTGTTTCACATAAAACGGTGCAATGAGGAGTGTACTTGTGAGTGCGCGAAATCCATGGTAAATTCTTTATTGACTGCAAGCATATTGCAAAGTTGTTACACTCTCTCGCATATCCTTGTTGAGATGTTTCCGAAAATCAATAAAGATTTTATTTCTTAAGATATCCTGTGAGAGGGTGTTGTGTTTTAAAGTTCGATTTGCTGGGAATGTATAGGTACCTAAGAATGGACTTACTAACACTATGTTTTGTAGCAGTTCTAAGAAAACAGACCAACAAGTTATTGGTCAATACTTACATATCTCCCAATCTCCATTTTTACTTGCACCTATACCTACATATAGGGCAAGTATTGCAATCGTGAAAAAAATCGAACTCGAGATTTTAATCAAACTTGACATTACTATGATGGAGAAGTCCAAAAAAGTAGGTCCGGCAATTCCGTCTGTCTGTCTGTCTGTCTGTCTGTCTGTATATTCGACTGCAGCCTAAACGGCTGGACGGATTTGCTTCAAACTTCATATATAGGGTCTGTGGGATATTCCCTAGAGGCGAAATTTGAATTTTCATTCTAACCTCAAAATTAAGGGTAGTTTACTTAAGGTCGATTTCAGTTAAAATGGATTTTCTCCAAAACGGCTATAACGATTTCGATAAAATTTGATGTGTGGGTTAGTTTGGATATATGCTATGAGGTGGCATACCACGTTTTTCACGAAAAATTCGAATAACGGTAATATAGAAAATCAGCTGTTTCTCGGCCATTTGTTCGGCGATTGGGCTAAAAATTAATATTTGTAGGTTATAAGACAAGTGCAAAATAATGGCATACCAAATATTGGAATGCCGCGCCCACTTTTATAAAACTTTTTTTTTAAAATTTTTACTAGAAATTGAGAAAAAATTATTTAAGCAAAGTAATAGGCGTTAAAATTTTCTATAATTCACTCAAACACCTTATCTTTCCACGCCCACTTTTTAAAGGTGTTTTTTTAAAAACAAAACATTGAGTAAACTCCTACAATGTTATGACTATTATTCCATCGAAACGCGGAATGCCACGCCTACTTTACTGGCATAAGCAAGACTTGGACTTTAATCCTGATAAAATTATGCACTTATAGCATTACGGTGCAAGTACGTACGACCCAGTCGTGCACTTTATTTTACCCGGAACCGCAGAAGAAACATGGTCTTAATTCCTTTTACAACGGATCAAGGACCTAAAACGCAGAAACCTCACATGTCATCTAAAGATTGTCCTTATAACGAATGGTTGACCTCCATAGTAACAGAGGATACGAAACAAATATAACCCATGAGAACTGCAGGTGCGAAGACTGTATATAGCTCTGTACGAGTATAGTTCGTCTCTATAAATCCTGTCATGACTTTCTTGGTTTTTTTCCAGGATCTGCCTTTGTGTCAATATCTGGACCAAACACTTCCTTCGAGTGTAGGGCGCTTTAAAATCGTTTTACTTGCACATTCTGCAAATACGAGGAGCAGAGGAGTCAGTTCCAGTAGCACTTCCATGGCTGCAGTTAGGTAGGTACACATGGCCCCTGTAGTACAGAGGTCTGCCAGTCTTTGCACCTCATTGAGTGTTTGCCTTGTGGTCATCAGACTGGTCCTTTTTACTTGCACCTACCTATAGGGCAAGTATCATCAATCGTGAAAAAAATCGAACTCGAGATTTTAATCAAACTTGACATTACTATGATGGAGAAGTCCAAAAAAGTAGGTCCGGCAATTCCGTCTGTCTGTCTGTCTGTCTGTCTGTCTGTCTGTCTGTATATTCGACTGCAGCCTAAACGGCTGGGCGGATTTGCTTCAAACTTCATATATAGAGTCTGTGGGATATTCCCTAGAGGCGAAATTTGAATTTTCATTCTAACCTCAAAATTAAGGGTAGTTTACTTAAGGCCGATTTCAGTTAAAATGGATTTTCTCGAAAACGGCACTAACGATCGAAATTGAGAAATTGAGAAAAAATTATTTAAGCAAAGTAATAGACGTTAAAATTTTCTATAATTCACTCAAACACCTTATCTGGCCACGCCCACTTTTTAAAGGTGTTTTTTAAAAACAAGACATTGAGTAAACTCCTACAATGTTATGACTATTATTCCATTGAAACGCGGAATGCCACGCCTACTTTACTGGGAAGAGCAAGACTTGGACTTTAATCCTGATAAAATTATACACTTATAGCATTACGGTGCAAGTACGTACGACCCAGTCGTGCACTTTATTTTTCATGCAATTGCTCCATATGAGATCATAGGTCTTACAATACCAATTTAAGGATGGGCGGACTACATCCCCAGGATTTCCCCGCTCGGCTCCGTGTCGCTTTTCTGACTAACTCTTCTGTGGTGAGTTTACTGTCCAGGATTATTCGCAAAACTTTAATTTTAGTAACTGGTTTCAGTACAGTGCCCGATTTCATTCGGTTTTCTTTTCCTTGTGAAAGGTACTATCGTTTAGTCCAGTTGTCAAGCACCGATCATGAGTTATTGTAAGTCTTGTAAGTTGGGTCTCTTCAAACTTGTCCTTGGGAATAATCATCATAATTAGAGTTTATGCAGATTTATTTCACAGCTCGAACACGTTAGGAAAGTGTAATCTGATTTATTATATAGTCATTGACTAGCTTTTAGTAATGCTGAAAGGTGCTGCCAGTATTTTAGTACCATTTCTCATTGAAATGAATGTCGTAATTTTCTTTGAGTCATCACAATGGAAAACACATTGTTTTAGCGCACCATATACGAATGTTAAAACAATATTTTGTTTAAGGGACATTAAACCTTTAACAAACTCAATTATAATGACCAAAACAAATTCAAATAGCTCCATAATGTATATTTGCCATTTCGCGATTCCGATTAGCCCTCCCTATGGTGTCAGTTAATTAATTAAATTATGTACACACGCACAGCTGGTTTGTACTTTGACTCAATCAGTAGCCACTAAGAACAACTGCTAACTCGGTAATTTAGATTTTTATTTATAGTTCAAGTTGCTTAGTTAAAACAATTACTATCAAAAGGTTGCATTAACCTCATTTCGAAATTATTTTAATTATTAGAATTAAGATTTTCTGTGATTCAATTCTTGCCCTGGATACAACTTTGCGTTGCTATCGGGACTTGAATCCACTAATGTCAATGGGTTGCTTTTGGTTTTCTAATTAAATTTTCCAGTATCGCGAAAGGTAAGCAAACCCTGAAGTATGTATACTTGATTTTATGAGGTCCAATTATGAAAGTGTGAAGCCAAGAGGCCCGTTTAACCCTTTGAACTAATCGTGGTGGGCAGTAATTTAATGACTTTACGACGATTCGCAAACCTTTCTATTTGAAGTTCATTAATGAATTTACAATTTAATGGTAATTGAAGGATCTGTTTGATTTGGGTTCGTTTACTAAAAAGGAAAAAAAGGAAGCACGTTATTAAATTTTCATAGCAGATTGCTGTGGGCTGCGGTACGTGATATGCAATATTAGTACTTACTTTTACGTACATATGTTTGCATAAAGGCCTAGTGCTAGAACTTAATTCGGGAAACTTATCACATGATAACTTATCACCATTACCATACCATGGTGCTCTATTTAATTTATATATTCCGATTACAAAGCACAGAATATGAGTGCACGACAGTACGATATTACTGTGCTGTATTTGAACACCTCCTATAAAAGTGCCTACTTACTTAATTTCAAAGGTAAAGCTTATTGGATACAGTAGTAATAATCATTTTAAATTCCAATTACTGTGTCCTGTTTACATATTTTCGATTTCATTTGAAAATACTACAAAACTGCTATTTGTAATCTTAATTGGTAAAATTTTCTCTAATAACCCAGAGGAAGCCGGGTAAAAACTACCAGCCACACAATCTGGCCATTGTTACGCCCACTTTTTGCTGGGGGATGGTGGTGGACTTTATAATTCACTATTTTATTAAACTTGTCCGTACCGATGACAAATAGAAGTACTGAGGTGTTGTCCTGGCAATTTTTTGAAGTACCAGATTAAAAAAGTTTCGGACCTGTCTTTCTAGAACCCAAAGGAGCACTCGGTCGACATAGGCACTTGTCGTTACTTTCGATTGCAGTTTGAACTTTCTTTTTTCTTTGCATCGCCAAGTTCGATTGAAGTAGCACTTAACATTATCTTTTGTCCCGTAGCAAAATCGATAAGCCTGTATACGTTCCCGGAGATAATCATTGTTCTTTGTAAGTAATTGAAGAACTTTTCAACGCGTTTTCAACTACAAGCAAATACGAGGTGACGTTTGGCCAAACTACCTCCAATACTTTAAAAAGGTCTCTACACGTTTAAAGTACACTCTGCAAGCCCTAAACTACAAACAATAACAGTACGTAATGACAAAAGAAATTCAGTATGCCGAACTCGATTGTACAAATACCGCGTCCTAATGGTGATTTAAAATTCTCAAAATGTATCGAGTAATATCAAAACTCAATAAGACTAGAAATTCAGAACACAAATATGTTAACTTTAAGGTGTCAGCTATTTATCTTTGCTTTGGGAGATCTCAAATTGCACAATGCACCTCGTGTTTTCCAGCGTCACGTGACACAGCTGGATCAGTTTGGTGCACCCTACCAAAATATCACCACCATCTTTGAAAAGCTCTGCTGGTAGACCATCAGAATCAGCGGCTTTGTTGTTCTTCAGCTTTTTGATAGCTGAGCCAACCTCTTAAAAACTGAGAGAGAGGATGACTTCTTCATTGACTGGACGCGGGTTCTCTTCTTGCTCTATGTCTCTCTATTTGATGCCCATTACGTAGCTGCTGTAAATGCTCCTTAAATGCATTTACTATTTCCTGCGGTTCGGTGACAAAGTTTGATTTGGTTAGTGGTTCGAATATCTGGAGATATCCAGGTTGCTGTCGCATTGATCCACTCAAATAAATATTGATGTTTCGTCGTATTAATGTCTATCTATCGATCTATCGTCTACGTAAGCAGTTACATATATGAACATGTTGGCGATATATCTTAGTGAAATTTTTCGTAACAGCTGCGGGACCGAGGTTATTCGTTCCCTTAAGAGAGTGTCCGCTCACGGGAATTGTTAATATGAAATTTAAGCAGACATTTATTTCGTCCATTAAAGCGAATGGTCCGCTAAACAGGGTGTCCGCATGTGAGAGATTTCTATGTGATTGAAAGACTGCTTATGATGTCACTTTCTGACCACCACCTACTAGGGAAGCCATAAGCGTTATTATCTCAGCCAAGTTCGCAATTTAGAAGAAGCTGTACTTTTCTTGCTGTTGTTGAAGTCCATACTAATTTTAAAATGGCATCTTCAAACATGTGTATGTACATATGTATATACTTTTTCATCACAAAACCCATGTCACCAGACAAATCCCATTTTCCACACAAAACTAATTGGATGAACCACTTAAAGCTCAAACACCCTCTTTAATCTAATATGCTTGGAACAAAAAGACAAATTAACTATTTAGTTGCAATAGGAAGTCAATTCAATCAAATAACCGAAAATTAAACTGCGCCTTGCCCAACACGCATCCCACTTAATTGACAATAAATAATCCACATACCCCAAATACTTGACCATGACATTGGCACTGTGATGACCTGCCTGTCAAGTCATCTGGAGTCAAGTGCAATCAATTAACCATTGTTGTTTTGTCTTAACTCGTTACCATCTCACTACCCATTGCAGTCAGAAAACAAATTACAAAAAAATGTCCTGGCTAGGGCGTCCCAAAAATCCCAACAACAACATCATAGTGACTGAATATTAAAGCAACTAACCGGTCCCAGCTGGTGGTGGTGTTAAGGAGAAAAACTTGCGTAATTAATGAAAGTTATAGCATTTTTTTTTTGTTCTTCGCCTGGAAACTAGCACCCATCGAGCACTCTCCTTATCAACCGAAACACATACAAGCTTACGCACGAATTGTCGGCTCAGTGGTATGTTTCTCGTCAGGAAAACAGAACTGGCGGCAGGCTCGTGTAACATAGTTAAGCACCAAGGTGATTAATAGGCTCCATGAGAAGTTTTAATCTCGGAATGGATTAGATGAATGAATGCGACACTTGTTCTGGTTCCGCACACATGAACTTTTGGCCGACCGGAGCCGAGAACATGGTCTAGCACTTCATTTATCTGCCTCTCCTGCTGCTGTTGGCTGCTTCCTGACACCCATTCTTCATTTGGTTGAGTTGAAGGATTTTTCCTTTATTTCCGATAAAATTTTCTTATCCCTCCCATCTAGCGCGGTGTGAGTATGAGTGAGTGAACGCTTGGGCGACGACTTTTTGTCGTGGTCAGCACAGAGTTTCACCCTCGCAATATGAGAATGTTTTGGTCACGTGCTTAGGGTAATTGAATCGGATTAAGTAGACGATGTGATGATTTCTTTCTTCTTGCCATGCCACGGAGGATAGTTCAGCTAGAATTCGTCTAACTACCACGTGTCCTGTTCAACATCCTTTTTTTATATCTGAGTGTAAGCTTGAGCATAAAATATATTTTTTTGTTTGTCTGTCCTCGTATCGTCCTGTTGTATTTCGTTGTGTTTGACACTTTTATGAGTAATTCCAAGGGAAGAGATAATATTGCATCTGCGTGTTATGGTATGCTTAGCGTGAAGTATCTCTAACTTTTTTTATTTGGCTGTTGTTGTCTGGGAAAGGTATATGGGGGACCTAAATTAAGTTTATTTGAAGTTCAGAATTAAGTTCATAGGATGTGGTAATAAATATGTCAACATACGGGTATAAGGGTCAAATAAGTTGAAAGCTGATATGAAAGGTGTTCCCAAACTGATGCCGAAGTGTCGTAATGTTTCCTTACATTCAGTAGCGAGTATCTATCGATTTGCCGGTTCGACCTCGGCGTAGCTCCGTAGGGTGGGGTGACCTCTGTAATGAGACACCATGTACTTCTCTGGATTGTTTTTGATTACAACTATTTGTCAGGTCGATTTTTAAGTGCGTTAAGTTATCCAATTAGTCTATTATGGGGTATGGAAAAATGAAAAAGACTTTGTTGTTTTCCACGCATATTGCAGTTTGAAGTACCTTAAGTAGCTAGTACGTTAAGTAGTAAATGATGAATGCAATTGTAGGCAAGCGATATATACATATGTACAATGTATGTATACTTTCAGCTATAATACTTTATTGTGAGATTAATTTGTAGCTGGAGTGTCTAAAAAGTATACAAATTAACCGAGGTATTCAAAACTATTGAAATTAAAATTAAATTCACTAGCCACCTACATTTGTCGATGAGATACTATATGATAGTATGTACATTTCCTACTTATACTAATAAGGAAACAGTTTCCAGGGTGAGACATTCTAACACCTGACACTGCTGTAAGCCTTTATGACAGACTAGCCAATATAACCACCTTCAGATTATTGACGAAAAAATGATCAACTTGGCAATTGAATCCTTCGCCCCCTTTAAGGGACATGACCCTGCTGATATTTTTCCCATGAAGCTACAGTCACAAGAAGTATATCAGTCCAAGTCTAGCGAATATTTTTTGCTGATGTCTTAATTATTCATATATTCGTGGTAAGAAGTCAAAGTCATTTTCATATCCAAAGCGGGTTAGCATACCAGCCCAAAAGACTTTAGATCATTTAGCCTTACTTCGTTTCTACTCAAGAGATTTGAAATATTAAAGATCTACACATTCGCTCCAAACTAATTTCTACAGATATGAGTCCAGTAAGGGGATGACTAAAGGCCGATCTGTTCAGATAGCTCTGCATGAGGTGGTAACAAGGATCGCAACTTCACTTCACCACGAAAAATTCACGATAGCGGCCTTCCTGAAAATAGACACAACATTAACAATGTAAAATCTGAATCTATACGACTAGCACTGGACCTCAGACTGGGTTAAATATATGCTCAAGACGAGACACATCACTGAGAACTGGAACAAGTACATGCACAGGCACCCCGCAAGGTAGGGTCCTATCCCGTCTATTAAGTATACTGGTTGCTGACGGAATCTTAAAAAAAATATTTACATAGAGCAATGTGGGGTTCAAGTTGTCGCATATGTAAATAAGGTTGTCATGCGGATAGATATGTATGTGTGTGTGGATAGATATATATCGAAAACAGAAATGGTCCACTTTAATAATAAGAGAATAACCCCACAAGTCGAGCCTTCGGAACTGAAAGGCAAACCACTTCAAATCTCAGATAAAGCGATGTATTAACTGCATTGATTCATCCACTGTCAAGCTTATCTGGAACGAAAATACGTCAGAAACGATAAGAAAGGCATCCATAGCCTTCTGTGCGTGCGGGAACAATTTTTGCAAAAGATGGGGGCCCAAACCTGCCATCGCCTATTAGATGTACACAGGCATCGTCAGATTCGTCTTATGGGTACTTTCTTTGGAGGACTGTAGCAGATACGATCACGTATCTTACAGCACAGACTACGTTACAAAGTTTAGCAGATATAGGATATACAGATGGCATCACAACCACGCTGACTGTAACTCTTGAAAATAGACTAGGACTGATCCCATTAGTACCTTAATTATTAACTATCACATAATTTTCACAGAAGTGTGAAAAAATTACGAAGGAATTGACTCTGCTATATACTCAAGTGAACCGAAACTTTCAAACAACGGAAGTGCTAAATTATGCACGAAACTGCATTCAAGAAAGAAAGATTATTGATATTCAAGGCGCTATGACGACATCTCATCCATAGTCGTCAAATCCAAAACTATGCAAAATGCCGTGAACAACTCACTACGCTCAAAGCAAACCACAATGTTACACTTCTTTGCTAAACCAATGCTCTTAACAGACCTAACCCGGCGCTCCTCACAGGGATAATTACCGACCACAGTCATCGTTTTGCCGACATGGATGCAGAACAGAGAATGACCAACCAGTACAGCATTAAGAAACCGTCCCTCGGCGAATACTATCTCGAAAACTTGGACAATTTGTCAGGAACGCCACCATTAACCATCCTGAAATGAAGAGCTATCCCAAAGCTACATACTACATTTCCCACCTCTCCGTCTGACAAACATGCGAGCATTAAACTGTCAAACTTCTCAAGCAAAAAAAGGCCTTCCGGACGCAGTAGAGTAGGCTTCCGTTTGTGTAAAGAATTAACATGAACATTTCAAATACATATGTAGTTGTGAAAAGTAGGTCCTGTGATACCTTTAAGGGTAGTTTCAATCATAAAGCGCAGTTTCACAATAAATTGTCTATTATTTCTTGAATCCTAGACAAATCTATAAATAATTGAACTCCTTGTCTCATTCCTAAGAATGTTAAATGTAGTCCACGCCCAGTTCTTCGTAGGAAGTATTTAATTTAAATCATCATCAATCATTATTAAATTTCAAACAATCGGATATACAGAAGCGGATACCCTGAAGCCATTCTCCACACCGCAGTATGAGAAGCACACAAATGTCCTATTTCATTTACACTGCCTTATCTTTCAATTTATCCAAAAAGCTATTATGTCATCGGCGATTATATTTTTCCTAGTTTCTGTCAACTGTCTGCTGTCACTTTTATTGCCTATACAGCGCAATAATGGAAGTTCAATGACTCTTAGGGCCTTTGAATAGTATATAGAGTGCGACTCGTAATGTCAATCTTCATAATGAAATTGCGTCAAAACGGGAATCGTTGTCATTCGAAATTTATTAGGCCTTCGTCTTTTCTACTGAAACTTCTATTTAACATAATACTTTTGCTAACAGATCCCGGTAGTGCCTTTCAGCACTCTTCTGATTTAACATCAAATTGGTTGTATTAACAATTCCGGAATTTACTTTCCTATTTATACCACTATCGTTTCAAAAAATCTACAAGAACTCATTGAATACCAAATTGAACTTGTTTTTTCTTTTTGGTTTGTCAACCACATAAAAGAAATAAAAGAAAGAAAGAAACAAAAAGGCGGAAAGAAGATAACAAACCCAATTACCATCCCGAACGCACAATCATTCGCATTATTTTCATTTGTTCTTAACAGCTCTATGCTCACATCATGACGAATACACAAGCACTTTACGGATACAATAAAAAAGGAATTTAAATAACAAAAACAGCCAAACCAGAACAGGATGTGGGGCTCACACCACTCATATTCTTTCCGCGTTCTTGATCTTTCTTTTCTTTAAACACAAAAAACAATGCTCCCCATCCCACAATAAAACTCCAGGTAATTGAACGCATTGTCCGCATAAAATTATCACATGTCGAAAATCTGGTTCCAAGACAACATTGCCTCAAATAACAAAAAAAAAAAATGTCACCACTTTAATAATTGAATCACTGAAACGGTGATCTTGTCGGTTTATAATTTAAACTCGAGTAATTCCTCATTTAAATAGAAAAAAAATAATTAATCTACATTCATACTTCACCCCGCGATATTGATACCTAACCCAGGTTGAACCAGAACTCAAGGTAACTCTTCTAAGGCCAGCGCAATTTATCAAGCATTACCATATACCACCAGACGACACTGTGCGCGCAGCATTGGTAAAGTACAGGAGCGCATTTGGTTTATTCTCGGCCTAAACCAGAATATTTTTAGGACCGTTAACCAGTTAAGTAAACTTAAACTGTTTTTATTTTAAGACAGGTCCACAGCCCATGAGTCTATAGTGGTATTACAGCGAACAGTACGATTTGTATCTGATTTGCTATAAGTTTGTAATTTAGTGATCCATAAGTAGTAGGTAAGATGGGAATAAATTCTTTAGAACCTCTAATAAAGGTACGATATTAAGCTTTTAACATAGAGAATCAGTTGCGATAGACCTTATTAAGTATATAGATAAATATATTCGTGATCAGTCTTAGCAGTGAAAACGATTGGGTCACGTTCCACCATCCGTCAGAAGCAGTATAAGTGTAAGAATGTTTGAAATCCGCCCACTGCCACACCCACTTCTTCATTACTTTACTATTTTCTATGAAATCATTCGAACATATAGTTCTAATTTGACAAGAAGCCATGCCGTGCGGTCACACCCACTTCATAAGGGCCACATAATAGGGAGGGTATCATTTCTATATGTCTTAGTCTTAGTTCTAGAATAGAATGGAATAATTTATCTCATCGCCACACTCAGATCAGTATATACCTATTATAACACCCTTAGGGGAAAGGTCCATTGGTACCCATTGGTAAACCCTAGTACTGATTTGTATCTTGTGAATCACCAAACCATCCTGTGGATTTGATGAATTTAAAGATTTCACTTATCACTTCAAGATCACAGAAAAAGTGTCGCCCTAGAAATTGAAATCTTAGGTGGATAAGCCCAGGGCAGTGACAGAGGAAGTGGGTTGTATCCTCATTGGCTTCCTTGTCTACATATCCCCGACATAAATCTTATAAATCTTAGCTTTCTCATGTGGTACCGAAGAGAATTATGCTCCGTGATAATACCTAGAAGGACAGAAAGGAAATAGTAGTGACTTCCCTTATCATTGTGTTGAGTAGGAGCACATATGATACTTTGACGTAAGGTAAAATGTTTACAAACCAGGTTTCAAAAAAGTATTTTTCAATAATCCCATAGCGTTAACTTGTCTGATCAATGAACAATTTGCATAGAACGATTAGGTTAAATAAAGTTAAAGCTTAGATCTCCTACGTTCGATTGGAATACTAATAAACGATCACCATTTTATGACGGTTCCCCAAAGCTTAGGTTTGCATCGAATTCGTGTGGCTACTTAATATGTAAAGCGTTTTTCATTAAGAGTGCGATATTTATTAATTAATTATTACTTAAATCATACAAAAAATATTTCGAACCATATCGGCGTCATTAAACAAAACATCATTTGAATATCCTCCACGAGAATGCCTGCCCAAGTGAACGAGCTTAACCCAATTTTCTAGCACTTTGACATTCTATGTTGATTCTGACCTCTGGTTTGTTTCTTGGCATAGAACGTTGGTTTAAGATAGCCCCAAAGAAAAATGTACATTTATGGGGTCATAGTACATCGACATCAGTAAATTTGGCGCGTGGTGCAGCCGTCTTATCGAAACAACATTCACATAAAATCATCTTCCAGTTTATCCAGTTCAACAGTCAATCAACATGGGACGAAATCATTAAGTAAGAAATATGAGCCTATATGATAAATTTTGGTGGGAACAATTGCATTTCATGAATAGCGTCGGATTGCTAACTTACCCAAATCCGACAGTTTTGGCTATCATTGTACGTAAAATCGCTATCGATCGCGAACTTTGTTAAAAATAATCCATGATTAAATACCAAGTGGAAACCGCATCTTACTTCACGTATATCCGAGAAAAAGTATTAAGAATAATTAAACAGCTTTCTGAAATAGCGGAGATCCATGTACATAAATACATATATCTTAAGAATTTATGTAGTATAAAGTTCTTAAATTGTAGTTGAAAAAGAGAAGCAAACCTCACTGAATGACTCAGAGTTTTAGTGAACCAATACAACATATGGGCGCCTTCCGTCACATTCAGTATCAAACGTCAGTATGTCGGACAACAGTTGACATTTTTAATACAATCGTTAGTACGCGAACAGAACGAAACCTCTTAGTTTCTGTGATGAAGTGTTACACTTTTTCAACGATGTCAGCGTCATTTAATTTAATTCTATTCAAGTCTTCTATATCTACAGTGTTGGAAAAAATTATAGAAACAAATTTGTTGTACGCCGTTAATTGGAGAAATAAAAAGCGTTTGAAAGAAAGCCTAAGTGAAACACATACTAATTATTTGTTTATAATGAGATGCAATAGTTTAACAGAAACGTTTAAAAAAAAAAAAGAAAAGAAATTATGAGAAAAAATCGTTTTTGTTTATTTTTTGCCCTGGATAAAATAATAGAAACAAATCCTTTCTTCTTCTTTTTTTTTGACATTAATTTACTGTAAAGGCGTTTCATTTTCTTTTTATGCTTCGTCTTTGCACTATTATGCACCTCGACATTCGTCCCAATTCGACATTGGTCTCGGCAGGTATGCAGTACCATGCCTTACCATAGTTCTTAGCTTTACACTTCCCGAATTTTGCACTTAAGAACGCCAAATAATTGTTCTTTCGATTTAAGATTGAGAGACGTAACATGAAGAGCTATAACATGGATTTTATTTCGAAGAAAACAATCTTTGGTTAATTTTGAGGTGAGTTTGAGGTCATTAACCTGCATAAACTTTAACAAATGACAGCATAACGCTGTTGAAGATATCGACGAAGTATACAGTACACATTTTGTCGTTAACAGAAAAAAAATTGTTCACGCCAGGATGGTTAAAAGCACATCCAAATGAATAAGCTGCATCCATCATATTTAATTCTTCGTGTATTTGAGATCGCCTCACGAGCTCTTTGGTGGCCTGACGTATAATTTGCCATCGAAACAAAACCATTTAATCTTGGTTTCATCCGATCAAATGTCATTATTTAAAATTGCAAGTTGGAAGTGTTCATTCGTGAAAGTAACTCTTTGTTGCAAATGATTTTGACTTACTCAATATATTTATTATTGTATAACTTTTTACTGAAACCGTCTTTTAAAGAAAAAACGGTCTATTCTTACATAGTCGAACTGACAATTTGTCAAATCGAGATGTTGTTTTCCGATTTATTCCTTTGGTTTCAGGTTTGGGACTTGAATAAAGACTTGTTAACACATTTTTTCTTTAAAACCTTAAAACCTGTACCATTGTTTAATCGTTTTTTATTAATTTATGTTCAGAATAAGTTAAAAGGACTCCACGGTCAATTTTGATAAAATGTCTAAAGACACTGAAACATAACAGAAACCATTATACTACTATTTCAATAACAGCAAGATTAGAGTTTACTTCGAAATAACTGATGCGGACTGTGGAACTCTTTTGTTTCTATCATTTTTTCCAGGCAAAATCACTCCTCTTCTCAAACTTTCTGTACTCTTTTTCTAAAAGATTATAGTTTACATCAAAAGAAAAAGTGTATGTATTTTCGCGGTAAATCTTCCCACCTGATTCTACGACATCCAGAAATGCTGCAATTTCCATTCAATGCAAACAAACGCCAAACTAGGCCAAGTGTGGTCCACGAAGAGGCCCCAAGCATAACCATGTTTACTTTGTACGCAATTCCGGGCCTGGGTACACAAAAATTAGATAAATTTAACTGATTTCGATTTGATTGCCAAGGTTTTTGTCACGCAAAGCTTTTAGTGAGGGTGCTGAAGAACAATGGAAAAGTACATTTTTTTTTCCCCATTTTTGTGTATTTTGTTTTGTTTGGTTTTTTTTCTCGCACTATTTCGTCTTCGCTCATTCTTCTTTTGAACGTGCTGACAATGGCGTTACAATGCCTACTCTACATACGAGCATAATCTTACGCAATAGTAAACAATGCAATTAGCCCGGTTAACATTCCATTTCAATCTCAATACGTATTCTACCGATGATACGCGGTTTCGGTTTCATCCGTCGCATACGATATCGCTGGCGCCCACCGCCCCCACCAAGCACAGGCAATGATAGGCAATGCTAACTTTTGGCCAGACCCAGTCATTCGCGTACCATGGTAGATTGGATTAAGTGGCGACAACGAGCAACCATTGAACTTCTCAATGCAAACAATCGCCAATACAAAGGCACACATAGACAAAGTGTAAGGAGAAGAAACCAAAGAAGAAAAACTTGTCACCAAACTGGCTCAGTATTTGTGCCTAACGTGTGTAGGTGGGAACGAATTGGCCTGTCCCGTTCACCAAACCAACTCGGGGTATAAAACCTGACTTCGCATTTTGGACAGGCATCATTCCAACTATTCTCTTGCGGTGAACTCATTTCTCAACACAGCAATGGCGTTTAAAGTAAGGGCGTCATCATAAGATCTTCTCCAAGGATAAACTTATAACCAATATTTGATTTTTGCTAGATTTTTGGGGTTCTTTGCCTGCTTGCGTGTAGCACAGCCTCGCACTATGCCTACGATTACAGTCCGGTGTACCACCAGCAACCAATCGCATATGTTCAACAGCCCGCTCTTTACCACGCGGCCCCAGTGGCGACTCAAGCTGCACCAGTAGCCACCTTGGCCGCACCAGCTGCCGTTCCAGTCTTGCGTCAGGTTGAATATCTCTCAGCCCCAGCCAAATACGATTTCTCCTACGGAGTACACGACTCGCTGACCGGGGATATCAAGAGTCAGAGAGAATCTCGCGATGGTGGTAATGTAGAAGGATCCTACAGCCTGATTGACGCCGATGGATACAAGCGCACTGTCACGTACACCGCTGATGATGTAAATGGATTTAATGCTATCGTGCAACGGGAACCCTTGGTAGGACTTGCCTCTCCAATTGTAGCAGCTCAGATTCCTCAGTCACAGTATCTGCCAGTTGCCCAGGCTCCAGTCCCCGTTCCAGTTGTATCAGCTCCCGAACCAGCGCCTGTAGCAGTGCAGGAGCCAGCCCCAGTAGAGCAGCCTATTGAAGAAGTCGAAGTTGCTCCAGTTCAAGAGCAGCCAGAGGAAATCACTCAGCCAGAAAACGATATCCAGGACGCGCCCCAATCGGATGATGATAGTGAAGTTATTGACGCTTTCGGTGCGGCGGCCAGAAGCGTAACCGAGAATACTGCCAGCAGCACAGAAAGCAGCCTAAACCAAGAAGAAGTAGCACCCCAAGAACAGCAGCAGTAAAAACCCACAGAGCATTGGAAGGTGGTGACTTACTCCGTCTTCCAACACTGAAACGAAAAGAAATTGTGATTGTTAAACCTACATACCTCTACCTATACATACATAAACTTAAACCTGAATGAATAAAAAATAGTTAAATTTATCAAAACATCAAAAGCGAAATTTGTTCCCTCCCTACCTTGCATTCAATAAGTCGACGTACCACCGCCGCTGCCACCGTCCGACGTCTTGAGAACGGCCCACAATTAGAATGTTTTGTTTACCGAGTTACATGGTGGCCACTCAGTAGCTTTCGCAGCACTTCGGCCAACAGATGAGAGTACCTGAAGATACTCTTCAATCCACTTCGAGCCTTGTAAAGCAGATTGAAGTTTCCTCGGCGGCGGTTATAAGCCTTTTTTTGCTAACCTCGTAGTTTTTACTTTCGTCTGAACAAGCGATAATTATTATGTAAGGGATGGAGGAGTGGATTCGCTAAGAGGATGAGGGATTTCGCTTTTTTCAAAGCACTCATGAGGTAGTACTCGCGGGGCGGCAAAGCAACTTAATTTATTTATCTGAGTAAATCTGGTTAATTTGCAGAGTGCTTGCTTAGTTGAACAATTGAGTGGCGATTCGAAAGATCGTCAAATTAAATATAACAACACAAGATGAGTGGTAGTTTTGGGTTGAGTGCTGGCAGTGGGTATTGTTGACTGAGTGTTTTGGGTCATCGTGAGTCTTGGATTAAATGGTAATTGGCGGCAAAGATTATGAAATTATGTTGTGGATAGCCGTAGACTTGCAAGAGCAGGTGTGTGCTCTCGACATTCTTATTTTGACACATTTTGAAATTGTTGTTTATTGCTACATATACAGTTGTTATAGTTGCAGACCAAAAGAAATAAACAAAAAAAATAACAAATGAGATTATCTTGTAGCAGATACATATGTACATACATTAAATTAAGTGAAAACTGTGTTAAGAATAAGTTGTTTTTTTGAATCTAAGTTCTACGATACTTACCTTTCTAACTGGGATTGTACAAAAGAATGATTGCATTTTGCTATGGAATTTAGACGTTAATTGGTTGAAAAAGAACTATTTCTGGAATACTGCCTTCGTGTTACTACTATTTGGTCTGCTTATACCCCAATGCTAGGGTTCTTGGCAACACAAGCGAGGTAAATGGTAACAAAAGAACAAATATAATAATCAAGTCCGGGAATCGTGAAACGATACGCAATGGAATGGCAAAACTTACTGATTATTTTGACAGTTCAATTTTATTGGTAACCTTGGCAGTTCCTGACACATAACAATTGAAAAAAGTATCATTGCTATCGGGTCACCCTTTATAAGTCCCATTGACATGCATGTGGTCTTCTCATCAGGGTGTTAAAAATAACTTTGATTACTTCAATCATTTATGTTCAAAATACAATTATGGAAATATCATAGATCAACGAATGAACAGTGTTACTAAAGTATTAAAATTTAGTTTGAATATCGGCCAGTAATTTACCAACCATATGGAAAACTGCTCTGTGATCTTTATGACACATGCAATAGTTCACCGGAACAGTCAAAACATGCAATTGTGGATAGATCTTCCACCACAAACTATCTAAAAGAAGAGACCCGATTCGTCGCTGTGTTTGGTTAATTGCCACTTGTAGGGTAGGAACAATCTAGAAAAGACACTGCAGATGCCATAACATCCATAAAAACGTACTTTATGGTTAGGTATCCAAGTTGGTGGAATCAACGGAGCATATTTCTTCAATTCAGTATATTGCTATCCTAACGGTCAATGGAGATCGTTACTGTAGCATGACTTTTGAATATTTCTTTGAAAATCTAATTCGAATTGATTAGGTTAAGACGTAGCTTATCTGTTAGTTTTAATATTTTTATTTTAGTGTGTAATTTTTTTTTATTTAAAGTTGTATTGATCACATTTCGAACGAATCAACTAAGCGTTTTATTTGATTTTCAACGAACGAATCTATTGTGCTTAATGGAGGTAAATAAATATCGAGGAACTTTTCTTAAATTTCATTCGGAGATAGAGACGAAAATTTTATATCCCGTTATGGTTAGAATTTACAACATCCTATGGATTTCACTGAGATGCAAGAATTTTATACGATCTTGCAATTCCTGGAACGACATACTTTACCAAGAATCTACGTAAGAGAGTGTTGATTAAGAAACAGTTCCTGTATATCCTGGTCAACAAAATACATAAAAATAAATTGACCCTGGACTGCAGAAAGCGTATTCCTTATACAATCCAAGAGAAATTAACAACGAAGTATCTTTGCTGCAAACAGAAATCCCATCACCTCATTGTTTCCGTTCGCCAGTGCTCTACAAATACAAAGCACACAAAGGAGAAAAAGGCGAAAATCGAACAAAATCCAATAAAACAACAATTTCCAGTCTTTCCTTGTTCTTTTTCTCCTTACTGTCGTACAAACATTAATGATGAACCCAGTGTTCGTCGAATGCAACAGCGTACGCAAACACAACCCATTACCCCTTTGACAGAAAATTAACGAAATTAGCCAACAACCACTGGGTGTCAAAGAAAATTAAAGTTCACAACTAGGTCGTACGCACCTTAATTCTATAAGATTATTGATACATACATTTTACCCTTATAAAGTAGGCGTGGTATTCTGCATTTTTGATGGAATTATAAAGATAACATTGTTCTGACGATATCTGGAAAATTATAGAATACTTTAATGTCTATCAATCTTGCATCATTTCTTTTTTCTACTTTTTGGAAAAAAAAACCTTCCAAAACCTACAGTTCCAAAACCTGGTATACTGTTTATTTTCATTTAAATCGGCCTTAAGTAAAATACCTTTCATTTGAGGTTTCTCTACGTAGGTGCACGTAAAAAATAAATATAACGAATATCTTGTACGAAAAAGGTAGATATTGGCCGCGTTCCGATTTCTAGGCACTATGTAGTCAAACGTTTCTGATTGGTGTAGAGATTCAAATTTGACTTAAAAGTAAGACAATTTTTTGTGAGGTAGTGGACTGGATTCGAAGGCAAAAAAATTCTCCCTTACTTTTAAGTCAGTTTTTGAAGTGTGAAGTGTGATTGGCAATATTTTGTGTATTGTTCGGCTGTGCTTTATAATTTGAATGGACTATGTGCAGTAAATAAACAAATTACTTTCCAAATAAATTGTGGATATGATTATTTGATCAATATGCGCTGTGTTTTCATTAAAATTTTATATTACAATAACATTCCAAGGTTGTAAGTGAAGCAGAAATTTTTAGAAAAAGTTGAGGAACCTTGTTTTTATTATCGGCTATTTTTTCAATTAAGCCTTCTTTACAGGTTCCAATTCCATATAAATATATTTATCAGTAAGATCCCTTGACAAGCACAGTCCACACTTTGTGCAAAGTAAAACCTGGAAAATAGCATGCGAGGTGTGACACTTGAAAAGTCACCTACATTTTCAGTCTGTTTGCCGTTCCATTTGTTAGGTCTTACCTGCAAATGTAGTGCCTAGAAATCGGAACGCGCCCATTCTCTCAGCCGTACACTGTAATTGGGTGCGCTGCTTTTAAAGCACAGAAATATCATATTGTCATACGCGAACGCTTGTTGGACTGTGTGTGTGATCGGAAGAATTTTTTAAGGATATTAGCTTTACCTTTGTGTTCTAGGGAGAATACTCAACATTAAACTATATTCAACATTTTATTTTGGATAGACTGATGAAGAAGCTGTGATGGTTGGAAGTTGTAGAAATACGGTACGCACTGTTTGGCGTAATTTTGGCGATGTCCAGCGTTGTAACTACACAAAATAAATACTTGGCGCCAACTAACTACACATCAATTGTGTTTATTTTACCTCCAAGTGGTAGCTAAAGGGTATTGGTTGATGTCCATCCGGATGCGACTTGCTAAACGTATAAGCGCGGACGAACACTATCGATGGAGTCAACAGTAGTGTCAAAGCGCCAAACGAAAACGGAAAGCACATTTTACTCGAGTTACTTCGAAATCTTCGGAGTCCAGGACGGTAAAAATTTCCCAGAATAAGTCAGGTTTTTGGAAAAGCCAATTTTCAGAACATCAACATGCATGCTTTCTGCCCTACGGCGAAGTAGAAGACTCTATCGACGATTAGGTTTATGACCTCCTGGATGGAGTCTACGGAACCTGTTAGGAGTATGGTGTCAAAATCGTACTTGTAGACTTCAATACTAAAATCGGTAAGGAAATGATCTTTGGCGGTTTAGCCAGAAAACACAGCTTCCTCGATACAACATGTTTTTTGTGAATTTCCCCGTTTTGATAACCAAAGTTGCTGTTGGGATACCCAAATTCACTGTTGCGATACCCGAATTTATAAACAAATGTATGGTTTTATAACGGTTTTTGATTTTTGAAAACGGTTTATTGGCATTCAGTTCAGATCTGATAGTGTGTACTCTACTTTTTATAACGTAATTAGTATTGAGCTACAATAGTATATCAATTATTTTTGATTTTAACAAAAATCTCCTTTCATGGTCCCGAAACAAATAAAGCTAAACTAATAACAACAAAAAGGAAGCTCTTTCACTAAAACTCACAAACTGGTTTCTAATTGCTCATCAGATCCTTTCAACTTTTCATCCATTACCAGCTAAACCGCGCAAATAGGTGCTGCCCAATCCTTTTCCATTATCCCCCATCCGTGAATGCATAGAAATAATGTACGAGTAATAGAGTCATCAGCCGATTGAATTTTCATTATTGTGAATTCGGTTTCGCATGTGTTGGAGAATCGAAAGTAATTTGTTAAATTCCGTAACAATTACCAGTACCTCATGAATTCGAAAATTTGTTCATTTCAACACTATTTTTTAATCCAATTGATTCGTATTACTGCAAGAGCTCAAAACTGACCTTTTCAAAACTCACATTGCAATTTCAACACTATAGCGATGTAAGTATGTATGTATACCTCAAAAAATGGGTTTAGAGAACTTGTGTGTATAGTGTGAGTACATTGAAACTGCCAAGGATGTTTTGTGTGAATCGCCGATAATTATTCGGACCAGGTACAAACACTTTTAGAAAAGCTCAGAATGAGACGCTACTCCTCCTTGAACCAGTTTTCATCTAGTTGGCAAAACCACATTAACAACTTCGTAAGGAAGTACCACAATTCCATAGGGTCGAAGTGAAACAGTTAATACATGCATACTCTATTCACGTACATAGTTTCCTTTACCAACTTTTGTTTCTGTTGTACCTTCCGCATCAACAAAATAATTAAAATACATGTAATGTAATAAATAAACAAACCACCCATTTTAATATTTGTATACAAAAAACTTATGGCATCCTTTTTTTGCAACAATTTATTCTTAACCATGGCTTTAAAAAATGTATTAATCCCATTGTGCTTGGCAAGCTACTACTATTTTATTGGCCAATACCCTTTTACATCGGCTTACTTTAAAAATTTTTGTGCTTCCCCGAACAAAGGACACAAAGCAGAGTTTAATTGTATTCATAAATTCGCTCTGAAGAGAGTCAGGTCCGGGCTAAAAAAAAAAAACGTCACCCATTTGTAATGTGGCAAAGTCGTGGTGGTGATAGTGAATCTGCAACCTGCCTTTCCTTCCATTAGCGCTCAGATTGCGAACGCAATTAAGCGCGTTAATTAAATTTTGTAATTTTTTAATTATTCGAAATCCTTTTAGCCGTAGGCTATTTTTAATAAGGTCACGTTTCGCGCTACCCTTTTCTCCCACTGCCATGAATGTCGAAGTTGGGAGCGCGGTGCTAATTTATATTGTATATGAGCATGTCGCTTCTGGTATTTGTGCGAAATAAATAGGGTTTTAGGCGTAGGCGGAAATCTGTTTCCTGACACTTTTGTCTTTCGGGATAGTAACATTGGTATTAAGGTCATGGACATTTATTTATTCTCTAGGATAAGGGGATAAGTGGTAATCACGATGCGTGTTGTCAAGCGACAAATTCTGTGCAAAACTTCCACAGACACTTTTGTGGTCTTTGGCGCAATTAAATTGAAGATATATGTGAATGTATACAGTAAGTTGAAATCTGTCTAAATACAGTATAATTGCCATATCCTCGTTGTTTCAAAATAATACCGACGGGAGATTCAAAAAAAATTAAAGTAAGAATATACATATAAAGATAAGCATTGCCTTTTAAAGATTAAATTCGAATGAGTTCGGGCCGAGTCTGCAAAACAATTATTCAACTAATAATTGCCCCGGAATAGTTGACGAAGCGTTTTTATTTAAGTTAGTAACTTGTGTTAATAACAACTTAAGAACTAATTTGATTACAATCACAGTGCTTACTTTATAAACTAGTCATGGTTGTCTTAGACAGTTATTTATTGTTGCTTCTTAATGTACGTACTTATATATTGCTATGATGAGTTTGACATTCATAGACCAGATCTGATCCTAAGTTCGTGTTTTCTAGAAGACATTGAATCAATGATAAAGGTATAGTCCGAATCTCTTTAATGTCTAAGGGTATACCATGCAAATATATGCATGTTTGTAAAAGAAAATTATTATTTAAATTAACACTAACTTCATTTATTGTATTTGCAATTGTAATTAACAAATAAAGCTAAGCTTGCCGCAAGTTCATGTAGGAGACAATATTTAAACTGAATTAATTAATTATTTAGTTACATCGAGGATAGAAATTACAAATCTGCAATAAGAATCCATTAAGTCCACCAGTACTCAGTGAACACAAAACCCACGGCAAAAGGGATATTTCCACAAACTGTTAAGATATCTCAAAGAATAAAATCCGTAATTGATTGCTTTAATCCGAAGACTAGAAAAAACAATGAATGAAATTACAGAGGCATATACATGAGGGCGCCCTCTGCAACATTGAGGAGCTTTAACTTTCTGAAAAGCCTCACAAAGACTGACTAAAGCATTTCTCCAAGGAATCACATCTTGAGATACTATCTAGTTATTTACATATTTTAATTACATGTATGTTCGTTTCAATTTTTTCTTTACACGTGCCTTCCAGTGCAGTTTTACATCTATCTTTAACCCTGGACATTTGGTTGTATTTCCATGATCCATAGTATTTGTGTCCATAATACCCGGATATGTGCCCCCTCAGCTCAGGTGCGCAACACAACACCGCATTGCTAACCAACAATTTTTGACTTTTTAAGTTGCCTTAAGTGTCGCTTAAGTGTGCCTTACGTTTAAGTTCCCAAATAAATTAAAAACCCTTTCAAAGCAGTTATCCGTGAATAATAATTTACTAGAGTGTATGGTGCATTTTTATACGTCAACCTAATATGGACAAACCGTTAGATCAGTAGTAAGTAACAAGTACAGTATTAGAACTAGTACTGTATCTTGTAATATACCAGCTTTTATTTTGTCTTAATGTTGAATACTCTCTAAAGAATCGCTCTTTCGAGTTCTGCTCCGGCAGTTACATTGTAGTTTATGTACTTATGTATATGTCAGGAAACCTTAAACAATTTCAAGAAATATAGTAAAGCATTTTCTTTACTTCAATGCTATAGAAAACTGAAATATGTTGGTCAAAACAATCAAAACAAAAAACAGTCAACGTACTAAAAACAGAAGACCGAAGTACTGTAGTCTTATGACTGTAGTAGCAGTCAATTGACTGCTTCAGGGTAGTCTCCAGTACGAATATTCAAAATGACTGGTGACTGTAGTTTTAAAATTAAAGTACTAAGTCAAAGTCCCAACTTTATTCGAAAATTTTAGTCAATTGAATACGAGTTTTTGGTTCAAATATCAAAACAATTCAGTTTTTAACAACTCTGCTATGCGCCTCATTGACCGTAGAATGCTTATTTCTAGTATTAGGTATTCTTTAGCAATTTCAGCAGCATTTCATTAGCATCTTTTTGAATAACTTGTACGACATTGGTAGCAGTGCTATTAGACAAATAATATTTATAATGTCAAAGAAATTGTGCTGCATACGCATTTTTTTTTGCACCTTTAACTAAAGAGCATTTATTGGTTTCGTGAAAAATTTCGAATTTTTTAGTTAAATAAGAGAGTGTTGATCAAGAAACAGTTCCTGTATATCCTGGTCAACAAAATACATAAAAATAAATTGACATTTATTGGTTTCGTGAAAAATTTCGATTTTTTTAGTTAAATAAATTTCTCTATAATTTATATGAGCATTATTATCCCCATGCCTAATTTATAGGGTATTCAAAAAAAAAACATATTTTTGTGGTCATATCTCGGAGAGATTAGCAGTTCAAGCTTATAATTCCGTCTAAAACAAAGAAAAGCACGTCGGCTTAATTTAAGCTTTGTATAAGAAGAGCAAGATTTACATTTCAGTACCGAAAAATCATGTCATGTAAGTCCTTTAATTTGGAACGAGGAGGATGAGATAGGGCGTCGGTGCTCAGTGGTTAATGCGGTGAACTACTGAACTGAAGTTTTAAGGTTCAAATTCTAGAAAACAAAAAAAAGTTTTGCAATCTTCAGTGTATTTTTTAAATCCGCCAGTGATGGTGGGCCCACTTTTGAAAAACTTCATACTCTACAAGAAATCAAAATATTTATAATGAAAATTTAAATTTTCAAATTATCTACAACTCACGACCTTAATGATATTTTGCAGCATAGGTTCACAAGTTCAACACACACTATTAAACCTGGTACAAAACAAAATCCTTTTTAGTTACACATACAATTTCTGTAAATTTTACTCAGCCTGATTAAAAGTTTACTGTGTCTACTTTTAAAATGAATATTTAGGAATTCATCCAGGGTTAGTAGTTTTTGAATGAATCAAGTTGGAAGTGCTCAAAAGACTTCTGTTAGGTGATGTAAGTACATATATTTCTGCTTCCGGTAAAATATTCATAAGCCAGTATTGAAACGGTTGCGCTGAAATTGATTTGTGGATAAGTTTGTCCTACCGTCGTATAGTGCATACATACATATGTATGTGACAAAGTAGAGCACGGTCGGACAGACAAATCGTTTCGTGTATGGGCCCTATAAGGTACTATGAGTTTTCAGCCGCTAGCCATGTGATTTATCTAGTTACATATAGTATTGTCTATTGTAGTTGTCAAAAGCTCCTTTGATGTCAAAAAGCAACCCATGCATTCTTTGGCTCTTTGCCTCTAAGGGATTTCTTAATTTTCGTGGAGTGGATTCCTCTATAGTGGGCCATTGCTGATATGTCTATCAAGTAAAAGTAAGGTCTTATATGCTGGTCTCCTACCTGGTTTGGATATGAACTTACACATTATTTCTTTCCAACTTTTAAGTATATGCATAATCCCAGGAACAAGTTGTAAATATGTTAACAAGAATTAAGGTTATTTATTGAATACCTATTTGGAGAAGTACTAGAAGGATTCCATCTTCACCAGAAGCTTTGAATGGGTCGAATGAATGAATGGGTGATTTGCTCTTGATCCTCTCTGGTTGGTCTTTATGAGAGGATTATCATGAGAACTGTAGATGTTGTGGTAGAGTTTGAGAAGTGGGTTTAGGGTAAGATCTGTAGCATTTGTAGACCATTTTCCACATACAATATGTAGGTCCCATTTGGTTTCTTTATTAGTCCGATTTGATTAGTGGCTGCTCTAATGCCCGAAAGATCCTGGGAGTATTTCTTCCATGATTCTCTTTTAGATTTTCTAATTTTCAATAAACGTAGTAAATCCTTCAAAGCATACAGTCCATTCTTCATCGCACTTCGCCTTGTTAAAAATCTTTCTACAAGTTTGGCAAGTTTATTATCCCACTATGGAGGAGAGCGGCGGCCTGAGATAGTTCTTTAATCATGATTAACATCTATAATCATAATTTGATTCATTGATTTTTCGTCTACACCATGATGTGTAGTAGAGCCATATTACCAGTCAACGGTAATCATTGCATTGTCGAAAACGTCCTTAACATCCATCAAATACCACATAACTACAAACTTCTATTGCTTGTGTCAGTTTTTCTAACAATATAAATTGATTATGTGCTAGTTGAACATACAACACAAATAGCAAAAAATTAACTGAAGGGTTAATAGAGCCAAATTAGTAACCACAAGTTCATCAAAGTAAGTACCAAGTCCGTAAATCATGCTTAAAACACGTTTTTCCCTAAATTTATTCCCAACCCGTTCATCCAACACGTCAATGCTTCTGGAGGGTGCATATCAAAATATCCTTTCAGAACAGACTCCCTACTTTTAATGGAGGGAAGCAAACAATCATTATCTTCCATTTACGGACCAGGAGCACATACGAGTATATCCACCCTTAGTTGATGCATTATCTATCGTATTAATTTGAGCCACAGCAGGTGCTAGAACTTAACTCGCACATTGTTAATTGTTAGACAAGCCACAGGCACATAAGAAGCATCATACAGCAAATTTCTCATCGTCGGATTTCTCCAAGCATCTTGGCTGAGCTATTTTAGCAAATGCCAGGAGAATTAAATCCAAATGGATGTATGTACGGCAGTAAGAGTTCATGATTAAATTAAAGAGCTCATAATGTCGATGATATTAGGTGCGAAGTCTTACTGTGTGATGTGGTGTTGGGGTTGCACGACACATGGGTTTGTAACAGCCTACATAGATTTGCAAAATCAATTTAACTAATTATAATGTCGGCACCAGTTGATGTTGACTGTAAGATATTCGTGGGAATTATCTTTATGTCCCTAGCACATTGTGTGTAGCCTAGACAAATCTACAGCCAAGGTGTTGTTGCGGGCAATAGGATCCGAAAATTCCTGGAAATATTTGCGAACAACGCTGGGAATAGAGTTAATTGAGTTTCAGAATATACACAGATTTTTTGTCAGTGCAAATGGATATGTAATACGTGGAATTCAGGTGATTCTAAGAATTTTAATGACAGTTTAAATTCTCAGAAGAATTCGGGTTTACAAAATGCGGTGGAATTCGGATGCGTCGACTTTTTGACGGAGTTGATTTTATAGGTATAGGCATCTCTCGCAAACCCCACGTTCTTTGAAGATAACTTTAGGGTACACTCATTAGTCGTCAGCGATCTCACTCAAGTCTT
Organism: Xylota segnis; assembly: GCA_963583995.1. NCBI lineage: Eukaryota > Metazoa > Arthropoda > Insecta > Diptera > Syrphidae > Xylota > Xylota segnis. The sequence continues at coordinate 82,054,976 of OY757237.1, forward strand.
TGAAGTTGAAAATGAATTAGGGCAAGATAAAGCTCTGGTATATGGAATTTTGTCAAATTCATTCTTTTAATAAATTGTGCTAAATTGGAAAGCCAACATCAGGTGTGAAACCTCTCAGAACAGTGTACAAGTACTTGCATATGTACGTTGATGACAATGACTTAATTCAAAACAGCAACGGGAAGTCATTCGTGTTCGTAAAGAAAAGACTCTTAGTTTTCTTTTTGTCTAATTTTTGTCAATAACCAGGACAAGTTGCTGTCATTCTCTATTATGCCGTCAACTTGCGGCCGCAGTATGGATTAGTCTGTTTCACTGATGTTCATTCCGACAGTCTTACATAACCATCTGTTCGTTACCTAGTAAATAGTGATCCAATTGTGATCAGTGTGTCATGTCATATCCTAACTGCTTTTGCTTTTAAAGCTGCTTAAATGACAACGAAGAGAGTTGTATCCTCTTTTTACTTGCACCTATACCTATAGGCCAAGTATTGCTGTCGTGAAAAAAATCGAACTCGATATTTTAATCAAACTTAACATTACTATGATGGAGAAGTCCAAAATCCGGCAATTCCGTCTGTCTGTCTGTCTGTCTGTAAGTGAAACTGCAGCCTAAACGGCTGGACGGATTTGCTTCAAACATACATAAATAGGGTCTGTAGGATAATTCCTAGAGGCGAAATTGGAATTTTCATTCTAACCTCAAAATTAAGGGTAGTTTACTTAGGGCCTATTTCAGTTAAAATGGATTTTCTCGAAAACGGCTCTAACGATTTCGATAAAATTTGATATGTGGGTTAGTTTGGGTATATGCTATGAGGTGGCATACGTTTTTCATGAAAAATTCGAATAACGGTATCATTGAAAATCAGCTGTTTCTCGGGTACTTCTTCGGCGATTGGGCTAAAAATTAATATTTCTAGGTTATAAGGCAAATGCAAAATAACGGCGTACCAAATTTAAGAATTGCCACTCCCACTTTTATAAAACTTTTTTTTTTTAAAAATTTTTACTTGAAATTGAAAAAAAATTATTTAAGCAAAGTAATAGGCGTTAAAATTTTCTATAATTCACTCAAACACCTTATCTGGCCACGCCCACTTTTTAAAGGTGTTTTTTAAAAACAAAACATTGAGTAAACTCCTACAATGTTATGACTATTATTCCATCGAAACGCGGAATGCCGCACTTACTTTACTGGGAAGAGCAAGTCTTGGACTTCAATCCTGATAAAATTGTCCACTTATAGCATTAAGGTGCAAGTACGTACGACCCAATCGTGCACTTTATTTCAGTTGACTTTGGACTTCATCTTCAAACCTGATTATTTTAACGGCCTGCTTACTACTGGAAGCAGTTTGCTTATAAGATGATGCTAGACTAGATCCTACTGGTTTTGCTATAACTGGAAGGAATGGTGTCATGTAGGTCGATTTTAACTAAAATGGATGGGATTAAGTGATCTCAGTAAATATGCCAGTGGTTGTAGTGAACGGTTACTTAATGTCATCTTAGAACTGCTGGCGTGGTGGTGAGCATGTGGCCAGTTAACTGCCAGTTCCCCACCCCCTTTGGCGAGCTTTAATTTGCATTAAAATTTAGCTGAAAATTCCCAATGCTTATTTATTAACACCTTCTCCCTTTCCGTCAGGGTAAGGTAGCTATTGCTCAATTTTTTCTTCGTCATATGTGTCTTCTTTTCCCATTTAGATCCTTCCACGACAGGAGTTCACAATGAATTCATTGGAGATCCGGGTGTTACCGCAGTTACCGCTCCTTGCTACCCACCTTTTTTTATAATTGAAAACTATGGTGAGAATCGGAAATCTAAGACTATCCACTTAATCCACCACTTTATATTATACTTATAAATTATGTACATATTTCGCTGCACAATCTTTGCAATAGACGGTGAAAACGTTATTGCATCCGTTCCAACAGCTTGTTTCCTTGCAAACTGGCTCTGAATAAGTACATATTTCGGAATAAATTTGCCTGACACCCGTGTAATGACAATTTGCATTATGGTGAGTTTCTCTCCCCTTCGTTAAATAGCTTCATATTGCTTGTTATGTCTGTTACACTTTGTAGCTTATTAAATTGGCCTCTTTAAAAGATTTATTTGTGTTTTTCGTACTAATTTGAATAAACAACTCAGAATTGCACAGCTCTTGACCTTGTTGGCTATTTAATTGGCCCAGTACATCGGCCACTTCTTCATTGCACAATGTCTGTCGTGATAACCTAGTTCGTTACTGTTTGTGAATGAATAGAAAAACAACAATGCTAACAACCACCTCAATAGCAAGACTGTGCTCCAAGGCACAATCCCATACGAATTGTCTTCACAAACTCAAGAATACTCCACGTGAGACAAGTTCATAAACGAAAAGGTTCTTACGCATACATAAACAATTTTCAAGTGACGAATAAGTGTCAAATCCTGCGACAATAGCATTTAAATTCAACAGGCCACTTGAAGTCGGTCCCCCCCTCTCTCACACACTCATTCAATATGTTTCCTACAAATCCCTTCGTGTTCGGTATTATTGGATATTTTGCGAGTAAAAAGTCTTTCTCAAATATTGTATGTATTGCTAAATCCACCCTCCTCCCCCACAGTCGCAGCACACTTCTCAAATAAACAACATGCGACAGACAATAAAATAAATTGCACCCATTGGCGGCGATGCTTAATGCGAACACACGGAGCCAAGCCAAACCAAGCCATGTCCTTATTGTAGAGAGTGGCAAAAAACAAACTAGGTAATTGTGGAACCAGCTGTTTTGATAATTTCCCGAAACAAGGTCATTCAGCGGAATCCCTCCAAGAGCGGGAGACTCACTCTTGGGTATAGTGCTGACTGCGCATGACTTGGGCGAAATGAATTGTGGATCATGTTCACAATGTGGGTGAGTAGGTCTGGGAAAACTGTTACTGTGGAATTGTGTACTCGTAGTTCCAATTACCTCCGGCATGTGGTAAGTATACTTGAAATGGTCGTGAGGATTTAACTTACTACATTTTTAAAGTACATGCATTGTAACATTTGTTTACAGTACAAACCGAATATTTGGTATACCGCATTTGTTAGATATACACACATGCATACATATGTACATACACATGTGTAGATTAATAGATTGGGAATGTAATTTCAACTTCATTTCGACGGATGTGTTATAAGAAAAAGAAACGTATCAATGGATGTGCGCGAGTGGTCGGTTGGCTTGGCATGTATCTAGCGCTGATGCAAATCCAGTTTTTAGAAGAAATTCAAAATAAAGCTCAAATTTAAGGAAAGTTATCAAGAAGGAAGAAGAGGTGCTGGTGTACATTCCTCTTAACGAATTGTGGTGTTAACCTTTCACTAATGGCGTTCAATGTGTATCGGGTGTTTCTAGAAAACTGAAATCCAAGAGCTTTTTAATCAAAACAGGAAGTGTATGTACACACGATAAACTTGTTACGAAAGTAACGATAGGGAACGGTTGCTGGGTTGTGTATTATGCACCTTGAAGTTGCTAATGTTAAAATTTTCTTGGCCAAACTCTATGGTCAAAAAGAGGTCGGAGGAAGTCGGAAGCCGCGCTTGAGAGACAGTACATCTGTCAGTTGCTTATGTGTTTCACTTTTGAGCGTAATCAGTCAGATAGTTTCTGCGTAATAGCTTTGTAAACAAATAATTAGGTACATTCTCTCTTTTAGCCAGTAGGGAGTCAAACGTTTCTGATTGGCAGAGATCTAGACCTTACAATGGAATTAATTTATAGGTCAACAAATTTTGCCTACATTGTAAGTCAGTTCTGGAAACTCCGAGTAAATTGTGGTGATATACATACATATGTATGTACATACATACGATTGGACTCAACAAGAGTATATAATTAATTGTTCAATGCGTGTTCTTTTATCCTTGAATCCGAAATTCTTCCAAAGGGTAAAGAAACCTTGTTTCTTTGCTGTCCATTTTTCGCCAAAGCCTTCTTACAGTTTTCTTTTCCATACAAATACATTTATCACTAAGTGTACTTCGAAAACCAAAGACCATATCCAAATTGAAAATAGAAAATGAGGATGAGAGTAACGACACATAAAATGTAACCTACTTTTCAGTCCATTTGCATATCCATATGTTAGGCCTTATCTCAAAAATTGTATCTAGAATCTACATTGTTTGCTGTATTCTACGAAAATCGCTTTGTCGAATGATTGGTTGAACAATGCGTCTACCTGATATTTTATGTTTCTAAAAATAAATGTTGTGCAAATTGTGCCGAAAGTGCTGAATTTTTCGCAGAAACAGTATAGCTTTCTATCCGAGTATTTGACCAAGAATAACGTACATATATATAACGTACGTTCAAGTCCTGTATTCACCTGACATGACCCCATGTTCCTTTTTCCTGTTCCCATGACTCAAGTAAACGTTTCGTCAAAAACATTTAGAAACGATTGAAGCGATAAAGGAGAATTCGCAGAAGTAGCTAAAGGCGATTCAAAAGGCAGGCTATGTTGTGTTTTTTAAAAATTGGAAGAAACGTTGGAATATGTTTGTTTATTGTTTGCAATGGAGATTAATGTTCACAGATTAGATCAGACATAAGACCACACACATACATACTTGTGGATTAATGTAAAATACTTGGCGCGACAGGTCGATGGGACCCAGGGCCTAGCTTCTCACAACCACTCGTGTTGTGCGTGTTATATTCTTTACACGAATGGAAGGGGCCTACTGTTTAATGCCGTGTCCGATTGGCAATTTGTTATTTGAGAAGCTTTCTCAGGACAGTTGTACTCTAGGATGTTTGTCAAACGCTCGCGAGAGGTGGGGCTTTGAAAAACTTTTAGGTGTTCCGACTGGGACTCGAATTTCGAACCCCTTGCTCCATAGTCCAACGCACTAACCACTGAGCCGCGGCACCCATTAATATAGATTCCATATAGGTATATCCCGGCACCACGTTTTTTTGCTTTTTGATATAGTAAAAAGAATGGAAATAAATAAATGCATTTCGAAAAAATTCAATAACATTAGTAGTCGGTGTTAATTTTCTCTCTGTCGGGTCATGTTGTTGATGGCTGACTTCGCACTCTGCACTGCAGTTGATTTAGGTCCCAGAACAAACGGAGTCAGATTCAAGTTCTAACAGCTTCAACTTCACTCTCTTTTAAAGCTGAGTTCGTTTTCGTTTACTCTTTTACTCTCAAAACTATTGCTTACTATCGAAGCACTATAAGGATAACTAAAAGCCCCACTATGTAAACTGCCAGGTAGATTTAAGGGAAAAAAAGGATGAGCACGAAATCGGGATCTATGTTTTATAGAATAAGTTTTACAGTTTTGTTTGCGAGACATTCAATTTGTTTAAGAATAATTGGAGTGATGAGGTTGGAGGTAACCTCAAGAAGCACCCCGACCTTAGAGAGATATTTTGTGCTATCCCCTTATATGTACTGAGTGGATTTGGCTACTAGCTAAAATCACGTGCTTCAGGATTAGGAGGTGATATCAGAAGGCGAGGTGGTAAGACCTTTGTGGAAGTGTTTGAGTGTAGTCCGTTTCAATGTTTTTGATGCATAACAGGTACGTGTCCGATTGGCTAATACCAATTTTTTGGAGAAATTAATAAATTTATTTCTATGTCTTTACCAGTTAGTGATTTGCAGTGAATTCCAGCTTTTCGTTTTGTTCCCACTGATTTAGAACTATTTTTATCTGGCTGACAGGTATACCTGAAAAGGGTTCAGGGCCAATATATGTGGATTGGGCACCGCATCTATTGCCAGGGGTACCTATATGTATACCTATATGTATATTCTTCGACCCATATTAGATAGCTCGCAGCAAAAGGGTTCGAAGGCGATTCAAAACCAGCTTAGACTCAAAGTCAAAGAACACGATATCTTTTAGAGCTGATTGGGTGTTTGATAAAATATTTTATGTGTTCTTCGGAGGTTTCTTTTGATACACTCTTTGCCATAGAGCTCGATAGCAAAAACCTCTGCTTTGAAGATAGAGGTAAAGTGTTCTAACGAGGCAGAGACCTTGTAGCTGCGACCAAAGGTTTTGACTCCTACCCCAATCGACATTTTAGGACCATTATTAAACCAATTAGTATGAGAAATCAGTTAAAAGATACCACGTATATTCCAATAACTTCGGTTCGAAATGAAAAGTTTAAAGGGGCGATAGAGATAGATTCTTTTCGACATAAAGTTCGAGACGCATATTGCTAAAAATTCTGCTTAGGATTTTTATGTATCCATCCAGGTTTGGTATCGATATTGTATAATAGGTGAAATCGCGCTTGTGGCAGCAGTCTTCATAAAACTCATTTCTTTACTATGTGTGTTTAGAAGGTCTAAAAAGACCATACGAACGATGCATGGGTTATTATTGTGGTTATGATGGTGAGGTAAGACAACTGAATTATCTTTGGTATTAATCTGCAGTTTTTCCCGAAAAGCTTAGAACACACCTTAAAGGCAAAAGTCGTCTTTTCAGATATTTTGTTTCTTTTAAAAAATAGGGTTGTACACCATTTAGGGTTAATGTCGGACGTTTAAATTTCTCTTTTTGGTGAACGCTATGATGATTGTTATAGTCTGATTGGCAACAGTCATTCATTTCGTTTAGGGTAATTTGCATTTGTTCAATAATACTAGATTCTATTTTGGTCCTTATAGCATAGCCTTGAGTTAGACATCCAGAATTGTTGACATCTACTACGATGGACCATAGTAGGGGTCTAAAGCCTTTTGAATTGGGTCGTTTCTTTGTTGAGTCTCTCAGAATGGCTCTTTTTCACCATCCATCATTCATATGAAAGGGAATAAACATTGGCTTGAAAAAAAGCTCACTTAACCTGAATCCCTCGTACGATAACAAACGAAATTGGATCGAGTCGACGAGAATTTGTGTGGAATTTGCACACATCAATCCAAGTAGGATATAACATTCGAATAATGGAATATATTCAAGCTCAAGTGGAATATATTTATTGAGAAAAATAATTGCAGTTAACAATAAAATATTATTGATTCAGTTGGAATATTAATCATATTTTTATATCATTAAAACCACTTATACAGAATTATTTAATATTCGAAAATTAAAATTAAATAAAATATCTACATTTGGTAGTTATTTTTGTCAGAGTACAAGGTCAAGCTAGAGAGAAAAATTATCTCGTCATAATTAGATATTTCACATACATATGTTGGTTACATATCCCATAGAGTACTCGCGCTCCTTAATTTTCTCCCTCTGAGAAACATTTTATGATTTTTACTTGCACCTATACCTATAGGGCAAGTATTGTATTCGTGCAAAATTTGGAATTCGAGATTTTAATCAAACTTGACATTAGTATAATGGAGAAGTCCAAAAAAGTATGTCCGCCAATGCCGTCTGTCTGTCTGTCTGTCTGTCTGTGCACGAGGCTACAGCCTAAGCGAGTGGATGGATTTAGATCAAACTTCATATATAGGGTCTGTGTGATAATCCCTAGAGGCGAAATCGGAATTTTCATTCTAACCTCAAAATTAAGGGTAGTTTACTTAAGGCCGGTTTCAGTTAAAATGGATTTTCTCGAAAACGGCTCTAACGATTTTGATTAAACTTCATATTTAAATTAGTCTAGGCAATTGCAATCAGATGATGCATCGTGCTGCTTACCAAAATTGGCAACAATGGTACTTTCTTATAGCCAATTTGGCGAAAAGTCAATTTGCGAGAAAACAGCTTCAATGATTTCGTTCAAATTTTATATTTGGACTAGTACGAAGTAATGCAACACAATGGCCTACCACGTTTTGGTCTGGGTATGATATAACGGTACTTACGACCAAGGTGACTAAAAACCGATTTGCTTAAAAGTGCCTTCAACGATTTTATTTAGATTTTGACATATGATTAAGCATCTCAAATCCTATCAGGAACTGTATCACATTTTTGGCCAAAAGTTAGTATAACAGTATTTTTCGCGAAATCGAGCAATTGGAGCCAATTTATTCGAAAACGGCTCCAACGATTTTTATGAAATTTTATATTAGAGTTTTTGACCAAAACTGTTTTAAAAGGTACTTTACTTATAGCCATCTTCATAAAAATACGCTTTTCTCGAAAACTTTTCTCGATCGTTACTGTTTTATTTTTATATCTAATCTTCTTTTACAAAACTCTATAAGATGGCATACCACATTTTTCGTCAAAATTGCCTAAAAGTCCACTTTCCTTACAGCCAGCTTAACAAAACCACGATTTTCATATCATATTAATAGGCAAAATTGAATTTTATCCCTACTTTTCCTACGGAACCGATTTTCAAAATTATATACCATTGCAAAAGCTTTTCCCCACAGATGCTCCTCATATTACAGTTTAAGGCCAAATTGATAACAATGGTACAATAGCTTTTTAAAAGTTAAGTCAATATATGTGCATTTACGGAAGTACACGCACACTATAGTGAACCAATAAATATGTATGTATTGTATTGCTGCAAAATTTTGAGAAAAAAATTTCACCAGAAAAGAAAAACGTACATAAAGTATCAAAATACAAATTCTGTATAATATTGCTTTTATTACTAACAAAATATATCCCAAAGGCAGTGCAACTATGTTGCAAAATCAAAAAGTTGGAAATTGTTATAAAGATGCTCTTTTAGGGCATCTGTTGTCGAAAGTAAACTATCAACATAGCCATTTTTAAGAAATCGAAGCATCACATTTAAATTAATAATCACTTTTGATACGTATCTATTACTTGGCAACACTCTAGAACACAGCCGTTGTCATGGAAACGTTTTTTTTTCCTTACGATACAGTTTTGATTGGTGCGCACGTGCTACTGGATTTGTCCGAATTTCATTTTCATTGGTTAACAGACAGAGAGAGAGAAAGAAAATATTTTTACTTTTTTAGGGACTTACTTTGGGTTTTCGCATATTCACCGGAGTTCAAAGGCAATGAATTTATGAGTGAAACTGAAGGAAAATAACATATTTAGTAACGACGTTGATTGATTTTCAAGAGCTTTATCAAATCCTTCAGATGATATCTAACGTTTTTGGCCAATCTGCTTAGAACGATGGTTTGCTTATATTCAACTTACATATATATTCGTTTATTTCTTTTTACCTCAAATACACACAAGAATTTGAGATATAGGTGCAAGTTTGTACGGCCCAGTCGTGCACTTTATTTTTTTCTATTTTCAAGTTCAATGTAAACGCAACGCATTAACACGGGAAATTGGTGAACGGATGTGATAGTTGATCTTGCTAGAATTAAGTAGATATAAAGGAGTGGGAAACTCGAGTTAGTTAATAAATGATATAGAAATAAACAGCTTCGCTTGAAAAAAAAATAAAATTCAATCGAAGTGAAAAATTTAAGTTGTATCGGTGCCCAGTAAACTTTGTTATTACTTTTACAAATGGAATATGAATATTTAATATTTTATAAAAAGTGAAATATTTCGGAGGTTTTCAACTAGTCACCCTGAGTCCCTTTTGTCATTTACACATGCACATACAGTTGATTATAGAAAGTTTTACTATCATACATATGTATGTCATTGGTTTAAACATAACTTAAGGTCCTTTCAATGTCTAGATATCAGCTATGTATGAATATAAAAGTTATTCTAAATTTTCGCCATGAGTGGCACTATCACTTTGTAGTCTCATAGGAAACCTATCATCAAGTATTTCCGGAGATTTATTCGGTGAGATTGAGTTGGTAGCTCGTCATGTCCTTTTTTGTTTTTTTCGTTTTGTTAGTGTTGTTTGCTTTCGAATTGCAAAGAAACAGCTATTCGCTGCCTTGAGAAGATTCCTGGTCTAAACTGTTCCAATTACTTACACGAAGATATGAATTACATGGAATTCCAAATTTATTGTCCATAACTGTTATTGGAAAAAATATCTACAATAGAAATACATTTTTCTGATGAAAAAAACAAATGTAAATTTGTGAAATATTTTCTCCAAACATGTCACGATGTGAGCTTGACCAAAGTAAAATTGTCCCACTGATGTAATGAATTATTAAAAACTTTCATTCCCCTTTGCAATTCACTAGAACCGGGTTGGTTTTTAGAATTGAGAGCTAAAATACTTGAAATCCGATACGTTCCCGGGTAAACCAAAAATTCCGACGCTATACCCACATAAGTTACCTCATAAAATGGTTAGCTACACAAAGCGATAAAAACATTATTTTCGATACGAAAGTGATTGGACATAAAATGGATTTGTTATTTTTTTTATTTCTTGAATAAAACTTATATACTCGTACAATTCATTTCTCACCATTAAGAGTGCTAAAAACTCAATTACTACAGATTTACGTTGAACTAAAGTCGTCATACGTCAGGGTCACTGAAAGAATTAAGTTGTCCTTTCCCTTAAATTGCTGTGGTTAAGTACAAAATGAACACTAAAAGTCTCGACATCATCTATGTATATATTGTAGATATAAAAATAACCTTTCGAAATGACAAGTATTACACAGATTAAATCAACCCAGTCAATATAAAGGAACTTAATTATATTTAGTCCAGTGGTATTCGCAGATTGTTGCTTCCATGAAAAACAAGACAATTACCCCTTTTCTCACGTCTGTTGCGTTGCTGATGCTAGCCAGATAAATGTTCCAGAAAGATGTTCATTTTATCAAATATTCAGCATTTATTGCAGACATTTGGTTACCCAGCCAACAAAGCCTAACATCAGTTAACCACAGACATTTCAAAGGTATATCCTTTTAGTGAAGAGACAAAGAAGAAGTAATTACACGAGTCAAACCAAGAAACCTTATATCACTCTTGCATTTACCTTTGAGTATGACATGAAATTACTACTGGCATATGTACCTATCTGGGAATATGTGTCAAAAAAATGACCAAATAAATTCTATATTGTCCACACGTTTGACAACACTATATAGATATTGTCTGTGTTAGATGTTGGTTAGATGGGGGTGTAATATCTAATTGAAGTCATATTAAGTTGCTTTAGACAATATTCTGCAACCGTTTCAGATAGTGCTTTACTCAGTTTTACTATAACTATAGGGTTAAGGAAACTAGTTAAGGATATATATTTATATACAACATTATGCCGCAAAAGAGTGACACAGTGCACAGTGATACATAAAAATCTACCAATCACTCTATCAGTGAGTCTAAACTATTTAATGTCCAATATGACGGAAAAGTCCTGGTTTACAATTTGAAACAGAAATATACATATATGTATGTATGTACGTTCATATGTATGTAGGTAAGTTAATCGTACGATGGCAGATTACGTTGGTGTGTTAGTGTATGATGGCAACAAATGTAAACATCTAATTAACACCAGAATTGGAAGTGTAAACTCCGCGGGCATTGGCAAACAAAATTTTGTCCAGTATAGCTACATTCATACATGCATCAACAATCTTCATACATAGGTATATACATAAATGGGATGAGGATAAGTTGAAAAAATTGAAAGTTATTTGAAAATACCGAATATGTGCAATGAGTGTAAGGAAAATGTTTTCGTGGCCCCTAGAATCCCTACAATTGATATCTTGCTAGACGAACAACAACTTCTGTTAAGAATTTAAGAATTGCATTTTGACAGTAACAAACGGTTAGCACTTGAAATATACATAGCTATATGGCAAGAATGCTAGAATGCATCTAACTCAAGTCGGTGGGTATAGCAGGGCTTACTTACAGTTCCTGATAGATTATTTTATCCACACTCATAAGTTTGTACATTATTTGTCTATGTGATGTCCCAATCATTATTTGCTCAAAATTGTTCTTCTGTCATCTTTCAATACTGAATCCAAGCTTAAAAACCATAGAACAGTTGGGTCTTCATGTAAATCGTTGTACCCCACATACTAATCTCAAAATTAAGAGTACTTTATTTGTGATTTTTTGTGATTTAAAAAAAATAGATTTTATCAAACCTTTTGCAAAATGCAGCGACCACTTTATAAGGTTATCGATGAGACCAAAGTACAAGACTGTAACTTCATAATCGTGCAAGTAATGGAACAGTGCTCTATATTTTGTGAGGTTATCGGGTTTTTAGTATCACGTACAGCCTGCATGCTTGTTGAGTCGAGATTTGACATAAAGTCAACATAAAGTTTTAAACTGACGTAAGAGTCTTTCATTTTCCAGTACCCACTTTATTAGTCAATTCGGAGTTACTCGTATTCCGGACTATTTTAGGCTATTCCTCGTATTCGTATTCAAATGACATTATTATGTGATAAGTCATATGTCTTGCTAAAAGCATCGTCACACGGCCAGAAAAAAAAGTCTCTTCGATGTTGTCCTATGCCCTAAAAAGTTTTTTATTCCTGTACAGTTCTAGATATTTGGATTCATCTGTAATCGGATATCTAGGTAGTAACGCCCCCTTCGCATTAGCTAAGTTAAACCAGTCGCAATCCTTTACAAGAAAACAACTTTAATTTTCTAAAGCCTGGTATAAGCCCTGTTGCAGTAAAGCTGTGTACACTCCATCCAAAGTATCAAGTGATATCCTACCATATTTGATAGCCTCGACTGCGCCGGTCGGATCAAACTCAACCTATGAGAGAGGGCCAATCTTATTTTGTTGTTTCCGAAAATAAGTTTCCAGAAGAAGATTGAAAATTCCTGCTTTTGTCTCAGTAAAGATACTATCAGATTTTCGAAGTAAAACCGATTTGGTTGGTTTCACATCCAGCAAACTGGAAAAGTGCTTTACATCGATCGCAATTGATGATCTGACGATCGCCTTTTTTCTTTATAAATATTGAGGTGAAGAAAACGTTTGGTTGCTATAGTAACATTACGTCCCGCAGCAAAGTCAAAAAGCCTGAGTCAGTTTCCGGAAGTGGTGACGTGTAGGCTATGCGTTCCGATAGTGCCACCAAAGATGACCTCCTTTCCTATTAAATGCCATGCCTTTGTAAGACATTGTTCACCTGTTTTGTCAAGCTTGTAGCATTGATATGTAGCGTGGGTGCATATCAGGCTGGCTGATGTTAGCCAATTTTGTTTTTGATGCGGCGTACGTCATAAGGCGTTCACTAACATATCAAGACCTCATGCCGAAGTCTGCCGCTAATAACAAATTCGCATACGAGTAAGCGCTGTTTTTGTTCTATGAAGCAATATCCGCAGTATATGCTACATGTTTTCATCTTCCTTGTGTGCAGCCCATCCCATTGCACTTCCTGTATTTGCTTTATGGAGCAGATACGAACATCGTTGTCCTTTTTTCGATTTCCAGGGTCGTCAACAGTAGATCCGTCCTTTATGTGAGCTGATTGTTTTTTCGTGGTAGGAAAGTTACCCCGACTTGCAACCGCCAACTTGGAGGACCAATTGGATATTGGTTTTCCGGAGTCAGTAAGGAGTGCAGCCGTTGACCTATTGAGGGCATTTACTATTATCAAATACTGTGAAACCAAATTATGGAAAACAAAGGTTCGCGACAGGAATGGCAGCAATACGATATGGAGTCCAAATTTGGTCTGAAGTCATGATAGTTGAAAGTAAGACGGAGATGATATACAAGATCAATGCACTGAGAGCAATCACAGCCTTTTGTACAAGTTCTCTTGATAATACAAGGACTAGAGAATAGCAACAAGAATAGCAAACGTTCCCGAAGACGAGAACCCTTTGAAAAAAAAACTATACACCATGTCGATATGTGAATATATGTAGATATGTAGATACTCATAATATGAAGAACTGAACTTGTGCATAAACAAATTACTAACCACTTTCCAAAGAACTCAGAAATTTGTTTTCCAACACACTCTTACCCGTTGGAAGTGATTAAGTCCCTTGTAGCTGCCCATATTTTTATTCATTCTAGGTCGCAAATGTCACTGAATTCCAGTGCCAGCTTACTAATTGGGTCAATTCCATCCCAGCACTTAACCGACGTACGATAATGGCCTTTCTTTATCTGGTTACAGTTAAAAGGAAAAAGTCACTTTTGCTCTTTTCCCATACGTATGGGTGCACCGCTGCATAAAGCACAAATCACACATCAATAATGTTTACAATGCTCTGAGTTACGAGTGCAGCATTGCACCCTAAAGCTATTACAGGGTAATGCAATAAACAGTTTGACGTAAGCTCATTACACCCTGTCAATATATCACAAGGATGTGCGCAAACAAAAGTCGCTTTGTACTGTAAGTGTTTGCAGTGCCATGAACCCTCGCATCCTTGCTTCTCACGACCATGAGTGACGGTAAATTGTCCTCTCGGGAGCACAGTGCGTTTGTTTTACCGAATGTACTTTCACTAATTTCACTTGGTTGTAAAGGAGCATTTACTCTTGCTTTCTCGTTGCCTGCCCTATCTTCACTGGCTCTAGCTAACTGTCCTGTATATCCTGCCATACATCATCTCCGGGTGATTTAGTAGAGTTTGTGGAAAACTTATTCAATTTCATGTTCGCGTTAAAAAGGCCCGCCTGTTATATAGATGGGCTGTGGTGTAGGCTTAGCACAAACATTTGATGTAGATAGTGGACCACATTCGTTCCTTGGCTATCCGGTAACATGGTCGAACCAGGAATTTTGTGTTTGCCCTCGTGCGTTGGTCGTCATCGTCGTCTGTGGTAGAATGTTGCAGTTTTGTTGACTCAAGTCCTTAATTATGTTCTTTTTTTTTTGCGTTGTTCCTCTATTGGACGTGTTGGGGCATTAGAAAAATATTATGGTGCGGGAGGGATAATAAATGTCCTTATTATTTTGGGACGCAAGGGAAAAGGATGTCCTGCTGGATTTATGATGCGAAAATGAGATAGTTCGTGGAATCCTGTGCTCCCGGATATGTAAATATTTTTTTTTTTTAATTGTACTTCTGTGCTTGAGATAATTTTAGGCGAAGAACACGATTCATTATTGTTTAGCAAGGTTGGGTGTTATTAGAATTACACTTGAACATGGGTTTTCTTAATTATATTTGTTCGCTTTAAATTAGGGTCGCTGGAAGTCCCTGAGGCGTATTTGACTTGAACGGTACGAGTTCAGGTAGTCACTTGGTTAGATTGCTTAATAAATTTAATAAGGCGTGCTTGTTTGTGTTGAGTGACTCATTTTAGTACCGTTTGGGATTTGAGTTTTTATTAATAAAACCATTAAGAAGGACAGCGTGTCAAGGCCTATTAAATAACTATAAGTTAAAATAATTGCCACATGAGCATCGATCCGGACGGACGTACATATGTAGATACATATATCCATATGTATATTATCTTCATAACCCAACAGTAGCATTGAGCACATTTTCAAAAATCCTTACTTTCTAGCAGGGCTACTACTGCTTTCCAGAATGAATACTTCTTTAGCTTGGCGAAAAGCTTCAAAAAATTCTGCAGAACTGAATAAATAATACAATAAGTAGTTATTGATTCAGAAACAAAGTTCCTCTCCTCCAATCGTGGGACTGTTGTCAAGTAACTCATTGTAACCAGGGTCACTGTTGTCGGCGCTGGCGCTGTTCCTTCATAATGGTTGGCATTATATCGACCACGTTTCACTTTTACGTGAAATCACGTTTCCTTTCCTTAGTCTTCTCTCCAGTAAATATTTCTGGTAAGTTGGGCAAAAACCACCCACAATGATCAAAGTGAACAAAATGCATCATCTACAACCTTAAAGGCCCAACAACTGCAAACTTCGATGGGCCTACCCCAGCTTAATGAAATATTTTAGTATATGACAATAGTATTAAATGACCATAATGGAATTATGCATGCTTTCATTAAGTTTTCGTTAATTTATTTATTTATTTATTTTTTATTCTGTTTGATAAAAGTTGAATGCACTTTACGTATCGTTTTTACGTTAGGTTAATCCCACTAAAGTCCATAATTGTTGGGTCTTTAAGTTCTTCCAAATGTTCTTGATACCCATGTTGAACCTAACCAAACTTCATAATCTGTCAAATTGATTACATGCGGTAATCCAGTGCGAGAATACAGGGGAAATGGAAAATAAAAATTGGAAAATCAAATTAGGTCTGTTCGCGTACGCTCCCAAAACAACGAAATTTCACAAAAATCTACAAAAAGTCACCAAATTCTGTTTGAGTACCCAAAAGTATCGTTGATTTTCGTAGAAGAGAGCGCTCACGAGAGAGTAAAGCATTTCCCCATGCAACGAATTTGAGCTCAAGAAATTTCTTTGCACTAATTTCCGAAATCTGTCAAATCTGTCAGATACATACCTATTGGAAATTTTTTGTTGTTTGTGTATTTGCATACATTTGCTTTTGGTACTAAAAAGTCATCATCGTTTTGCATTCGTTTACTTTTTTGTGATCTTACCACTCTTGATAGAATTTTACCCCCCTCCTTGACATGTCACAATCCAAGAATTGCAGAAAGTGCGCGAACAGACCTATTATTGCATTATAGAAACTAAAATGTCAGTTGTCAAATTTCCGTACTGAATCTTCCATTCCACGGAAGTTAACGAAAATTTGACGAAACCGATCATAATCGCATTATGGCCATGCAATACAGTTTCTATGTAATAGGACATTTTATTAGGTTGGTGTAAGCTCTTAGAAATCTATTATGGTTGAGCCCAGCCATGTACTGAACGACCACGTATTTATATATATTGCTCATGCTTTATGTTAGGCAGAGTATATCCATAATGAGTAGAGTCACCTTCCACGTGGTTGGAAATATTTCTTATCAGTAGTCACACCGACACGAAAAATAGACGGCAGTGAAAAAGGGGTAGAAGAAATGGAAAAGTGGTGTATGTGGTGATCCATTAAAAAAAAACCAATATTTTTTTTTTTTACATTTTTATTAAAGAAATTACATGTGTGACTTACACTGAGTAATTTCAACCTATTATTAATTAATGTTTTAAAATGTGGTGTACTCTTACTCGTATGTAGAATTTGATGAGATATTCTGCATCTTTATTCTTGCAACAGTTGCATTGATACGTAATCTTTAGAATACTATAAATTTCCACTTCTAAATTATTTCGGAAGTACTATTTTGGATAATGAGAAATGAATTTATTTCCAAGACACTCCAACGAATTTAAATATTCTTAAGGAGGTCGTGCTCACAGATCCTGCAATCCCTCGAAGTTTTGTCATCTAATTGGTTCAGTTTCTTAATAGAATGAAGCCACTTTGCTCTTCTAGAATTGGAAAAATATAAAATTCTTTCACACAAATTCTTGTTTTCCTATAATTCCTTACCTATTTCTATTTTTCGCATTTTGACGTATTTTACAATTGAGTTCTCCTTTTCCTCCCGACCGTACGCCAAACACTTAAAATAATGTTTACTCATTTTAAATTTCAAATAATCACCAATGTTGTGGCTGATCACCCTGTAATCATTTTGTTTACGCCTTTTGCACGACTGATAAGAACCATGATGGGAGCGCCCTTTAAAAGACGTGCATAAAAAATGTAAACAACCCTCACTCCAATCTAAATACACCATGAGTGTTACCATGTGCCCTACAAATTAGCGAGTAGAATCTGATGATCGTACAAGCGAGTAGAGTAGAATCTGATTGTACAAAGTGGTAGCAAACTATAAATGATATACATACATACTTATCACGTTTGACAATAAAATATTTCATTACAAAAATTACCAAAAAGCAGACCTGACAACACCAGTTCATGCGATGATAGAAGTGAATAACCACCACACGCACAAATGAAGAGAGCGCCTTAAAAAACCCATAATGAAAAAACCACATTTACACAGGAGGTCGCATGTGGTGATTTTGGTAAAATGTATTTCCATCTCATTTTGTTATATGCGTTTGCACATAAGGACAAAATTCAATAGTTTCTACCGCTTATTATAAGTTTTTGTTGCGGATTTTGCTTAGTAATAGTACGATTGCATATGTGGAGAGAGTGACCCTACTCATTATGGATATACTCTGATGTTAGGTACCTAAGCTTGCTACAAGGCTGGATGGATAAAGAAAAAGAAAAAAATCACTAGGTACTCTTCATCAGACGTTCGAACTGGTTTTAAAGAGCAAATAAAGGAAAACTTTGACCTTGGGTCCACGTGGTATCACAATGGGTTTACTACTGATCTAAAAGTGCTGGTGTTATACAATACTGGCAGCCACTTTAATTAAACCAAACCAATCTGCCATTAATTAATCCGTCTACTTAATTAATTACTACGTACATAAGTATGTATGTAGGAGTAGAGCTGATCATCGAAATGCGTATACATATGTTTGTATGTATGTACATATACTCGGGTCAAGTTCAAACCAAGTCGACTGGACTTGATTCCACATTTTGGCTGAGTTGAGTCGAATATGTGTGTATTTCCTGGTTTTAGGAGTCGAACTGACAGGTCGTTGCTTGAGGTTTTTTCTTTTGTAGAGATAAAAACCCAATTCTTTTAATGTGCGTAATGATGGTGTGGGATTCAGTTTTTATATTTTTCAGTTTGCTTTTTTGTTTGCTGAGTTGGCGGTAATGCTCATCTGTCAGCTCTTCGACTCAATTTTTCGACGTGTGCAATCTTGACCTTTCAATCCAGCAGTATGCAATTGAAAGACGAAGAGTATGTTTCTATTCTTTATGTAGAAGTACACAGTTTACATAAAAATGTGTGAAGTTATTTCTGTAGGTACATACAAACTGTCACAGATACATTCAGATACATGAAATAAATAAATGAGCAAGACCGAAAAGATAAGATATTGATATAATAAATAAAGATTAAATTTATTATCTCAATAAGGGTCCAATGCAATTTTACAAAAACGTTTAAAGAGTTAAGCCTAGAAAATGCCCTTTAAACCGATCACTTAAGTCAAAGGGACATTCAAAAACATATAGAGTTGTCAAAATATTTTCGACCTGTCTCCTTAAAATGAAGAACATTTGGTCCTCCTATTCTAAAACTTGGTCTGATATATTTTTGATTCGAGAGTACAAATTATCATACGTCAAATTCATACAACACCTGATCAGAAACAAATCGTTATGACCGACAAGGCGACAACAGATCAATATTGAACACAGTTCTGTAAAATAAAAGATGTTTTCATCTTAATTTCCTGCCCTCTAGGCGTGGACTCAGATTTCATTCTCCATCTGGCTCAGTTGAGGAAGATCTTTAAACTCAGCTTGAACTACTATGCCGACGCACACTTCCATTTGAGCACATCGAAAGAGACAATCAGCTGACGACAAGCAAAAACTTGTAGCGAAAACGAGAGAGGCTATTTAATATTTTACCGCAACGAAAATTTCAAATTTTCATAAACGGCAAATATAATCCGCCATTCAGACGAATTGTTGCACATTGCACACAGAATTTTCTGCTTTGTTTTATTTTGTATTAATCGTAAGACTTATATATTGTTTGTTTTATTTTGAGTTGAGTTGTTCTTCAATTTGTTACTTCGCGAGTTTAATTATATTTTTTACTGAATCTCGAGGCGAGTTTACTTGCGCCCTTTGTCCTTGAATTGCGAAGCCCTTTGTGACAACAGTTATACATAGGATTTTCTAGAACTATCCGGACCGAAAATCGTCAAAATGGAATCGAGCAGCCGTCAAAGTTCCTACAAAACTAATTCCATCAATAGCCAGGTGGGTAGTAAATGAAATTCATTGTGATGACCATACGCTTGATTGGGAATTTTTTTTTCTGAGCAGGAAATGCGAATGCGAAGACACGAGGTAACTGTTGAGCTTCGCAAATCGAAGAAGGAAGATCAAATGTTCAAGAGACGAAACATTGATGAAGAGGATTTGGTTTCTCCTTTGAAAGAGGTGAATGGACAGTCTCCTGTGCAGATGTCCGTCGATGAGATTGTTTCCGCAATGAACTGCACAAATGCTGAACGTCAGTTCACTGGTACACAGGCTGCACGTAAAATGCTCAGTCGGGAACGTAATCCACCGATTGATATGATGATAGCCCATGGAATAGTACCGATTTGTGTGCGTTTCTTGCAGAGGTCCGATAAGTAAGTACGATTGCCTGCGTTTTGTAGTATTCCCCTTATGATTTCTTCTCTTAGTACGTTGCTGCAATTTGAGGCTGCCTGGGCACTGACAAACATTGCTTCTGGTACATCTGAACAAACACGTTGTGTTATAGAAGCTAATGCTGTACCCTACTTCGTTGAATTGCTTCAATCAAACTCTATATCCGTTGCCGAACAGTCTGTTTGGGCATTGGGTAATATTGCCGGCGATGGCGCTAAAGCTCGGGACATTGTCATCAATCACAACGTTGTCGACGGATTACTCCAATTGATTAATGAAAATACTCCAATGACTTTCCTGCGAAACATTGTCTGGTTGATGTCGAACTTATGCAGAAATAAGAACCCATCGCCACCGTTCGATGAGATAAAACGCTTGTTGCCCATTTTGTCGCAACTTTTATGTGGTAATGATATTCAAGTGCTGGCTGATGCTTGTTGGGCTTTGTCCTATGTGACGGACGATGATAACAATAAAATTCAAGCCGTTGTGGAAACACAAGCTGTGCCTAGGCTGGTGAACCTACTGGCAACAGATGAACCGAGTATTATTGTGCCAGCGCTCCGTAGCGTTGGTAACATTGTTACTGGAACTGATCACCAGGTAAGTTCAAAAATATAAAGGTATTTTTTTTTTTTTAAGTTCAGAAACGACCTGTTGACCTTTGCCTGAGATTCCTTGTAATATGAATAGCTTTTTTTACTGGACTTTGTTTGAAATAAAAGGTTTTCATTCGGAACGTGGTGGCATAATATGAGTTTGAACTCATTATTTGCCATAAATGTGCATACACGTATTTGTACATACTGATTATTTATGATCACGGCGTCGTTTGGCTGATCGACAATTAACATTGGTCCCTCGTTCGATCCGCGGGGTGTTGTAAAATAAAAGTGACTAGTGTTATGCAGAAACACGTCTCTATCTTCTGAGTCAAGTTAATAGCAACCGAGGACCATTCCACTTCCATGCTATCTATGAGAAATCCATGCCTAAATTCTGAAACGTGACTGCACACTGCCTTTCACATGCAAAATCTTGATGCTTTAACACTTCGGTGTCTTCATGGCGCAGTTTTATTTTTGATGTTTAGAAACACTACGCGATGCTTTAGTGATTTAGTGAATTGGAACTAGCTATGTACATGCAAAGAAATCCATTAAATTAAATGCTTCAATTGATTAAGTATAATTCGTTGAATGAGTTGCAAAAACGAATCCAACCAAAGAAACATCATTTGTATTACAGAAATTTATAATGCACTAAATGCGCAGCATATTCATTCATGATGCGTTTTACTACACCCGTCTTTTGTTCCCATTTTGTTGATATCACTTACTCAAATTCTTTTCTTTTACGATGTAAAAGTAAAAACGGTCTTAGGAAAGCAGTCGAACATGGAGGAAAGTTATGTACATACATATGCAGTTTCAGATATTGCTGCTACTGCTTTTGTTTTCGCAAGTAATGCATATAAAAGTTTTTACCAGCTGCAATGGCACTGATATTGACCTCCCTGAGCTAACTCTATTTGCGAACACTTTCGTAGAACTCTTGAGGAACTAAAGCTAGGTATTTCCCCATGTTTGTTGGTCCCCATTGTTGCTTTTAATTTGCATTCTTTAACATTATGTTTTCTGCAGTTAGATAAGGTTAGGTGCGATTGACAGGCTCGAGTGAGTGCAGCCACACATCGGCCAGAATAGTCCCATTACGATACAACGGGATCTAGTGTCCTCAATTTACCCGTTGAAATAACAAGTGTGATAGAGCACGAGGTGCAGTTGGACCACCTTCGATTAGTATCATTTGTCGCATTTGCTTAATTAAGAGTTTACTCGATGCGAGATTGAGATTCTCATTCTTCGGTAGAATCGACAGAGTTGTGCCATGCCTAATGAGTTCATCGGTCGTGAATTTCCGTGGAATGTCCTTATGACGCGGCACTTAAATGAGGTGAATTTTGTATTGTTCCTCCATCTCGTTAGAAATAAACGGCAATTAAGTACTATCTAAAAGAAGAATGAGTTGTTAGTTCGGCAGCAAACTTTAAATCTCGAATAAATTAGTAAATTAGTAAGAGGATTTTTTTAAATTTAGAAAAATTTCATTATCATTCGATAATGAAAGAAATACATGTAGATACATAATACATAAGAAATACATGTAGAAATACATAAGACTTCAATTTTAATGCTTGTCAGATTGTTAAATAAAGACGTACGTACGACGCGTAGTATTTTTGCTTTGTTTTTTTTACATTTTATTGCACATAAATTATTTTATCACCAATATCTATGTTTGTAGATACGAGTACATACAAACATTTTTCCGGATCTATTCTGGTGTGACAAAAAAAAATCGAGGATGAATGCAGGTTGAATCCTATTAGGGCCAGAGTGTATAGAGACCAACTGAGGATCGAAAATATGGAGAAACCCATTGATAGTCTTAAAGTGCAAATTGTGTTGTTTTGGAACACGCACATCAATTTGCATACATTTTCTAGCCTCGAGATAAAGTATTTTTTTAACGTATGTATCCTTCGGGTATGTGGAGGGTTTAGTGTACTCTTACAGAGAATTCTTTCTCCTGTGTTTTCTTCGTAACTAACATTTTGCTTCATAGCTGCGCAGATTTTTTTAGGCGCCGTGAAAAACTTTTAGGTGTTCCCCGACTGGGATTCGATCTCGAACCCCTTGCTCCATAGTCCAACGCACTAACCACTGAGCCACGGCGCCCACTGCGCAGATACACAGCTGCAAAACAAACCAAAACTGCAAAAACCTAGATCTATTAAAACCGTTAAGACAATGGTCAGAGTAGACTCATTTCAGTAATCTTCCACAGTCACCAGGGGATTTTTAAAAACGTATCTCTCTTCGTAAAACTTGGTGCAGTCTTACAGGGATTTTAATATAACTGCCTTTGCAACTACCATGCAATTGTATTTTTATAAAATAAAACGGTTTTGTCGCATCATAAATAACATGCATGTGTGGTGCATTTTGATTGTGGGGGATTTTTGTTTATATTCTGTACGTGCTCTATGTCGACACGAACTATTAAAAGCACAAAGACCACCCGCCTTTTTTGTGCTCTATAGTTGGTTAAACCTTCTCAAAATAGATCAGACAAACTACAATGGACTTGTTTGCTTAGGACGCAAAATCACTCCCCCTTGTCCTATCCAATAAGCCCAATAAATTATTTTGCATAAGTTTATATCCTAAGCAAACATAAAAGCGATATGGCAACAGTTAGAATTATTGTTCGTTAGGATAGTAGTTTTATCTGCCTTAAAAAGGATTAGAGTAAATATTTGTTTTCGAGAAAGAAATTCCAGTTTTGAAATTTATTTGCATCGAGACAAAGGAAAGTCGGGTGAACAAAAGATTTGGCAATTGTTTAATTAAAACCCTAGAAACAAAAAAAGCCACATTAATCTCACAAAGTTAAATTTATATAATTCATCAAAATTCTAATTATGTTCTTTTACTCTTTCCTTTGAACAGACTGACGCGATTATCGCTGCTGGTGGTCTACCCAAACTGGGTGTGCTTCTACAGCACTCTAAACACAATATTGTCAAAGAGGCTGCCTGGACTGTTAGCAACATCACTGCTGGTAATCAGAAGCAAATTCAAGCTGTCATCGATGCTGGTAAGTTTCTTTTTAGTGTGCACCTTGCCTTTGTTGTGTCAAACTTGTTGGTGAAACTTTGTTTTGCATTTAATTGTATGGAACGTAGAACGATGGGGGTACGCAGAGGAAATTCATTAAAAATAGTCCAGGAGAATAAAACACAGTGCTGGTCATAAACGAATTATTTGAAAACTACATACATACATACAGTAGCGAGCAAAATAAAGTGCACGACTGGGTCGTACGCACTTGCACCGTAATGCTATAAGTGTATAATTTTATCAGGATTAAAGTCCAAGTCTTGCTCTTCCCAGTAAAGTAGGCGTGGCATTCCGCGTTTCGATGGAATAATAGTCATAACATTGCAGAAGTTTACTCAATGTTTTGTTTTTATAAAAATGCCCATGAAAAGTGGGCGTGGCCAGATAGGGTGTTTGAGTGAATTATAGAGAATTTGAAGGTCTATTACTTTGCTTAAATAATTTGTTCTCAATTTCTAGTAAAAATTTTTAAAAAAATAAGTTTTATAAAAGTGGGCGTGGCATTCCAAAATTTGGTATGCCATTATTTTGCACTTGTCCTATAACCTACAAATATTAATTTTTAGCCCAATCGCCGAACAAATGCCCGAGAAAAAGCTGATTTTCTATATTACCGTTATTCGAATTTTTCGTGAAAAACGTGGTACGCCACCTCATAGCATATGCTCAAACTAACCCAGACATCAAATTTTATCGAAATCGTTAGAGCCGTTTTCGAGAAAATCCATTTTAACTGAAATCGGCCTTAAGTAAACTACCCTTAATTTTGAGGTTAGAATGAAAATTCAAATTTGGCCTCTAGGGAATATCCCACAGACCCTATATATGAAGTTTGAAGTAAATCCGTTCAGCCGTTTAGGCTGTAGTCGAATATACAGACAGACAGACAGACAGACAGACAGGCAGACAGACTGACAGACAGACAGACAGACAGACAGACGGCATTGGCGGACCTGCTTCTTTGGACTTCTCTATTATAATAATGCCAAGTTTGATTAAAATCTCGAGTTCCAAATTTTGCACGAATACAATACTTGCCCTATAGGTATAGGTGCAAGTAAAAAATGCAAACGATCTCATCAACGGCAATTACCGTTGTTTTACCTCTTATAATGGTAACCAATCTGATTGTCCTTTTCGGATATTTGTTCCCATTGTATACACAATTGATTTCTAGCAGCAGTATCTAGTTGAGCTTCTGCTAGTGTTTGCAAATTTACATTAAGTCCGTAAATAAGAAATTCAATACGAGCAAAAATAAAGTGCACGACTGGGTCGTACGTACTTGCACCGTAATGCTATAAGTGTATAATTTTATCAGAATTAAAGTCCAAGTCTTGCTCTTCCCAGTAAAGTAGGCGTGGCATTCCGCGTTTCCATGGAATAATAGTCATAACATTGCAGAAGTTTACTCAATGTTTTGTTTTTATAAAAATGCCCATAAAAAGTGGGCGTGGCCAGATAAGGTGTTTGAGTGAATTATAGAGAATTTTAAGGCCTATTACTTTGCTTAAATAATTTTTTCTCAATTTCTAGTAAAAAATTTGAAAAAAAAAATAAGTTTTATAAAAGTGGGCGTGGCATTGCAAAATTTGGTATGCCATTATTTTGCACTTGTCTTATAACCTATAAATAATAATTTTTAGCCCAATCGCCGAACAAATACCCGAGAAACAGCTTATTTTCAATATTACCGTTATTCGAATTTTTCGTGAAAAACGTGGTATGCCACCTCATACCATATAACGGTAATATACCGAATAACGGTAATATTGAAAATCAGCTGTTTCTCGGGTATTTGTTGGGCGATTGGGCTAAAAATGGATATTTCTAGGTTATAAGACAAATTTTGGAACTTTTATAAAAATTTTTTTTTTTCAAAATTTTTACTAGGTTTTGAGAAAAAATTATTTAAACAAAGTAATAGACCTTCAAATTTTCTATAATTCACTCAAACACTATCTGGCCTCGCCCACTTTTTATGGGTGTTTTTATAAAAACAAAACATTGAATAAACTCCTACAATGTTATGACTATTATTCCATCGAAACGCGGAATGCCACGCCTACTTTACTGGGAAGAGCAAGACTTGGACTTCAATCCTGATAAAATTTTACACTTATAGCATTACAGTGCAAGTACGTACGACCCAGTCGTGCACTTTATTTTTTGTTCAAATCAATTGTAATGTGCAAAAACTAGAAACAACTATCGACTGGATGCAAAAAAGCAATTATTGCGACTGTTAACAACGGAAGATTTATGAAGGATATCGCTCAAGGGGTTTGGTGTTGCAACATCAATAATTTCGCTCATTGTGCCCCGATATCGGGAAAAAGGGGACATCAATCGCAAAATTGGTAGTGGGCGTCCTCGCAAAACAACTTCCCGACAAGATCGTGAATTCAGGAAACAAGTGAAAATCCATCCTCTAAAGACCTCCGTGCAAGTTACTGACTACGTGAATGAACATTTGAAGGTCAACGTAGGAGTATGTACAGTTAGGCGACCATTGAGGGAGTCAGAACTGTATGCAAGACGACCAGCTACAAATCTGTTCATAAGTTCCATCAATAGGAAGAAACGGCTTGACTTTGAATTCGACGAGCAAGCAATAGGCAAAAGTGTTATGGAACGATGAGAGCAAGTTTAATTAGTTCTCGCCAGATGGCATTTGCTAGGTGCGAAGGACTCCTGGACAAAGGTACAGCCCCAGATATCAAGTTCCGACAGTAAATCAAGGGGGAGGATCAGTAATGGTGTGGGATAAGCAATCTAAATTGTTCATCAAATCAAATTTCGAATAAGGCCTTTTTGAAGGTTCATTCTCCCGTCAAGGAGTGGGTCAATTGTGTCAGGTAAGCGGTCCAATGTTTCAGGAAATACTCGAAAATCATATGCTTCAAATATGCATTTGCGGTCAAATATGCCTGAAGACAGCTTACTCCAACACGGGTCATTGCCAAAACACACCAGTAGGTTGGTAAGAAGCTTCCTGGAAGAGGAGAATGTTCGTGTTTTGGAGTGGCCAGCGCAAACTCCCGACCTCAATCCCATTGAAAATTTATCTGATCTTGTAGATCGGGAGATAAGGAAGCGAAAGCCATCGAATTGCACTAAGCTGATGGCAAGAATTCGGTCAGAATGGGACCAAATATCTCCGGACTCATTGGTCTCGCTAATTGACTCAATGCTTAATAGATTGCGCGCCGTTATTGCAAATAAAGGGTGCGCAACAAAATATTAAGCTATTCTACTTGTTGTATAAAATATAATTTAAAAAAAAAAAGTGAATAAATATATTGATTTTCTAGTTTTTTTAAGTGTTTGCATTTTTTTTTTTGCTCGCCTTCAAATTTATATTTATGAACATTTTTAATATAATAATTCTCTTGCAATTAGATTTGGAAAAAATCGGCTCTGCATAAGAAAAGAAAAATCTGTCTTAAAAGTCTGTGCAAAATTTCGAAGTTCTATCAAGTAAAATGGCAGAGTTCTTATTTAAGACAAGACCATACTACTTCGTTTGCATTTTTTTTGCTCGGTACTGTATATGGTCCCGTCAATTGTAGGTTTAACTTATAAAGTGTTGAGCGCTGCCTGGGCTCAGGGGATATTTAAAATAAAAAAGATTTAGAAGTCATCATTGAGATGTGTAACGTAATCAAATGTTCAAATCATAAACGCAGGCTCTTAGCATTGAAAGTAAGCTTTGCATTTGTTCATGATGTTTCAGCTATTTTGACAAATGAAAATATTTCTTCTCTGTTCATGTATAGCATTATTAGGCACACCCATCTTTGTTCAAAGTTTGAAATAACACATTTTTCCGGAGAGCACACCACATAGCTCCGCTCTGTTCGTAGCCTTAATCAAACCAACGCAACAGCAAAATAAATCCGCAAGTTGCTTACTCTTGATGTTTAGGTGTTTTTTTTAAACTTCTCGTGATTGAATAGTATTAATAGTAGAAAGGGCGCACTATGCCACACAGGCAGCGCCAGAATCAATTTATTGAAGAAAACACTTCTGTTTTCGTGGAATGACCTATGAATCGGTTTTTAAAATCGTGTAATTTAAAACCTTCAGATTATTTTCTTGGAAGCTAACATTCGCCGTGATGTACGACCCCAGCGGCTCAAATTAGTAGTGGAAAATTTAGACGTTAGACGTGGACGTTTAGATTGCATTACATTCGATTCAGCCGTGACCCCCAATATCAGTAATTGGCATAAAATCGTTTTTCCGATAAAACGATTATTATAATTTTTATTTCATTTTAATGTTCAAAACTCAAAAACGAGAAAAGGAAGCTTATTACTAAGTCGTTCAGCTTGAATTCCAGTACTTCTGAAATGTTCGCATATTATTTTCCTTAATTTAGAAATCAAATTGTACTAAATATGTACTTGAATCCAAGCAAGTCTAATAAGCAGATACAAATAAACATAATCTCATATTAAGAAAGTTTTTCTTCGTCGCCCTTTTTAATGCCTTATTCCGGGAATTTATTTTTTGAGTGCATTTCTAAGGGACTATCAAAACAAGCAAACTCTTTATATGGCTTGCAAAGGAAAAAGATAATTGCAATACTCAAGCACCGTTTTCCCTCTGCCTAGTAGAAACAAAACCGATAAATCAGACGAAGAATTTTCCTGTCGGAGACACCAAGATATTTTTACTCGAATACTATAATGAAAGTGGTTTAATTTAAGTCTCTGCAAGAGAAATGTCTGTTTGATTAGGCCAAAAACTTTTAAATCCACTCTAGGTTGCCGTAAAAAAGACTAGCAGTGAGGCGTTTAGTTAAGCGATAATCACCACATATGTATGTATGTATATACAGTGGCGACAAAATAAATAGCACAGTTGCAGGGTAACTAATAATTATGGTTTAAATCTGCAGCTTAATAGATTAAACATAAAATAGTTTTAGTTTATATAAAGTGTAACTTCCCTATTAACTAAAGGTACATGTTACTTCTTAAATCATCCTTGGCTTTTGAAATTAAATGACATTTTGTAAAGGCTGGTAGATATAGTGTGGACAATTTAAATAGCACACCTTTTGTTTATTACAATTAATTTGTCACTTTCAAATCTAATTCTTGATATTATTAAGGTAAGTAATAATAAAGAGTTTCTTTTGCAAGAAATTTAAAGATTTAAAGAATTTGGTATATCAACAACAGTATGGGACGAGGAATTCATTCCACGGAGGATTTCAGACGGTGTGTTCTTGCCTATAAGAATAAAGAAAGCTCGAATTCGGACATAGCGCGAAAATTGAAGTGGTCACGAAAAAAGGCAATTAATACCCTTCAACATTACCAAGAAATGGGCTCGATCCAAAACAAACTGCGTAAGGATCGGTCGCGTAAGACCACCTCTAGGACCGACTCGACCATTGTTCGTTTGAGCAAACTCGATCCATTTTTGTCAGCTCC
The DNA here is from genome assembly GCA_963583995.1 of Xylota segnis. NCBI lineage: Eukaryota > Metazoa > Arthropoda > Insecta > Diptera > Syrphidae > Xylota > Xylota segnis. The sequence goes on from OY757237.1 coordinate 82,084,168, forward strand.
TAAAATAAAATTAAAAATTAAAAGGGAGGTGAACGTGGATGTTTCTGTTAGCACAAATAAAAATCGCCTTCGAGAAAAAAAATTGTTCGGATGGATTGCCAGACAGAAACCATTGGTATAAAATCGGAATAAGTCACGTCATTTGGAGTTTGACCGTAACCATGTTAATGAAAATCCAAATTGGTGGGAGAATATTATGTGGACCATTATAAGACGGAAAACAATATGTAAGACGCGGGATCAACCAAGAATTCAACCCTAAATACGTCATAAAAATAGTAAAGCACGGTTGAAGCAATGTTCTTGTATGGGGGTGTTTTTCTTCGCGTGGTGTTGGTCCGATTTATCGGATTGAGGGCATTCTTGAGCAAATGAAATACAAGGACATTTTGAGCAATGTTACGCTTCCTTATGCTGAGAAGAAAATGCCACTGATATGGAAATTTTAGCACGATAATAACCCGAAGGATACAGCTAAATCTGTAAAGCAGTGGTTATTGAGCCAGAAAATTGACGATTTAAGTTGACCACCTCAGTCCCCTGATCTAAATCCAATTGAGAACTTGTGGAGGGATGTCAACACATCAATAGACAGAACGGCGGCCACAAATTTTAATCAACTTTGTATAGCGATTCTACGTGCTTGGAGTGCCATACGTTGGAGAGAGGTGTAAGGCCCTGGTATCATCAATGTGCCGTCGATGTACTAAAGTTATCAAAGTAAATACTACCCGACTAAATATTGATGAGATCTCCATATTTACTTTTTTTCTTTTCTTCACTGTTCTATTAAATTTAATGAATTTCGTAAAGTGTGCTATTTATTTTGACTGCAAGAAATTAGAAGGAAGAATATTTTTAGCCTTTTTTTTTAAAAATATGAATGAAATGTTTCAGGTTTTTATTTTTTTAAATGAACTGTCCCTAATTTTATTTTATTACATAAGTAGTATCTTTTTTTTCTGAAGATAAATACAAAAATTTTAAGTTTGAAAAAATGAGATCAAAGTGTGCTATTTATTTTGTCGCCACTGTATGTACGTATGTACATGCAAACGTATTTCAAATGAGTGTTCAAATGTTTTAATATTTTCATACATATTCTTTAGACCTTTTAATACCTGCAATCATTAATTATGTCTTTTCTTTGTTCTATTTAGATCTTTTTACCCAGATTCGCAAAGTTCTGGAAAAAGGTGATTTCAAATCACAAAAAGAAGCAGCCTGGGCCGTGACAAACACAACTACAAGCGGTACTCCGGAACAAATCATTGATCTCATTGAGAAATACCAAATTCTAAAACCATTCTGTGATCTCTTGGAAGCTAAAGACGCTCGAACCGTCAAAGTCGTACTTACAGGTCTTTCGAATCTATTTGCACTGGCCGAGAAACTTGGTGGCACTGAAAATCTCTGCTTGATGATTGAGGAGATGGGTGGTTTAGATAAACTGGAAAATCTACAAACCCACGAAAACGAAGAGATCTATAAAAAAGCTTATGCTATTGTAGACGCCTACTTTAGCACCGGAAACGATGCCGAATCAGAATTGGCTCCAAAAGAAGTGAACGGTGCTCTCGAGTTTACTTCCTCCTCACAAGCGAACGAGGGTGGCTTCAGTTTCTAGTTTCAAAGTTATAAAGTCTTAACTTACACAACTGTTCAATATTTTTGATTATCATTGTTTCGATTGTATTCAATCCGCCTTCTATTGTTTCATTTATTTAATATCAATCATGCATGCATAAATAAATCATTTCATTTATACAATAAATCATTATTTTATATCTGTATGTTAAGCGAATTGTAATAAAATTTCAATATTTCATTTAGAAAAGAGCTTTTCATTCGTACAACTCGCGAACATGGCCGGCGGACACTCCTCCCGGTTGAATGCTGTTGAATTCTTTTTTCATTGATGGTACCCACTCGCCATCGCCCTTCTTGAGTATTTGTTTCACATGATCGGTCAAAGTTGATTGGCTTTTTCGGGCTTGAAGTAAATCGCCGTTTTTTATATGTTCAATGATTTTGACTGAGATTTCGGGATAGATGTTGAGTGTAGTCATAATTGCTGAGTCGAAACCGAGAAGCAGGGCAGCTGATAAAAGGGTATCAGCACCAAGGAAAATATTGCGTCCTGGTTTTAGGCAATCGGATCCCATATCAAGGTCGTTGGAGGTATATTTGATGCCAACGAAATTCGGGATAGCTGCTTCGGCACGATCACAGAATGTTGGCATATGAACTGGAAGGAAACCAATTTATTTTTGAATAGATGTACAATTTGGAAAGCCTTTTTATAATTATCTTAAAGTGATAAGATTAGTTTTATGATATTTGTTAAGTATTATTATTTCATCTTGAAAATAATACTTTAAATTATAAGCCCAACGCAGCAAATACTTATTGTAATCTAATGTAAGCAAATATAGCTATCTATTGTGAGCAAATATTGCAATTTAATGTGAGATAATTAACGCAAAAACGGCAAAAACGCTATCAAAGATGTTAAGCAATTGCTTCGCTCAGTAGGTCTGGGCAACAAAACTGAAGCTGTTTTCATAAGTACTCGAAAGAAATATGAGCGCCTGGTAATATGGGCATGAGAAAACTGATTGAATTCAAAACGCAGTATTATAACCTCAACGAGAGTGTTGCAAAGCAGGAGCATGGAGTCAGACTGCCGATCAAATAAATCCATAAATCCACAAAATCCATAAAGGATCAAATAATTAAACAAACTAGCCTATCTCTTCATATTCGACTTACTCATTGGCTCGCGCTCTGTCCTTACACTTCATAAGATTACTTTTCCAGAACAGTGAATCTGAATTTGATACCACCACAAATTAGGAATAATGGCTAGATGTAAATGCATATAAGTTTTGCATGGATACTAAAAACAAGATTCGATTGTACACGATTTGTTTAAATTCGTATTTAATTATTTTGTTCTTCATAAAATTTAAAGTAAATACTACTTACAATTCAATCCAACGAACATCGGAATATGGTAGTATAGGAATGGTGTATTGGGACAATGCTTCGCAACCAACTTCAAATATCCCACCAAAGTCTCTACAGTCTTTGGCTTAAAGTATAATTCTGGCAGACACAAAACAGCATCTACTCCAAGTGATTCTGCATGACGAGCCATTTCCAAGACATCTGGCAACGGAGCACCACCAATTTGCACCATCAAAGTCAAATCATTTTTCTTTGCCGCCTCCCACCACTTCTGTGTGACGAGTTTTCTTTCCATTAGATTCAGAACAGGACCTTCTCCTGTTGTGCCATTGACTGTAACGAAAAGAACAATAATGATGTACACCTCCTCACATGCGTCATTTTATTTCCACCTAGTACTCCATGAACTCCTCTGGCCTTGAGGAAACTCGCGTATTTGTCGATATTGTCCACTTGAACGCTTCGCTCCCTGTTGAAAGGAGAACAAATTAGGGACAAATGTACACAGAAGCTCCCACTCACTTGTCATCATTGAAGGAAGTAAACACCGGGGCCATTAGGCCCTTGAATTTCAGGGAAGGTTTTTTCGTCGACTCCATGTTTCACTATTCCAACTTTGTTTGTATTAAATCGGACGAGAATCTTAATACAGGTCCAGCTACCCAGCTATGGCAGTGACTTGGGAAGTGCTGATTGTGTATGTACTCGAATTTGCAGAAATTGTTTGTTAGAGATTAGGGCAAGATACCATCCCCAAAAGAAAAAAAAGGAAACAAAAAAAATACACTGCGGCGCAGAATTCTTTCCTCAGCGATTGCCTGAAAACAACAAAATCAGATGATAAGATAACCACGAGCTTGTGTTTTAGAAGAACGAACGCTGAATGGCGACCGGTTTATCGCCGCTGGGGCAGTAAATAAAGACTGAAAAAATAAAGAGATGCGCGAGCAAAGAGGGGAGCTCTGGCTTATCTATCAGCTGTTCTGGTGCTGCCCCTACAGCAAGCAAACAGCGGGCAAACGCAAAAGTGAACACAGCGGGGTGGTGGAGCAATGGTCATGAAGGGTGACAGTGGTAGGTGTAGCAAGACCGGTCCGGATTCTATGGCATCTTTTTAGGGGTTTCTTTTAAGCTTTGGTACAATTCTTTGTATAATATCAGGAGGGTTGTATGCCCAGTTGGTTCGGTTGCCTTAAGGGAGTGGTTGTGAATTTTTTCTTTTTGATTCTGTTTGTTTTCCTTTTTTAATGGACGAAAGGCACTTTGAATGCAAATTTGTTTGAAAATATTTCCTTATTAATAACTCATCATGGTGGTCCGCAAAATTTTACTCAGCTGGTAAAAAATAAATTTCAAAGTGGTTACTACCAGAAAATAAGAATTATGAACTGCACCTAGGTGAGGAGTTCTTCTTTTAACTTTACTTAACTGGGTTAGTTATTGTATTACATGTTATTGATATACATATGTAGATTTTATTATGACCAGATTTTAAGTAGACTAATAAGGATTTTCAGAATTTATGGAAATGTTTATAGAAAAAGTGTTTTTCAGAAGAGGTTATTTGATTTTTAAAGCATTTTTTATTCAATTCATTAACTCTTATGTACATGCCTAACATCCTTTCTTCTCAAAACTCTAGAAAGAATACTGGATCTCCAATATGCACTGGATCCACTATGCTATGGATCTCCAACATGGCACTATGCTTTCCACGTCACAGCACGCCTGTCAAAAAGGCAAATCCGTGGAAACGGCCCTCCACTCCATAGTCCAACCAATCGAAAAATCTCTCTCTATGAAGGAGCATTCAACATCGTTGAAACGTATTCGATATTCAATGCCCTACAACGGCTAAACATATGCAAAACAGTCTGCCGTGTTATTGAACACATGCTGAGAAGTAGGGTTATAAGTGCATCCTTTGGAAACAGCAATGTCAAACGACATGCACACCGAGGTACCCTCCAAGGGGGAGTCCTGTCTCCACTATTTTTGAAAAAACAGGATGCAAAGTCATCGCATACGCAGACGACGTCGCCATATTAATAACACGAAAGTATCCGCAGACTTTGTCTGATGTCATGCAGTCTGCTCTCAATAAACTAACCAGCTGAACTACAAACTGTGGCCTCTCTGTCAATTCAACAAAAACAGAGTTGGTTATGTTCACACAAAACACAAACTCCCTGACTTGAATCTCCCAAAATTAAGAGGCACCCCACTTGTCCCCTCAAACAGTGCCAACTATCTGGGCCTAAAGCTTGACCGCAAGCTTCTTTGGAGAGAAAATATAGTCGAAAGTGCCAGGAAATCCCTGACTGCCCTATACGTATGCAAAAAAAACTGTAGGTTCCCCGGGGGGCTTACGCCCAAGTATCATGCACTGGCTTTACACGTCGGTAGTAAAACCGATTCTCATGTACGGGCATTGGTTTGATGGCCCACTCTGGAGAAACATTCCAATTTGGCCAAAATGCTTGCTGAGGCCGCGCTCCAAACCTTACTCCACTTGCTCCCTCTAGACATCGTCGGAAAGAAACTGGCTACCTGCTCGGCAATCAGGCTGAGAACCACTAACCAATGGAAGGAGCAATCCACAGGACAAGCCAGCATACTATTGATGTATCGTCATCTCCCTCAGGTCACCGACCAACTGCCCGCCGAACACAGTTTCAACAATGGATACAAAATCTCGCTACCAAACAGAATTGAATGGACTTAACGTGAGATCCTGTACGTTGTCAATTTTTAGGGATGGATCCAAAACTGAGGACGAAGTGGGAGCCGGAGCTTTCTCAGAGGACTTAGGCATCCAACATCCCTCAACCTCCCACACTATTGCAGCGTCTTTCAAGCCGAAATCTATGCCATCCTTCTCTGGTCTAAGTGCATCCTCATCGATGGCCGGTCTAAACCAACCAACCAACTCTTACATGCTAGACAAAAGTGCTCAAAACTAGCTTTACTAACTTTACTAATTTAACTATGCTATGTAATACTAACTTACTGGCCCTTACTGCAAGTGCTCTAAGCTAAACTATAGAAGAGGTAATTTGGGAAGAGGTTTGAGATCGGGGCTTTGGCTAGGTCAATCAAGTACCGATATTTGTTGCTTTAAAATACATTTTATCATAAGACCTGCAAAGATTCGTAAGTTGTTGGGACTATCTGGTCTCTAGCATGGGTTATATTTATGCTAATGCAGAAATGGAATTTTCTAAAATGATAGTTGATTATTATGGACTATCAAATGCATTTTGCTCTTTCTAAGGTGACCATCAGCGTGATCATCATAGTTTTGCTATTGTATCTACTGTATGTCTATTGTTTGTATGTCTATTGCGTGGACACAAGGTGTGATCATCAATTTGTCACTTGTCATCTTAGAAAATTCCACTCCAAAATACAATCAAGTCTACCTATGAGTCCAAACCCATGACATCGCGACCCATACCATTACGCTTTCACTCTATGTCTTAATGGTGTACATGGGCTTGTATTTCTGGTTCGATGGCCTCCTCATAATTTTTGTCACCCGATCCCAGTCGATTAACCTTACTGTTCTGGAAGGACAAAATCTTTTCAAAAAGGACAGATTCTTGTCCTCGGAAGGATTTTTAAAAGAAAGTCCTCTGTGTTCATTTGATGTGTTTTGATGGAATTATAATATAATAATATATGAGATGATCCCTTATATTCCAAACTTTTAAAAGATTAGGTATCTTGCCAGAGAAAAGCTGTCTCTCTACAAAATGAGATTGCAGCGGATGGTTTCAAAACCCACATTAGAAACATAGATCTGCAAGTAGTCCCGAGACTTTCGGACACATGCATTGTATTCCAAGTATTAAGCTGTGCTCAAAGCAGAGGAATTACTAGAGATGGGTTCAATATCTAACAGGAATATTGGTATCTACTTTGATAGTCAGGCTGCATTTATCATCATTTAATCTGAAATAATCAGGAAATGGCGCGGCATGTTTAGGATATTTTATACGCAGAACCCTTTCGGATTATTCTGGATGGACTCTGCAATATAGAGGGAAACGAAAGGGCCGACGAACTGTGTAAGAGGATCAAAGAGGATTTTTCTACAGAGGTTCATCAACATGGCTGATTGACGCCGGCTCTACCGGCACTTTATTAACTTAATACAAGCAAAAAGAACAAAAACATTCTAAACTTAGAGCTTTCCTAACATTTAGGAAGGGAAGGGAAATACACGGAGCCACAGGGCTAGGAAGAGAAACAACGGTTTTGAAGATATTCTGCTAAGATGGAACTGGAACATAAGAGGCCGAATTATTTCTGCCGATACAGGCGAAGTCGAGAGGGGCAAAGCGTAGAAATCTTTAAAATATTCCAGCTTAGGAGGGTATAGGGTATCTTAGAAACATTTTAAACTTAGGAGGTTGGGTTTTAGAATACAATTCGTGATTCTAGTAAGAATTACCTGAAAGAACGCCATAAGACAAGGATTATTCAATACAGATACATGCATATACTGCAATAGCCTTCGCGTCGCGGAGGACGTTACATATCTCTACTCTGTGAGTGACAAGGTACAGCTGGAAGTAGACTAGCAATTTAGCGGAAGTTATCCAATTCTTGAGGATTATTGTTCACAATGGACGTCCTAATGCGAAAGTCAAATGATTTGCAGAAACGCAATACATACGACAATTGCTTTCAAAAACCACAAACCAACCAAGAACAGATTTCAATATTCAAACCCTCTGCACATTCAAGTTACATACCCATATTTTAACAATAAAAGATCACTAACTACCATTCTCAATCAATTTAATTAAATAATTAGTTTCGACAAAGTTTCAAATCTACATATTTCTAAATCAATTTCGTAAGAGGAAATCAGAGGATTTAGTGACATAAATAGTTGTGACAGGTTTAGTTTTACTTGTTAAGAGTTATTTGATTCATCCGATGGCATTGCATTTTCTCGGAAATCAGATTTAATTGAAAAGTTATCGCTTGGACAGGGGCATACGAGTATCTTCTCTGAGGCTACATTATTCTTTTTTTTCTTTTTAAAGGAGAAAAGAAAAAAGAAATCGAATCTACCTACTGAAAAACATCACATCAACTACAACCGAACACTTTGCAACTTGAAATTCCGCCAGAGGCGGCATTAGCTTGTATTGATTCCTGGAACAGATTATAAGAGTTTATTTCCTCACATTCCTTTTGTTGGATTTGCAATCAAATGTGGGGGCGGATTGTGTTTTTTTTTTTGCGAAACATCTCAAGGGAACACTACCTACACACATACATACTAAGTCCTTCTAACAATTGCTACATCTCCTTCTTCACTTTTTAGAGAAGATGATAATAAAAGTGGGAAAGTATACTCAATTAGCTCCCCTCAAGTATGAAATGCTGAAAATCTAATTAATTTAATTTCGGTATCAATTCAAGATGTTGGAGGGCCTATGTTAGGTAATTATAGGGTGAGATGTTTAAGGAAGGGGATGATTTATTTTTACGCAATATTGGGGTGAGTAGAGATAATGAGTGTCATAACGATGTGAAGGGAGTATATTGGGGTTCGTGTTGAGATAACAGGGATGTTTGCTGAGCAAATTACCCATGATGCTGAAAATATAACTTTCATAATTTAACTGGTGTGGGTAATGTGAGGTTACCTTTAACCTTAACACCAAAACCGATTCCATTGCGTTAGTTGGCCCAAACACTTAATCCTGTCACTTTGCTGGTTGTTTCCTACTAGTGAAGATGTAGTAATACGGGTACATAAGCACAATGCCAATAAAATTAACTTTTACATACGAATAAAATAAATTTTCAACATTTTTTCCGAGGTCCACTAGTAGGAGTTTATGGTGGTTTGCGTGATAGGTCCAGGATGAAGTGCTGTTGTCATCTTGAATGTGAAGTTTTGCAAATTGAGTATCGATACGTCTTACAATTATAATGCGGCATGCTTCAAATGCATTGGACTTCGGAGCAAGGGGTTTCAAATTCAGTCCGTAGACAACACCTAAATTTCTTTCACGGCCCCACCACTCGTGAGCATCTTACAAACATCCGAGAGAACAACTATCATGAGAAAGCTTCTTAAATAACAAATTGCCTTGCATGTTGCTTCTAATTGTTCAGATCTTCTTCAGACCTTTTTTAGAATTGTAAGTGGTTCAACAAGTTGGGAAGCCTAATTTTTCCTAGATGCACGTGGTATCACAATGGACCTATAATTTATGCACTGTCATAAATATCTGCGGTATGAAAAATTCCCACTCTTCCAGCTTTGCCAGTATCGTACTGAAGCACCATAATCTACCACATTTGTCGTTGGTGTCATCAATGCCGATTGTGCATCTAAACCTAAGATTTGCTAACTTTTCGAAAATTAAATACTCTCGAAGAAAGAGAGTCCCCTTTGAGGACATCTTTCACCTCCTAACAATGGATAGTGCCTTGGAAAGTGAAACAAATCGATAGATCAACAAATCTTACCTTTTTATACGCAAATCTCGTATTCGTACATAATAAAACGAACTCCTACTTATTTTTTTAAACAAAGAATTTTTAATTGAAGTTTTGATTTTTGTTGTTGTTCTTACATTACCCATAAAATAGTTCATTAAAAGTAAGTTCTAGACAATAAATAATTTACAGCGTGGAATGAATTTATTTTTATTGAATGTACAAATTTTTACTATCTAGCTTATGAATAGAAAATCTCTTTTTGCCTGTTTACCATTAAGTTAGCCTAAATGTACATGTATTCATAGAAAGTCATGAAGCATTAAAGCTTCGGCTCATGCATTCTGAAACTAGCTAAAATTAAATTACAAGTTTTATTTTACAGATCCAATTAAAACATTCATATCCTTAACCTAATACATACATACATACATATGTGTGCATGTAAAAAGAAATAGAAATAAATTATATAACTAGTTAAGCCTTTATTCAGATGCGTTTGTGTATAAAATGATATAATGTCCGTCCGGTGTCAATGGGATCTCCTTTGATACTTTAAATCCAATAAATCACTTGACTTTAGGGGATTTGACATTACCACGATGTAAGACATTAGTTCATGGGACTACTCCCAGACGTCGTATATACTCATTGTGGTCCAAGAAAATTGATACTCCCTCTGGGAGTGTGTGTGTGTGTGTTCACAACCAAACCTCTAGCCCCATCGAGAAATGCTACACATTCCCCTTGTTCTACTGTGTGAAAATGAAAAATGTAAAAATCACTCAAATCACTCCAGCTCCTGTTCGGCGTCCTCTTCCATTATGACCTCATGATGTACGCTGGTCCTTGTCCTTAGGGATGACGTTGATGCTGTTATTGGGATAGCGCCACTGGGCGGTAGAGGTGGCGGTGGTATGCTGCCAAGTTCATGCGAATCGACGTTAGGACAATGAGAATTAGGGAAACTGTCGCAGTCAGTTAATGCTGCCGTCGAAATTGATGTTGGTGGCGGTGGTGATGGCTGAAGTGACGTTGATGCTCCAGAAGCATTACTCTCCAACACCGTGGTCGTCGTCGTTGGTGGTCCACCACTAATCAGTCTTGGGGGAATTTCATTTGTTCGATTTAATAAATAATCCAGATCGTGAGATATTCTATCAAGCATTCCATTGATAGAGTCCTCCTCCTCTTCGCCCCCTGCGTGGTCTGCCATCACGTCTGCAGTATTGTGTGAACCAATTCTGGAGTTTCCCTTCAATTGACTGGCGGCGTTTTGTGACGTTGTCAGTTGTCTATCAACCTCGTCACCAGAGGCAGTAGCGTTGGTATCTGGGTGATCAATGGATGAGGATGTAATCGTTATAATTGGTGTGGGTGACGATGGCTGTAGGGTAGGTGCCACTGTTGCAGCCGCTGCCAATGGATCAAAGGTGTGAGTGATTTTTGGTGTCTCTACAATGGTGACACGTTTTTGTGATTTCGGCGTCTGTGTTGTTACAGATGTCGAGTTAGTTGATGAGGTAGTTATTGTTGGCAAACTCTCCACAAAGGGCTTATGATGCTGTTGATTAGTATTGGTCATACTACTTCTACTGGGACTGTTTGTTACAAGAGAAGTCTTTGTCAGAATCGTACTGGTGCGGATGCCAATGATACTATCTGTAAAGAGGTACAAGTAAACAATAGGTTACTTTTTAAAACACAAAATCAATAATAATATACATATGTATACATTCTTTTGAAATTAAGGATTTTGTATTAGTTAAAACTAGAAAAATGATTTGAAAACTTCTCAACGCGCACAGCGATTACCACAAGACCTATAATTTCTTTCACGACCCTACCTCTCGCGAGTATTTGACTAACATCCAAAGGTACAACTGTTATGTAAAAACTAAGAAACTGCTCTTCGGATACGGCATTAAACAGGAGGAGTAAAGAATGATTTTATAGGAGTATATTCTGTTTTCTATCTTTAAATAACTTTTACGCTGCTAGCAAAACATGTGTACGAGAGAAGCCAAGCGGGTTACCTAGTTAGTTAATAATAAGACATTTAGCGACGACTTGAAAGGATCTTATACAAATGCATTAAAATATAGTGCCTTCACTAATGTCCGAAAACTCCATTCATAATATGTGTAATCCTCTTATTAAACTCTAGCAAAAACACGTGCATTCTTTGTTTGAAAGGTAAAAGTTTATTTTCCTTCCAACACAGAAAATAAAGTAATCCCTTAATTCTACGAGGGCACGTTGCACGTACTGCCTTGGCTTTAGAAACATTTAAAGTCAGATGAAACTGAATCTACTTTTTGGCTTCGTTGCAGTTGGGTTAAAGTAAACCTCGTAGATAAAAGCCGAATGATACATATGTACGTGAATGCAGCAGACATCAAAAATGTACGGAAACTCCGTAAAAAATTGTATCCATTCAGAAAGTATTACATGGGGATTCGCATCTGCTTTGTTGGACAAGATGTTCGCGAAAAAAGCACACTCGCTTCGTATTTTTCATTATCGTATGAAATTTCCTTCATCTCTAACTGACAACTGAGTATAACACTAACGCCGGAGTCAGGATATACGCGAATGCATTCGTGGCAGCTTAGGAGGTCACTCGCTCTGGGAGTCTTTAAATATTAAATGAGCACAAAAATATGTCATATATGCATGCTTTGTCAGGAGACTGCTTTGGATACGCGCCGGAGGTAGAGAATAACTCTCATCTAGGATATTCCTTTAGAACCTGTTTAAATTATACTTGTTTCTTTGAATAAAGCACATGTTTTGGTTCCACAAAAGTTTGTGAACTGAGAATAGGTTAGTCCAAATATTCATATGTACCGACTGTAAATTTATAAATGTGTTATGTAGAGAATGTGGATTCAGAAGGTCTATTTAGAAATGAGGATTACAGCGGAAATGACTCCTGATACTTACACCAAAGTTCATCTATAAAATGTCGTACATTTCTCGACTTAAACTGCCGAAGAGGCAAGTATGTTCGACTTACTTGCAGGCTTTATGTTTTCCCTTGTTTTTTAGCTACATTTGGTCGCTTGCAATAGTGATAATAAAATATCTTATTTCCGGTTTTAAGTAAGATGAGTTGAAGATTTGCTTTACGAAATGGGAAGGAGTTATTACTTTCGTGACATTTTGCAATGGTAGTGAAAATTAGGTTTGGAATTGTTTACTACCTTGGGTAGATTTGATACTTTTACTAGCAGAAGGTAGAAAGGAGGGTATTTATTTTAATCCTATTGAGGCAAAGTTGTCAGGAAAGTAAGAGTATTTAATTGGTGGATGTTGGTTGGTTGGTTTAGACCGGCCCCCGGTATGGATGCACTTAGACCAAAGAAGGTTCATTGTACTGCTGATGTGTGAGGTGGGTGAATCACCTTCTTACGCTGGGAAGTGTCTGCTCCTTTGTGTGAAAGAGGTAAGGTAGAGCTGAGATCGTTATGATCATTGAATAGATATTCATCTAGTGTAGCCTCCCTGATTTTGGAGAGTGGAGTGCATGTGCATAGGAGATGACTTTTTCTCTTCCATATAGCTTCTGCAGAACTCTTATAGGAAATGCTCAGTCTTTGACGAGCATGTCTTCCAAAATCACAGTGACCTGTCAGGGTGTTAACTATCTTGGAGATGAATGCAAGAGATTTGTTGGGTGCTAGACTGTCGATGTACATATGTATGTATATGTATGCCAATATCCGATGACACATAAATTTGTGACCCACCTAGACCAGTCCCGTCGCTTTGCGGCTGCCCTATGCGACTCACTATGGATCAGGCATGGCAGTTCGAATTCGTTTTGTTCAAACTGTTCATCGGATACCACCGCAACCGCCCTACCACATACTATCTCCAAGCAAATAGTATAGTTGAGCAGTGCTATCGAACGTTAAAGACTGCCTTCATAACACATTTGCCCGAAACCTGGGTCCAAACCTGGTGAACGAGCCCGGTACTTCGCAATTGGTTTATTGTACCGATCTTCAACTTGCAGCATGAGGGTGGCGCTTCAGAGAACACATAAGGCAAAACCAATCTTTATCCCAAGGAATCTCACCACTTTTTCAGAAGTGTATGACAGAACTCAGTGGCTATTTCAACCTCCTTACGCTGGGCCGTGTTCAATCCTCTTCTGACAGTCACTTGCCTACAATCAGCGATTAAAACCGGCTTTCCAGGATGTAGATCGAACTACATAAATCCCTTAACTGAACTGAACCAGCACACCATTAAAGGCCGGAGTTGTCACCAAGCGTTCGTTCGTATAAAGATAGTTGTTAAGTATAGTAGAATTCATAACTTCTAGTTTTATCTTATCTCTACAAGAAGTTACAATTAACATCTAGTTTGATTTTATCCCTACAAGTTTAAGAGAATTTAAAAAGCTGGTAACAGAATTGGTTCTAAATGTTCAGTCGATTTTCAAAGCCAATAATGATTGGTTGCATACGCAATTACAGAGTATCCTTACATTTATTTTTAAAAGAAATTCAAATCTTGTTCACTCAAACTTAGTTTGGATTCATTAAACTACATATAAAGCAGACTTTTTTCTGGTGCGTCGGTTACATCCATTTTGAATTGTTTTGTGTAAACATGTGTATGACATGTGAGCAATCATACAAATTTCTCCAATTTTTTGTGTAGCACTATCAGATCTGTGTCTTGGACCGTTTAACACAAGCAGCTACTGGTAGCAGAAAGTTTCCTAAGCTTATTTCTGGAGCTAGTAGTTAGTAAAACAAACTAGAAGAAACACTACAAAGACTTAACACAAACAAAGTATTTGGCAACATACAATACGGCTACGTAAAACTTTTCTTTAGACTAATTTTATTAACGTTTACATCAACGAGGGAAGAGCTTAACTTATAAAGTTTGCTCATGCATGCATTCCGTCAGTAACAGGTGTAAAAAACTCCAAACTATGTACGTAGATAATTAAAGTAAATCGGTTGCATCTATTTGACATGTTTAGTGTGGTTGTTGTATAAAGATTAAATCATTATTTACCCCTCTTTGGGGCAAGGAGAACGGTGTCCGTACCTTAGAATTATACTTTAGATGAGAACCTACGAAGAATTATACAAATGTACAGTAAAGAGGTAACGCATATAGTACATTGGTATTCAATAATCCTGTTAAATTGGACCATCTTAGTTCAGGTTCTACCCAGAATAATCATCCTACCCTTGTACAGGATTTGCTTTTTTGTGGTCATACGTCGTTATGTAAGACAAACGACAGCTTCACCGACGTTAAACTGATGCTAGATGAACTCGGAGCAGCTTTGAAACACGTCACCTTAGACTTCAACTTCCCGAAAATCTATAAATCTCAGCCTGAGTAAAGATTGAGCAATTTTTTAAATATACATACATGAGTATTCCGGTCATAAAGTAGAAATAACCTGAGAAAACCACATTTCACAGGTGTCAAAGGTTTTATTTTGTTAAAAATACGGAGTGGACAGGCTCTTGGTTCCTTTACTGCACGGCAAATGGTATGCAAATGACCTTTATGAAAATTTGACTCAAAGCAAACTACGTTATCGAATACTGTACTAATGCAGTTCTAATTATGATTTCGAACATGATTTTGATTGTTCTCGCGAGCGTCTGACAAACATCCGAGAGTATAACTGTCATGAAAAAGCTTCTCAAGCAACAAATTGCTTTTCGGACCAGGCATTAAACGGTAGGCCATTCCTGTAAAGAATAAAACACGCACTACATGAATGGTTGTGAGAATTTAGGCTGACCGGCCTGTAACAAACTCCTATACAGAGGGGTAGGGGCAAGACAGTAGAAGAAGAGCTAGCTTTAAGTGAGACACTCAAGTAGAAAGGAATTTGAATCGAACTGGAGTGCGCAATTGGCGTTAGATAGCTGGTATAAATGGAAGGGCTTATTGATTCAGGCCCAGAACTGTAGCGCTACCTAAATAAGTAAGTAACACCAAATGTAGCTTTAAGGAGTACAAATTACGCGGAGGTATACCGTTCGCGCTGGAATACGTGCTTTGGAATATGATGTATAATTGGGTGGAACGAGTGTTGAACACAAACTCATAGATTTGTGATTGCAGCCAAACTACTAAAGGAGGTTGAGCACCATGGCATTGGTGGGATGATGATCGCTCACCATTCAACCAAAAATGCACATGTAGTATATTTATACTACATATCTATAAGATACAAGATTGCTGATGGTATTCTGCGTAAAAACAAAGCATCATCGATGACTACTAATAGTCAAAGTAGTTACATCTATAATTCAATATATCACTTCAGTCTGGGCGAGCGCACATACCCCTACATATACATATGTACTGCTAGAATTAGTAACTGTTTAAACTTGTTCGGGAAACCTGTACCATGTTGTGTACATTCCCAGAAAACGGGGGTAATTGCTTTAAAGTATTTGTTGCCTAATATTACACTCTATTCTGCACCTATTCGTCATAAATCAAGTACGAATTTGCTGTGATAAAAGAATCAATTTTTCGTTGGCTTTCGAAAAAGTTTTTTATTAAAACGGATCAACAACGCATAGACGAATGTACGTATATTTATTGATTTTGTATCTACTTACGCGTTGTCTTTTTTTTCTCAGTTAATATTGGCCAGTTGTCAGTGCCACTTAGCATAGAAATTTAATATCCGCAATGATTCGCAGAATACGAAAATAATATTTTCCCAGAATACGCAACATCAATAAAAAACATTCGTCCACCCTAAGTACCTAAGCACCATGAGTCTGTTTATTATACCGCAATTACTGTCCGTCATCTGTCAGTTTTCGCCCATGCTTCGAGCGAGAAAAAACAACTGTCGTCCCCCAACCCCAAACACGTAATAAACACTTCATTCCAATCCGTACTCCCTGGCAGACAACCTAAGAGCCGCCATCAGCAATTCAAGAAAATTCGCCCAGCTAGCATGAGTATACTGCGATTAGCAGTACTTTACCTTATCCTGGTGATTTAAAGTTAAATCTATTTTGTGGGATACCCCAAAGCCGATTAGAACTATTGCCATGAGACTTCCGCCTCCACTCCCGCAGAAACAACCGGCACAGGACTCACCCGTTTAATATCATAATTTTTGCGGGATTATTGTGGTATTATTTCATTTTTGTTTTCCCTGTGCAAATAATCCTTGGCCATAATGACATTGAGAGGGTACCACCAAGTGGTAAGTGGGTAGGCCGGGTGGACCAACCAATGCCTCTTATATATGAGAGATTTATTTCTATTTTGTGCTGTTTTTTTCTCCTGTTTTTCCGCTTTTAGGTTGTGGCTGGAAATATGCACAGGAGCGAGGAGCAAGGTAGTGTCCTGCAAAGTTATTCAATAGAACGTTTCTACCTTTTCGTGAAGCGAAACTTTTGAAAATCTCTTTTGTTTGTTTGAAAATATTAAGAAATTGGAATTTTTCTGTAAAGCAGATATTTATTAGGAAAAAAAGCTATTTGTATTGAACTGGACAAAGAGGTTTGACTAGGGTTGAAAGGAACGGAAGTACTTTTCAGTCGTGATTTTTTTACGAAAATAAATTCCTGTTGCTTATGTTTTTTTTTATACTTTTTGTGGGACATTCCGTAGATTCTTTTATTTCACCACGCACAGTATCAAACTTCAAAGTGGTTTTAATATCGAACTTTATGGTATATTAACTGTGGCTTTCATAGTTCCAGCTAGATTGATTTTTAGTTTAAAGTTTTACAAAAGGATTTAAAGTTGTTGCACTAACGATTATTTTCAATTTTAAAATAGGAAAACAACTGTTTACTGGTACACTTTTAGCGAAGTCATGAGATCAAATTTCCCCACAATGCTCAGGTAGTTTTACAGTGAACAATTATGGGTTGTGGCTTAGATACACAGCTATACAAAACACTGGAAACAATAAATAAGGTAAAAGATTATGTGGAGACCATCTTGTTCAAGGGTCAAAGAAGTGCTTTGCGATCAACCCTCAAATAGCATTCAGAGAATTTTTGTGTTTCTAGAATAGGCACCTGACTTAGTAAAGTACAGGGGGACAGTGATCTTGAATGATTACAAAGATCCAAATGAAGTAGAGAAGAGAGTAAAAGACTGGAAGTTAACATTACTGCCAACCATGCAAATAAGGAACCAGTAACATAAAGCAAAATAAAGTGCACGACTGGGTCGTACGTACTTGCACCGTAATGCTATAAGTGTATAATTTTATCAGGATTAAAGTCCAAGTCTTGCTCTTCCCAGTAAAGTAGGCGTGGCATTCCGCATTTCGATGGAATAATAGTCAACATTGTAGGAGTTTACTCAATGTTTTGTTTTTAAAAAAACACCTTTAAGGTGTTTGAGTGAATTATAGAAAATTTTAACGCCTATTACTTTGCTTAAATAATTTTTTCTCAATTTCTAGTAAAAATTTTGAAAAAAAGTTTTATAAAAGTGGGCGTGGCAATTCCAAAATTTGGTACGTCATTATTTTGCACTTGTCTTATAACCTGGAAATATTAATTTTTAGCTCAATCGCCGAACAAATACCAGAGAAACAGCTGATTTTCAATATTTCCGTTATTCGAATTTTTCGTGAAAAATGTGGTATGCCACCTCATAGCATATGCCCAAACTAACCCACATATCAAATTTTATAACTGAAATTGGCCTTAAGTAAACTACCCTTAATTTTGAGGTTAGAATGAACATTCAAATTTCGCCTCTAGGGAATATCCCACAGACCCTATATATGAAGTTTGAAGCAAATCCGTCCAGCCGTTTAGGCTGTAGTCGAATATACAGACAGACAGACAGACGGAATTGCCGCACCTACTTTTTTTGGACTTCTCCATCATAGTATTGTTAAGTTTGATTAAAATCTAGAGTTCGATTTTTTTCCCTATTGCAATTCTTGCCCTATAGGGTAGGTGAACAAGCTGAAGTACCTTGAAACCTTGTGCAGATTTAATATTTTTACACTGAGTCCAAAAAGTTTTCGTACAGATGTAGATTTTCAATACTTACATTGAAAATGGCATAAAAAACGGCTATAAAAGAAAAAAAATCACCCAAAATCAAAGAAACAATCGTTAAGAACGAGTTATTGAAGAAAAAACTTGAAACTCAATAAAGTAAAAATGAAGAACAAAAAAGTTTCCGTACACGAAAAATAAATGAATAAAATGCGACACAGTAATTGGTTATTGTTGATAACTTCCTTATACCGATTTTTCATTGAATGAACCAGCTTGGATGTGGCATCTGGGCCTATCTTTAACCACTCCTTCATTAAAACGGACTTGAGCTGTTCTTTGATGGTAATACTGTGCTGATGAATTTTTTTGTCCAGATAGTCCACATAGATGCACATGTATGTTCAAGACTTATGCCAACCCCAGTGTAAATTTAAGCAGTACCCTCCTACTTTCGAAAGGATTATTTGTGTATGGCTAAAATCACAAGGAAAGTATGGAGTCTGAACTTGTAAGCATCCTTGTCAAACGGTGTAACATGCGCAGACTTCCCGCCCTTGTCTGAAATAATCTGAGAGGCCAAGGCTATTTTTCCAGGTGTGGAGGATATTTTTGTACTAATCACCTTTCTGGTGACAGAGGCAAACGTGAAAAAAGCATCGCCAGAACAATAATTTACCAGGAGCAAACATTCGCACAATGTGTTAAATCGGTCGATACAAAAACACTATAGTATGAGATATTTGCTGTTGTGTTTGCTCCGAGAAGAAGTAACTTATTGTCCTCAAATGCTAACGACCATCTTAATTCTCAGCCTCAATGGCATCCGACGTAATTTGTATTATTGATAAAAATGTAGAACGAGTATAATAATTAGGAAGTAGTAAGTAATGTACGCACCAGAATCTACGGAGTAAAAATAGTTTTTGCTTGATTAAACCCACATTTTCAGGATTAAAATTGTAGTCAAACTCTTTAGGTTAGGTTAGGTATGTGGGTCGGCGACTAGAACACGTCGCCACACTCAGGTCAATACAGACCTATTGTGATACCCAAAGGGGAAAAAGTCCCTTGCCCTTGGTAAACCCTAGTGCTGATTAGTATCTTGTGGATCACCAAACCATCCCGTTGATTTGATGAACCTAGAAATTTAATTTATTGGTCTGTTCGCTAATTCTTCGAGGTCACGG
The DNA here is from genome assembly GCA_963583995.1 of Xylota segnis. Classification (NCBI taxonomy): domain Eukaryota; kingdom Metazoa; phylum Arthropoda; class Insecta; order Diptera; family Syrphidae; genus Xylota; species Xylota segnis. Next base: position 82,103,786 of record OY757237.1, read on the forward strand.
AAAAAGTGTCGCCCTAGAAATTTGAATCTAAGGTGGATAAGCCCAGGGCAGTGACAAAGAAAGTGGGTTGTATCCTCATTAGCTTCCTCGTCTCCACATCCCCGACATAGATCTTCATCCGTGAGTCTTAACATTCTCATGTGGTACCGAAGAGAGTTATGCCCCGTAATAATTCCTATAAGGACGGAAAGAGACTTCCTATCCTTTAGCATAATTCGGTCGGTCCTACTCTTGTCAAAGCAAGGCCATAGGATTCTGCTGACCAAACAGGTGTCCAGGGAGGACCATCTACTATTGGCCTCACTTCTGGCCAAGATCCATGCCTTTACTCCTTTAAGTCAATCCTTTTTTTCGCGTGACCAAACGAAAAGCTACAAGTCCAGTCGCAGTAGAAGTTTCAAACGAAAAACTTTGTTGCAGTTGCAAGTCATGATTTACATAGGTCTTCACCGTCGATACTCTTGTTGATCCAAGAAATTCTATAAAACAGATTTGGGCATTTGTAATGGCTTCAAGTTGTTACAGTGTTTAATACTAAAGAAGATAGCGCAGCTATTAGAACGACACACAGTAGGTGGAACAATATCAGCACATGTTTCTCTCTGGCCAGAGGTGGATTTTAGGAAAATCAGTAGACGTATCTCTGTCTTTTGGACAACTGTAAAAAAGATAGTTAGCGCCCCAACGGGGCACTGTATGGCAGGCAGACATGCTGTAGAGACAAAGAAAGTGAAGAAACCATGACACATTTCCTGTGCACCTGTTCTGCCCTATCGGTTCTGAGAAGGGAAACAATAGGCAAGTTCTTTTTCAGAGATCCCAACGATCTAGCCAGACTAGACTTAAGCAGAAAAAAAAGCTTTGTCGCCGGGTCAAATTGGCTTAATGCCTAAACGACGAAACATACTACTTCGGTATGAGTTCACATCGAAACTGGTTGCCCTGTCATTATCCCACGTAGAGAGTCTCTATGTCTAGGGTGCTGGTAATCCAGATACATATTTCTCATAGTGGTATCACAATAAATCTCTCTGTAGTCTAAATGCGTCTCTGCTAAGCGGGGGCAATCACCCAACTCAACCCAACCAACCTAATAGAGAGTAACCAGAGAGTAATGATTCAGAAATGAATTGGGCATCGCCAGAGACTTTGGCTAGAATCCGTGAGACAAACTCGACTAATAACAGGTCTTGTTTACAGAAGTCTTATGAACTCAGTTCATACCAATTTCTATAGAGTCTATAGAGGCGTGAGCTATTGATTTAATTAAATTCAATACGGATATTTTCACCACCTATAGAATATTTCACGCTTAGGACATTTTACATATGAAAACAAATTGACTTTCATATGCTTGGCGCTTTTAAAGCAACAACCGTTATTGAGTATATATATGTATATATGTATATACATACATATGTATGTATCTGGTGATATCTCCTTAAGTTAAAGAAATTCTATTGAAACTTAAGAATAACCCACATAAAGGTGAAAGAAGTCCGTGTCTCCTGCGGTGATACCCTTCTTAGACGTGCATCCTTTGCACAAAATAAAAACACAGGAAAACAATTTCGTAAATGTGTCACAATTACCGGAGCAAACTGGTGTAACGAAGCTCTTAACTTTACTTTTCATTTCGAAGTTTGGACAGATACATATATAAGTACTAGTATGAACTATAAGTACTAGCTATACGATAGGGTATGTATGTATGACTATGCACCAGACCAGCAATTGTGGTGGTGGTTACTCCCGCGTAACTTTCACATCCCATCCTTGAGTAAAGTGTCTGCTGCCGCCTTGGCATTCACGTAGCCAATGTCTCTGTTTGGCGGTGAATTCTGCGTGGCGTCCAGCTGATGAAAAAGTTTTGCTTGATAGAGATTTCGTAACCCTCTCTGCAAATTGTTTGTATACATATTGGCAGGGCATGAGCACTGTAGTAGAAGTTAGTAATTGTTCGACTCACGAATCCTTCCCGGAAATTTTCGAGAGTGAAGCAAACCACCAATACACGCAACGTCTAAAACATGTACTGACGAGTTAAGTTCAAATGCAAATTTAAAGTATAACCGCCTGCAAAGGACGTAAGAAACATAAATTATTTGATAAGTCGAAGAGAGGCATGGTTATATCAACAAACAGTGTTTGGATCGAGTTTTGTTTTCGCGGCAAAAAAACAAATCTGTTGCCTCTTAACGACATTACTTAGTTTTCATATATGGACTAGCTTTATGAATTGATCACCAGTCTTATAATATGTAGGTGCATGTTTGCACAACCCAGTCGTGCTTTTTGGTTTGGATAAATTCAAGCTAGATTAGGCGACTATCTTGCGTATTTACTAAATCAGAGGAGGTTTGGATGGTTTATCCCAAAGGAATCTTAAGCCTGTACTAGTAGCTATACACGATGACCTCACCGGTCTTAAGCCAATGGCGACAAAGTAGGCATTGATATTTAAAATCTTACGGTAATGTTTTTCTAAGGTGCTTTCTCTTAAAAACAATTAAGAAAATGGGAAATATTCTATCGTTACACTAAGTTCCTGATTTACAATCCCTTACTTTCACAATACTTCGAATCAACACCACACTATGAATGTCTTTATCGGTGGTCTTAAATAATCAAACTTTTGAGTTAAGGTAACCAAAGAATGACCACAAGCGTTTTTGCCTATCTCCTGCTAAGAAATTTTGTAAAATATGAACCTATAGATCTACTACGAAACCAAGAGATCGTTAGTGTATCCTTTTCGAGGAAGAAGAAGCAGGGCCTCAAATATCACACTGGACAACGTATATTTATTTTCCCATAGAAGTGAAGTACGAGTAAAAATAAACAAAATATGTGACATGTCTATGGGACTCAGGGCCTAGCTTCTCACAACCATGGTTGAATGGAAAGAACCTACTGTTGGCGTATTCGAAAGGCAATTTGTTATTTGTCGTAAAAAAAATTTTAGGTGTTGGATAAGAATTGAACCTGAAACATCCTGCTTTGTAGTCCAACACACTGCGGGTCACGGCGCTCACTGTAAAGTACGAGCATCTTGCATTAATCCTCGACATAGTGGTACTTATTTAGGATGGACATTCGATAATATACCAATACCTTTAAAACAAATTGTTTACCTAATATTCATTGGAGTTTGCGACCAAAAACTCTGCGAGTTAAAACAGCTGAATTGGTCAAATGAGGTTAAATACTATCATCTGTCTGATTTCGTATTTTATAACAACTGGGATAACTGGACCATTAGCTAATGCGAACACTTTTACTAAACATTGGAAAATCTTACAATACAAATGAAAACACAAATACTAAATGAACAGAAAAGCTACAATCAGGTTTGGAATGCATAATATGATACCCTATCGTGCTTTCTATGTAGCCTTTACAAACTAAGCGTTCCCACATATGGTGTATAGATGAATTGCTCAGAATTTAAATATTTTATGTATATCAATATTGATTTCATTTCATGTAAGAGAAACTCTATGAACCTTCCCTATTTTATTAATTGGGAATATTTGATGATGTTAGTGGGCTACATTTTATCAGTTATGATAGCTATTTTGGTAATGTTAACAATGGCTAACCGCAATGAACTTTTCTTCGTCACACTAATCATAGATACATGCTTTCCTATTAGACAGTGTCCAGTGGTAAGTCCTTATATATAATATACAATCTGTTAAGAGACGTCAAATCCACTGCCACTTGTCCCAGTAGTATTTGAGATACAATCGGAATATATGAAATCTATTATACGTAAAAATTTCATAGTACAGTTTCCTTGAACACTCTAAAACTTTAATCAAGAAAAATTTCGTTTTTGCAACATTTGATTAACTAACTTAGTTCCCTCTTTTTGGATTCAGATCCAGAGTTGCCATTGGAGCCCCAAGATATCCATTGTGCGGTCAGGAAACTCAGACACTAGCTTTTTTTTATAAATAGCTAAATAAACACTTTTGCAATCGTGAATGCTTTTCTAATATTTCAACAAATATTCTAAATTCTACCCATGCATAAGTCAATCTGTTGACTTACTTAATAATGTATAGCTTTGCAAATCAATAATATGTAACAATTGTACGTTAGTTTATTCTCGTTCTTTAAATTTAATTCGAAAGGTGGAATCCAGAAAATATGTAGTGTTCCGAAACACAAACTTCTGAAGTTGAATTCGATACGATAAAAGGGTCACTTTTGTAGATGTTGCATCCAGAAAAGATGAGCTATGGATCGTAGATCCTAATAAGTCTAAATAGAATAAATGCCCGAACACAATGAAAAGCCGCTGAAGCAAATACATACAGTCGCTGTTGTGCAACCTTTCGCGCACATTTTGCTCCCACTTTTAATGAGGCCATTAAACTCTGGGTGTTTTGTTATTCGCAGATGAGTTGTATTCCAAAGCCTAGGTACACTTCAGATGACTCCAAAGTTCCAAAGCAAAATGTCTCTGAAATCTGGAATTGTCAACTGAAACTTAAAAATAGCACACACGAGGCTCTGAAAGGTTAAAGAAACCTACTACATATAAATATGTGTAGGTACATATGCATGTACCTTTTTCAAGTGTTCATTCCTTTCAACCAAAAACAAAGCAAACAATTTCGTAAATGTGTTCCTCCACAATAACCAGAGCGAACTGCATTGCAATGAAACAATAGCTTCAACCTGTCCACAATAAACTTTCATGTTATTGTTCGTGTTGTTTAGTGAAAAATCTACACTGTAACGACAACAAACCGGAAAACACACGTGCGACGTGTCCTGCTCCTACTCCTTTGCTACAAAGGATGCAAACTGGTGGGTGTACCATGTGCAACAGACAGTCAAAGTAGTATGTAGAAGGGATCCATTACTCTTCACTTCATTACTTTCGAAAATAATAATGAGGTGAGCTGCTGCTTTTAATTTAACTTCCAGATACGTATCTGCGAGTGAGTCTGATGGTAATGATGGCTATGACGATATATCCAGATTCTCATATCACCAAAATTTCCCACCAGCCAGCATGGTAAGAATTTTCAATGAACCTCTAGTATCAGATGCAGAAAATTCAATTAGAGGTTGGGGGAAAGTACGCACATGCTGCCTCAGGCCATTGGCAATGGGGCATGGTAATAAACCACCTGAGCACAGTGAAGACTGTACTGCTCACATTTCAATGTTACCAGCAGCAGCAGCCTCCAACCTTTAATTTTGGGTTGTGTTTGTCGGAAGCAAATTTAATTGAGAATTCAATAAAAAATATAGTTAGGTATGCTAAGATGCCTAGGAAACGTTGGATAGGTTAAGCTGCTTCTGCGGTAATGGGCTTCGAATTGTTTTTCCTTTCATTTCAATTTAAAATGAGAATTTACGATATGTATTCATTTGTACAGAATGTTAGCAACTACACTTTCCTGAGGGTTGTGTGGGAATCACGGTAGAAATAATAATAATAATAACACCAGGCAAGCAATAAGGATAATAAAATGTAAATCATAATCCGTGTGGGGTGCGCGGTATTGCTCCTCAGTTGTTGCTCATCAATAGTAGCTTAGCTCATCGCACTGCAGACGGGTACAGATTTTGAGTGGGTAGTTGAAAGTCGGTTTGCTAGGTGATTATTGGTAGCAAAAAATATCTGTGAAGGTCCTGAGGCACTGTATACATACGTACCTCGTAGCATGCAGCTTACTCAGGACGATCATTGTTTTATGCGAATTCCATGTAAAAGGGCAGAGCTAACTTCTTATGGTGCCTGGTCGAATAGTGCTCAATGGAGCACAGTTAATCGCAGAGTAATCTTAGCCAGGAACACTGCCGATTCCTCTTGTTAATACTATGAGGAACCACTGAAGAGCGATGTTCGCTTTGGACGCAAATTCGTAACCTGTTGAAATTGTGGCGCGTTATTGGTTACTGACTTCAATACCTGTTTCAGTAAATGCAGTATTCAAGTGTGCCGGGCTTGTCACCAATCATTTACAATTGTGTACAGTGGATATTTTTTCAACGATACTACCTACGGGTGCTATGCTGAATCATTAAATTGAATAAACTGTACATGTGTTACATGTAACTATGTCCTCCGAATGGAACAGCTTTAAAAAGTGCTTAATCATAAAACTGCTCGAAAACTGAATTAAATAAAAGCAGGCGCCCTACTTCTAGTGCCCATTCTGGCAACTAAAAAAACTTTCACATGCTTTAATGTGTCAGAAATAAAAACAAAAGCCTCCGAGGGAAACGGAAAAGCACAAGAAACTGGAACAAGTTCGTTGACGTACTAGTGTGTCCTTAGTTCATTAAATTTTATCATATTTACGTGACGAGTATACTCAGTACTAGATCAAGGTTCACAACAGGGCTGCTCTAACCCCCAACTCTACATCTACTAATTGCACATAGAAGTACCGAGGATTCCAGAAAATCCACCAACAGAGAAGCAAGGGCTATAAAGAATGACTGAACTAAATTGGCATCATCAACGTCGTGCATTCACAATCATCCAGCGTACTACTACTACTCTAACTAAGTATGTACAGTACATAGTTGTAACAACTGTTTGTGATACATACCTGGTGATACACCTTGCAGGATGTCTAAAGTTTCAACCCCGACGAATTCATGACTTTCTGGCAGGGTACACTTTGTAATTTGTCCTGCGACTGTGTTGCTTGTCGCATGATGATGGAGGTGGTGATGCTGGTGTCCACTACCCGTCATCGCTGCAGTTGGCGTGTAGGCATCATAAAAACCCCGGGTATCAGTGATTTCGTGTGGCCTTCGTTGCCATGATGATGTATCATTGTCATCGTTGTCGTTGTTTTTAGAACCTCCGCCGTTTCCATTACTGCTGCTGCCGCCACCACCCAAGAGTATATTACAACAACGTGATTTAGAATTACTACCACTACTACTACTGCTGTTGTTGCTTCCATCAACGCCTCCAGACATGCTGTTTCGGCCTTGTTCGGCGACATTCTTCAGCGTATGATATTGTTCCATTTCGTGTAACTTAGTCTTTTTATCACTGTAGCTTCCTGCGGAAGGACTACAATCGCCTCCCGGCCCCACCACCACCATGCCGAGAAAGGTTTCAACGGATTTAGCTGCCTGCAATCCGGTTACCATCTGGCACCGTGGTGCTGTTGAGATTATTGTTAATGGCAGATGTGTCGTTGAGGAATCTGGCGGTGATGGTTGCAGTGGTGCACCACTTTCGTTGTCTTTCTCTTTCTCGTGATTGGTATAAACTGTGGGAGGGGAAAAGAAAATAGGCCGGTTATTCTATAATCTAGGTCGAGTGGCACAAGTATACTTACAACTCAGCGGACTGTTTATGGATCCTGAGCAGTAGTTGTCGTCGAGACTGGTTTTGGCGCTACTCTTGCGGACTGGGTCAGCCGCTGATCGTAGAGCATATTCAGCTTTTATAACAAAGCAGAAGAGTATTGAGAAGCCCTGAAATGAGAAAAGTTATTTGAAATCAATTACAATTCAATCACTTGGAATAATATACGGCTCTATGTTTCAAGCGAACTTTGCCTTCAGGTGAGAAAAGTTTTTTAATTTACGAGGAGCAGCGGCAATGCATCAGACACGTGGGTATCCTGCCGTTCTAATGCACATTGAGTGATTGCATGTTTGTAGGAAGTTGAGCGTTTAGTATTAAGTAATTGGATGGTTGAATACAGTACATGATTCGTTAGGAGAGGAAACTCAATTTGTTGAATGGTGCAAACAAGAGAACATAAGAGGCTGAAAAGGCTTTTGAATTTAATGCAATATGTCCCAAAAGTAGTACAATTCGAGAAGAGGGAGTTTTGCAATTGCTACCGCATAACTATTTGTTAACATTTTCTGAATTTGAACAAATGAATGTTTAGTCGGCCAATGTCAATCTAGTTTAAGTGGTGGATTTGTTATTTCCTAGTGAAGGGAATAAGTTCTATGTTTTAGGGTTCACAAAAATTCTCATCGCCACACTCAGGTCAGTACTGACCCATTGTTCCTTGCCCATTGGTAAACCCTAGTCTTAATTTGATTCCGTGGATCACCAAATCATTTTTCTTTAGTGCGCAAGGCGGGATGAACACCGAGGTGTCTATTTGCCCAATCATATGCCTTCTTATTTCCTGGTATTCCTTCGTGTCCGGGGACCCAGCAGAGGGCAACCTTGTGCTGTATTTCAAGAACCTTAAATTCTTCACGACAGCACTTCACACGCTTGGATTTTATTTCAATAGCACTAATCGCTTTTATTGCCACCTGGTTGTCGATGAAAAAGGTTATACCTTCCCGTGGTATTGCCTTAATCGTAGTCTCACGGGCAGCTATTGTCGCTGCTAAGACCTCCGCTTAGAAAATACTGCTATGGTTCGGAAGACGGAAAGATCTTGATATGCCCAGCGGTTCAGAAAATATGCCAGACTCTACGCCCATATCCATCTTCCATATGTGAAGATAGAGATGGCACGTGTGTTGGTAGGCTGACCGTCGTTCCATTCTTCTCTGCTTGGGAACGAGCTTGTAAATGGTCTATTGCCTTCTGTGAGATGATTTCATATTTACACAAAGAACCTCTATAAGCAGGATGATCCGTTATAGGAGCTCTAGAAGATAGTCAGACTAATCGAATTTACCATCATAAGGATGATCCTACTGTTGAATAACGAAAAACGAAAAAATGACCGACATTCGGATCGGCACGTGGAATTTTCGGACCTTTAATAGGCAACGTGCATCCAAACAATTAGAAAAAACTGAGACATATATGAGATCAGAAGCGACGCTTGTTCGAATGCGGATTTGTTGTAACCAGCATGGGATCTTAAGTTTTAAACACGTTAATGAACGGCTTATGACAATCCTCACCAAGGCTAAATTCGCTAACATCAGCCTGAGGAATAATTCTGGTGGAAAGTATCCCTAATGAATGAAACCTCATTATCGTTTGCCCGCAAAAAAGGAGACCCTCTCAACTGCGCCAACTATAGAGGCATTAGTCTCCTCAACATTGCACATTAGACACGGTCGTATTGTGTGAACGTCTAAAATTTTTTAAACTGACTAGCACTACGGCATATAATGGAAAACCCTAAGAAGTCCAGATCGATACTCACAAATTTTTTCATCTTTAAGTCCGAATATGACAGCATTAATTGAAACAAGCTATAAAGAGCCATGTGTACTTTTGGAATCCCTGCCAAACTCGTCAGATAGTGCAGGATGACGACGTATAACGCTCGCTGCTCTGTATAGGTCGGAAACAATTTTACCGAGACCTTTGATATTAAGAAAGGATTAAGATAAGGTGATGCGCTGGTTTGTGACTTTTTAATATCATAATTGAGAAAATTGTGCGAAAGTCACCAATACCGGAGACTTTCACAATTCAACGACGAACTATGCGAGCTAAACAGCGCCATCGACCTGGTAAATAAATCTGCAGATTAGTCGTTTGAGATAGCTGTAACATGTAGAGCAAAGGAAAATCAATGTTCCGGGTCGGAGAGACTACAAATCAAACCCGGGGACAACGCAGTAGAGAAAGACAGCGACTTAGGTGGGGCACACAAGCAGAAGGGCACCTCAACCTACTTGAAGTCCGCATGAAGTTGTTTTCCACCAAACGCAGTATATTTTCTGAGTTTTCCGCTTCTGTCTTGGCTCTAGGCATCTCAGTGAAGCACAGTTATTAATTGAACCAAATTGATTTACAATTATTCAAATAAAACTTGTTAGAATCGGTACTATTGTAACAACGCATAATAAGTGTATTTACTATGTTACGTAGATCTTCTTTTATCTTTCTTAGTTTCTACTACCCCGCTGCTAAGTAAAGTATAAAATAATTGCTCCCACTCCTCTTAGTGTTTCAATGGAGAATTCTAAACTGGGTGAGTTCTAAAAATATGTTTCACTGAATGTATTGACTTTGATCCCACAGCTACAGTTTATACATAAAGAACAAAAAGAGTCCTAACAATGAGAGAATTCCTCAACGGCTTCGTTTAATGCGAGTACATCAAGTGCTTACAAACCTTCACTTTAATGAATTAAATTCTCCCGAAAATCCTACAAAATGTCCCATTAAACATCTAAAGTAATTAATTGTGCTCATCCCTTGGCTTTATTCTTCGTAATTTTCGTTTTTTTTCCAGATCCTCAATATAGATATCAGATGTTGCAGATAAAGAAACACCCGAAAGAAAACGAGGATACGACCAGAAAGAACCGCACATATACATACATATTCACATAATACGAATTCCTTCCTTTTTCATACGTTAGTCGCAAATAATCCGATCCAAATGGCAATCTAACCTCAAGATTTTCCTGGAACAAGGTAAAATAACTTAATAACATGCTTGCGGGATGGATATACGGGGATTCGAAGTGCGAGCATGGACCAACACGCAATAGGAACCGTACAAACACCGGTTTACTGGTGTGTTGACTCATTTAGGTATGCTGTAATTAAGCACCCACTCCATGGGCTTACAAAAAAAAAAAAAGAAACACAGGTGTAAACAAGAAGAGTCTTAAGAATTTCGAAATTCTAATTCATTCCATTAATGTGTACATGGATTCAATTTAATCTTCCCGGAGAAACCAGAGGAATAAGTAAACAGTTGCCAGAAGCATGAAATTCTAGTGCAGTACGTGTGCGTATTGCCTGGAGCAGAATAGATACACATATCTTAATTAACTTTTTAATGGTTAACTATTCTAGGAAACTCAACAACCAATTGCTTAAGTGTTCTTCGAAATCAAGCAATTTGCATTAAGGGTTGTAAAACGTAGCGTGGGGTTAATGAGCCTTATTGTACCTACCTATACCTACCTCTCAGAGAATATTATCTTACTACTACTACTATCACGGAATAAATCGGTTTTTTTTTTATCAAAATACTTTGCGATCGAAGTATGCGGAAGTCTTCTACGATAAGTTTAATGCTGTCCATTATCCCTTAAGGATGACCTATAACCTTTTTTCAATTACAAAGGTCGAGAGTGGCATATCTTACCGGAATAATGAAAAAGGACTTAAAAGTTAACGGTGAGTGCAATGATGCGTAATGAAATTGATTCCAATTGCTGACAGTTTCCGGACATTGAACGCACTTCCGCAGGCGATAAAGTGTGTTTTGATGACCCATTTGACTTACTGTCTGTGAGGGCAGATGTCTTTATTCGGCTCATATCGTTACATTAGGTTTGCCTACGTTTTAGAAAATGTTGGCATTAAAACTCCACCGGGTCACATGAACCATAGAAAGCATGACTTTTAATCAGAATGCGGACATATAGGCATTTTTGTCCTATAAGTGGCTGTGACTATCAAATGGTGTGGACGTACCTTTATCTATGAATTGTACGGGTGTAACTGACAGTACGTTTGAAATCAATAATATCCCTCTACCACCCTACTCTTGATGCCGTCAAGTTAGGTAATTATTGGAAAATAAAAATAACATTTCGTCTGTGTTTTAAAAACTTTTCTGACTGGGCGTGTTCCAGTTTCCGCATAAACAGATAGTTTTTTATAACGAGAGAGTTTGTTGGTTGGTTTTAATGGCGTGTCCGCACCAAAGGAAAAGGAGAAACATGTTCTGATCAATTAGAGGGAAAAAACTGGAAAATATTTCTCTTTTTGAGAACAAGTTTGGTTTGGTTTTATATTTATGTTAAAATATTTTTATATAGGAACGTGTCTTGCCTCCTCTTCTTTTACGTCAAGTAGTTCAGATACTTCTTGTCGACTTGGAAACCACAAAACATTCCTGTTTGTTTATGCAGATAACAATGACTATATTTTTAAAATAATCCAAAACGCTCTTCTTCTACTGATCTATGGGTTAATCCTTCCAAATCAGAGGCCCTACTCTCTATTTCGTTCGGAATAAATTATAAGAGTCGCTGGCTCCTAATAACAATAATAATAATAATAAATACCTTGAAGTTTTGACTTAATTTGCTTGTGCTAAACAGGTGTAAATAAGTAAATATAGAAGCATCAAGTTAGAACGGGTGTACACATTCACCAAATCGGCTTGGTATGATTGATTTTTAGAACAAAAATACCTTCACCGAGGAGGATTACATTCAACTGAATGGCTATTTAACCAATAATGTTCACATTTCTGAATTTTCACTGGCCATTTACAAAAAACTACCAATGCAATACTATATAAAACACCATTATTCGGTACCAATTTTGGTAAGAAGTAATGGTGAAAGTAGTTAGAAAATCCCCCAGTTCTAGGGTTAAGTCACAATCAAGATTATATAACTTCGCAACAAAAAACTTTATTTGGTAGTAAATTCTTCAAACCATAACGATTTTGCCAACTTACGACAGAATGTCTGCCTAAGCTTCTATTTAGTTTGCATCCAAGCACGTATGTACATATGATTGCAATGATTGCATGTTGCACCTCTTAATATCAGTTGTTGTATGTACTACATAACTTAAGGGTTTTAAAGGCTCATCTTCTAGGCAAATCCTTGATAATATGTACTAATTGAACATGATATTAGGTACGAGTATTATGCAAAGAAGATGGAGTAGGAAAATTGATATGAACCTCCTGGGCCGGTCCCTTAACGCTATTTCTTCAGCGATTGGGTTTAAAATTAAAAATATGAGAAACGTAAATTCAAACTTTTCAATATTTTCATAATTTTTGCCAGAAATTAAGACGAAATTCATAGGAAGATATTTATAAGATATATTACATTTAACTTATAAAACACCCCATTTACCAGGCCTCGTGTGCAAGAAAATGTGTGGAACTACAAATGTACGTACCGACTTTAACTATTTTACTTTATTTTCAATCCTGAATAATATGTTAACCATCAGGATTAAGGCCCAAGTACGCAGTTTATTCCTTTTGGTTTCGTACGTGAAACTGCTATTATATTCTTCTTAATCGCTTCATTGATATACTGCGTGGCAGAATCTGTTTTCGTACCTCATTGATTTATGAAACCCTTTCGAGTTAATCTTTAAATTGATTCACCGCAGTAAGCAAACACAAACATCTGTGCCATTTTGGAATAATTTAAAAATAAAATCATTCGCTTATTAACCCATAAACAGAGATGACATCAACCACGTCACACATGGCACACTAAACGACTTTAATAGTTTTATAATGGCTTTTTGGGTGGTGATAACTTTTGGTGGAACATCACAAACTTTCAAATCCAACGACCCCTGGAAAAGTTGATTTCCCCTTCAAGGATACTTTACAAAGTATCTCTGATATTCGGTGGTATGAGTACACATACCCTCGTAAACAAGAAAGTTAGCTATATTTTCTGGTGAAAAATAGCATCAAGCGTTTTCTTAAAAATTATTGGGTAAACATTTAAATTAGCTTTAGGAAGAAACAACACACATGTGCAAGCTTGGTTTAAGTACACAGTTTTCCTAAGAATAATGATTTCGAAAGTATTCGTAAAAAACAGCGTCGTGGCACGAAATTCGTACTTACATTATCCCCAAACGGCGTACGCGAAAACTTTTTAATTAAAACTGCAAACACATGTGGATGGCACGCTCTCAAGTTTTAGAAGTAAACAATAGCTCCACGCGAAGGAAAATCATCTCGCCAACATAGCAGAGTTTCATACGAATCCTTTTTTATTTACTAAACTCCTCCTTGATGTTGGCTGATGTGTGCTACGGTGTCCTTGATGAAAGATTGTCGTATTCAACAACACTTTCATACTAAGATGTGAACTTACAAATATGGTATATAATACGTAGTAGAGAGTGACCAGTTATCCAAATTATGTATTGGTTACCTTATTAGAATAGTATGTACATTGTTCCGCACAAAGCGAGATAAAATGTGCATTTTTTTAATATTTATATATAAAATCTGGTGAGTCTGGTAGAGATCGTGCACGACTTGATTAATAAAGGTTATATTCCCACAATATCTTTGTTTTATGCTAGAAGCTCAAGGCAGACATTTGATAGCCCCTCCTTTAACTTCATTCAAAGCTACTTTCAAATCTAAACAGGCAGCCAGTGTAAATTCCTTATAGTGAAGGTTCCTTTCTAATGTATTTACTACTTTCTTTAAAGCATTTTTCTCCGATTTCCCCTAGTATGCAACACTTCTTATGCATATGAATGTATTTCTAGTGCCTTGCGCAGAAATGACGAGGGACTAATATGTTCGTACTTTTTTATAGTCGTGTGGGCAAGTATACTTGGTTTAGATATAAATACCAGCCTTATTTCCTTCCATTCCCTAGATAGGTACCCTAGTCGCAGACAATAACTGATTTTGATAGTACCCTTAACAGGACCATTTTGCAGCATAACTGCCTGAATGAAGACGAAGGATATTAAACCCCATTACAATATCTTCCACAACCTAAACTAGTAACTGCTGCGTCTGTCGTTTGCAGTTTGCGGAGTCTAGCAGCTTTATTCGTACAGTATTCTGTCTGAAGCAAACAAGTAGCAGTATTATGTCTAAGATTTTCTGCAATCATTTTTCTGCTCAAATTTGAGCTCATTTTTACTTTCTTTGAATTCATCCCCCACGACAAGAAAACTGTTTTGCAGTTTTATTTAATATCTAGCAAGACTGCATGCCTATAACTTGGAACTATGCACATCAACATTCTGTTCTGGCTTTTTTCACAGAATATCCTACAAAAGGTTTTTTCCCACAGGAATACTTAATCACTACCTACTACATTTCTTTTTTATAGCTTTAACTACTTAGAAAGGTACCTACACAAATTTTATATCTAATAAAGTAATTTTCCACCGTCTCACACTTCCCTATTTATTTCCAAATAAAGTCACCTACATACATACATACGATATGTATGTACATACATACATATGTATGTTTAGAATTGTAATTTCGGGTACCAAAGATCCTTTTGTACGTGGCAAGAGAGCAGTTTTTTTTCTCAAGGCGAAATTGGAAATATATTCTGAAATTGAATTACTTAAGCCATTCAGGTAGTAGGTGATTGGGTGACGATTCACTTTGTTAGGCAATTTGCTAGTCGTGCTTAGAAGAGAACTCTTCCTTTCTGTGCCTCGGGTATTAGAAGCAATCCAAGGTGGTTGCTTTTATATTCTAGTCTGTAGGGTGTATTTCTTTATTTTGATATTTTTAACACAGAAAATATTAACGAAATGTTGTGACATTCTTTTGCATGTAGAAATGTCTGTCTCTTGGTCGGGCATAGGAAACTAACTTTGAGTGTATTCAATTTTTAATATATTTTGCATAAGGAATATATTAAATATTACAATTATTAGTTTTACAATTTTCTGCTGATCCATTAGTTAAATAGACATCTACTTTCCAGTTGAATAGTACTTCTAAAAGTTTTATTTTTCCTATTTAAACAGATTGCAGTTTTTCTTTATTTTATTTATGCAAGAATGTAAACAATTGCGACACGTGTTACATTTAGGGAAAAAGGAGTCTGGCTTTAGTTTGGATTTATAGGGCCAAATTTTGAGGTAAATTTACCTTAAACTACTCTATCCATAAACGGAGATGTAGGTTTACATATATTCTAAAGTACTTCTATTGAAATACAATATGAGGGGCATTGACGGAAGCTCCCCTTTTAGTGGTTGAAAAACGTTTTTCAAATGTTTTTTCAATCATTTTTCAGTCATTTAATTGACAGAAAGAAAGAAATTTAAAATGTTTGTTATGTATCTAATTTTAAATAATATGTATGTATGTATATACATATGTATTTCTGCATTTCACTTCCGGCAAGTGGTGTATCTGTAAAAAAGAATAAACAAGCATTTTAATTTTACAAGTAATCTAACCCATTTAGTACCGAAAGCTGACTAAGGGCAAACTATACTGAATAAAAACAAGTTTTTTGCATTAAAGGGTAATAAACGACTACGCTTGTTTTCGTAAACTTGCGAAAAGAGTCTCTCAGTGTATATGCTGCTACAAGGAAATGAAAGACACATTTTGGGGATTTTGGACAAATTTGAGAATTGTTGGGTATTATTATTAATCAAGCTTGAAACACTATTCCGATCAAGCTCACTGGCAGTACCACTTATCGTTGCAACTTAATTTTGATTATAATTTCCAGATTTTTTACTTGCACCTATACCTATAGGGCAAGTATTGCAATCGTGAAAAAAA
Source organism: Xylota segnis (assembly GCA_963583995.1). NCBI lineage: Eukaryota > Metazoa > Arthropoda > Insecta > Diptera > Syrphidae > Xylota > Xylota segnis. Next base: position 82,119,964 of record OY757237.1, read on the forward strand.
TCGAACTCGAGATTTTAATCAAACTTGACATTACTATGATGGAGAAGTGCAAAAAAGTAGGTCCGGCAATTCCGTCTGTCTGTCTGTCAGTCTGTCAGTCGGTCAGTCTGTCAATCTGTCAGTCGGTCAGTCTGTCAGTCTGTCAGTCTGTCAGTCTGTCAGTCTGTCAGTCTGTCTGTCTATCTGTCAATCTGTCAGTCTGTCAGTCTGTCAATCTGTCAGTCGGTCAGCCTGTCAGTCTGTCAATCTGTCAGTCTGTCAGTCTGTCAGTCTGTCAGTCTGTCAGTCTGTCAGTCTGTCAGTCTGTCAGTCTGTCAGTCTGTCTGTCTGTCTATCTGTATATTCGACTACAGCCTAAACGGCTGGACGGATTTACTTCAAACTTCATATATAGGGTCTGTGGGATATTCCCTAGAAGTGAAATTTGAATTTTCATTCTAACCTCAAAATTAAGGGTAGTTTACTTAAGGCCGATTTCAGTTAAAATAGATTTTCTCGAAAACGGCTCTAACGATTTCGATAAAATTTGATGTGTGCGTTAGTTTGGGTATATGCTATAAGGTGGCATACCACGTTTTTCACGAAAAATTCAAATAACGGTAATATTGAAAATCAGCTGTTTCTCGGGTATTTGTTCGGCGATTAGGCTAAAAATTATTATTTGTAGGTTATAAGACAAATGCAAAATAATGGTCCACATTTATAAAACTTTTTTTTTCAAAATTTTTACTAGAAATTGAGAAAAATTATTTAAGCAAAGAAATAGGCGTGAAAATTTTCTATAATTCACTCAAACGCCTTATCTGGCCACGCCCACTTTTTAAAGGTGTTTTTTTTTAAAACAAAACATTGAGTAAACTCCTACAATGTTATGACTATTATTCCATCGAAACGCGGAATGCCACGCCTACTTTACTGGGAAGAGCAAGACTTGGACTTTAATCCTGATAACATTATACACTTATAGCATTGCGGTGCAAGTACGTACGACTCAGTCGTGCACTTTATTTCTAGTTTATTTTGCTTTTTTGCAGGATAAAACATTAATGTGTGCGTGGCAGTATTAGTCCAATAGCCCAGAGAAAGTTTTGGATGTGAAGATATAACCAAAAGACTTATCCTACATCAACATGAAGTTCTCTAATGAGCGATTTTATAAGCGAAAGTCTTGAATGTACATAGTATTAAATAAAAGATTAATATGTCAATATTCGGCCAGAGAGCCGAGTATCCGGTATTTAGTATTCGGCTAAGTTACCATCCATTACATCTCTATTAATCTTAATTAAATGGTAGGTGGCACTACTGTAAACACCCGACGAAACTGGTTTCCATCGTATAGCACTGACTTGGTGCTTACTTGTATGGGTGCATAATATAGCAGGAAAATATTTAAAAAATATAAAGCACGTTCAGAAACATTAAGACCCTTGGTTTTGGATTAATTCATACCAATATTCTCTGATTTAAGGGGGATCTTCATCTCATCATCAATAAATATTCCAAACAGAAAATTAATCATAATTCTGCAAAGCAATTTTGGGCTTGTTTTCTGCCCCAAAAAGAATGATAATAGTCGATGAAACTAACTACAGTTATCCCCAGTTAGTTGCGTCGGCTGAAATGTGCTATTTAACAGAGGAACGCAATTATGAGAATAAATTATATTCTATATTAATATTCTTAGACCAGATCACAAAATTTTGTTTATTTTAGCGCACTAGAACACAACATACAAAATAAAGTGCACGACTGGGTCGTACGTACTTGCACCGTAATGCTATAAGTGCATAATTTTATCAGGATTAAAGTCCAAGTCTTGCTTATCCCAGTAAAGTAGGCGAGGCATTCCGCGTTTCGATGGAATAATAGTCATAACATTGTAGGATTTTACTCAATGTTTTTTTTTTTAAAAACACCTTTAAAAAGTGGGCGTGGCCAGATAAGGTGTTTGAGTGAATTATAGAAAATTCTAACGCCTATTACTTTGCTTAAATAATTTTTTCTCAATTTCTAGTAAAAATTCTGAAAAAAAATAAGTTTTATAAAAGTGGGCGTGGCATTGCAAAATTTGGTATGCCATTATTTTGCACTTGTCTTATTACCTACAAATAATAATTTTTAGCCTAATCGCCGAACAAATACCCGAGAAATAGCTGATTTTCAATATTACCGTTATTCGTTATTTTTCGTGAAAAACGTGGTATGCCACCTCATACCATATGTCCAAACTAACCCACACATCAAATTTTATCGAAATCGTTAGAGCCGTTTTCGAGAAAATCCATTTTAACTGAAATCGGCCTTAAGTAAACTACCCTTAATTTTGAGGTTAGAATGAAAATTCAAATTTCGCCTCTAGGGAATATCCCACAGACCCTATATATGATGTTTGAAGCAAATCCGTCCAGCCGTTTAGGCTGCAGTCGAATATACAGACAGACTGACAGACTGACAGACTGACAGACTGACAGACTGACAGACTGATAGACTGACAGACTGACAGACTGACAGACTGACAGACTGACAGACTGACAGACAGACAGACAGACAGACGGCATTGGCGGACCTACTTTTTTGGACTTCTCCATTATAGTAATGTCAAGTTTGATTAAAATCTCGAGTTCCAAATTTTGCACGAATACAATACTTGCCCTATAGGTATAGGTGCAAGTAAAAATACATATGTACCAATCGTGTGAACTAAGAATTTTTGACCTGACAATATTGGAAGTAAAACTATTGTAAGACAATTGCCAGATCAGTAACTTATACTACACTGTTAGGAATCGGGGCAAAATCAACAACTATACGGACAATTTTGAGTTCCAAATTAGTTTACCATTATCATTTAAATTCGCAGCAAATTTGTAGACCTGACACAGTTTAATACTTTTATTTTGTGTTTTGAATTAACTAAGAGACACATTTAATCGGGAAACGCGTTTAAGCGTGGAAGAATCATCCTGTTAATACGGTCTTTTAAATAAGTCTTTTGTGATTCACATTTTACTTCCACCGATATTTAAAAAGTGTTATTTCAATTTCAGTGTCGGTTAGCACTATATAGTGCGTTTAACAGATCAGTTATACGTCCTGTAGGTATATATGCATCCCCTATAGAGGGGCTCACAATGTTCAAATTTGTCTTCAAGTTGGTTTGACTTGACACTCATCATACCGATTTAATAAAAATTTCATCAGCGTAAGTCCCGTTAATAGTAAAAGTCAAGGGACTGTGGAATTAATCTACAAATTGAAAAAAGTAGTAAACTCTTATCTCTAACTCTTGTTTATATTTTTCTTAAATTATATTACTATATTAAATTTAAACAGAATTCAAACGTCAGAATATCCTCTCATTCCCGCTTATTTTCTTGTATATCTACATACATATTCGTATAGTATACTGTATACTACATCTCACTTGTGTTTTGAGTGTAAAACCACTGAACTATGCAATAATGCTGACAACTGAAGGATGATATTCCTCTTCCTTGCTTCAGCAAGAAAGCGATTCCCCAGATGTAAGATAAAATTCGATTACATAAAATGAAATGAAAAACAAAACGCAAACCACTCGCGGTACCGGTTCGTTATATACATATGTACGTACATATGTATGTATGTATGTATGTATGTACCTTTATCAAGCACCGCATTGCTTTTCAGTACGAACAGGCACAGTAGGTACAATGAAATAAATTCTTTGCATTTTAAGTCTTTTTGTTATGTAGATACGTGATTTCTGCAACAATGAATCAATTTTGATCCTTAGCACACAAAAAAAGTAAAAAAAAAAAAAACCATCACGCGAAACCGCCTCCTTGGCGATGGAAATGTCTCCAGGAATTATTATTAAAACAAGTTGAGATCCCATTTGCCGGTCCACGCACTTTGTAACAAGTTTACTTGCATTTTTCTCATATGGTATTTTCCCAGATATACGAGTAATAAGGATATTTTCTTTCTCCCGAATAAATTTTGAAGAATCCCTCCTCCAACCTCGTTTCTGAAATCTTTGTCTTTTCATTTGAGAATACCAATGAGGGTGTTCCCAGTTTACCATTCAATTTTCATTTCTTAAACATGTTCATACGCACATAGGTATGTATGTACATATGTGTATAGGAATCTCATCCTGTTTGTTTAATTTAATAAAACGACAATCAAACTTACCAGCAGTATACAGCAAATTCCAAAGATATAGGCCAGAATCGAGTTCCCCGCCATGTTAAGATATGCAACAAACAAAGAATCCGTCATCAGTTTCAAAAACAATATTATCCCTGTACGATACAACAGTCCTATCCTGCAATTAAAGAACAAAAGAAAACAGTTTCCAATTACATCTTAAGGCATCAAATAATCAACGACTCTTACCGCCTCCATATTGAAGTCCCATGTTTATCGTGCTTTCGCAACAACCATAAAAGTTTTCTGATTAATGTATACAACAGCAGTCCAAAGAGGACAATGAACAACACCTCTACCACGACGAAGAGGACTAAACCGGAACTACCAACCTCCATCCACCAATGATTCGGCCATTTGCCAATGATATTGCTAATCAATGGCGAGCAAATGGCAAAGAGTAATGGCAGCAGCCAACTGATGCCAATTGCTCCACGAATGCCTGACGATAGATTTGTCACTTGAAGTTTTCGCGGTACCAGCTCGGAGTGTACGACCAGACCGATGGCAATTATCGTCGAGAGGCCCAGCAGCATCAAGGAGGCTAAAGTTGAACTTATAATAGCCTGCCAATTCTGTGAAAAAGGAAAAGCACACAATATGTTGGAATTAAAACAAAAGGAATGGCATTAACGACCAAAAAAGGGCGGAATTGATCAATGACCAAGGATAATGAGAAAGATGAAGCAGTGTCGGTGGTTGTTATTGTATGGCCCAAACGGGAGAATCACTGAAAAAAGCAGAAGTGACAAAGTTTTCTTTTGTCGTTTAATTAATTTAGGGGATTCCCCTTGGGAAAGGGATTTCGATTTTTTATTGATATTTTGAATATTAACGGGTAGGATACATTTGTTGTTAAGTATTTATGGTCCCCTGGGAAGTCTGGCAGAGGATTGAAGATCTTAATTATACAGATGATAGTAAGTAGATTCAAGGTCAACAATGTAACTCCATTAGTTTAAGATGTGGATAAACGATATATTCAAATTGTGGTTGACATTATCACAAAAAAAAAAGAGTATGCAGCGTTTGGTATTCCACACATGTGACATCTTTACAATCACATAGTTCAAAGAATTGTGAACAACTCAAAACTGGAATTCAGAACTGAAGGTAGTTCGCTACGAGTAGGAACCGGGTTAACAAGAGAAGTTTATTGGCTAAAGATTCGGTTCCTCATATTGATAAAATCATGGTAAACGACAGGATCATGTGGAACCCTGTATAATACGTAAATGAAAATAATAATGTTCTGTTCGAAGGCTAGTTTTCTCGTTTTTTAATTGGATTCTTCCGTAACGTGTTACTTTGACATACATATGATAAAGTTGTTGTTGCCTGGAAATTTAACCTCAAATTCCACTCAGTAGGTGAAAGAGGATACAATGCACGCCACTTGTCTATCTAAACTTCCTCTAGTTTATTTACCAAAATCGTAAATGTTAAACTTAAATCTTAAACAAAACATAATCATCAACCATCAAGTTATGGATGTCAAAATAGTGAACTATGCAAAAGTATCCTTTCATTGGTCAGACAGTAATATCATTCTACAATTCTCTAATAAATTTTCTACAATAACTCGAGCAAATTAATTATTATACTCTCTTGGGACAATATCATATAAACGTAAAAGGATTTATGATAATTTGGCGAAACAGGTGTACAAAAGCTTTTATGCGATCAAATGAATTCTTCATTCTCAGTCCCCACACCATTCTCTGATTCAGGAAGAAAAACCAACAAGGACCCGTTTCTTTGGGATCAATTATTTAGCTCCGGGGCCAACAAAACAAATTGCTATTGTTGTCGTTTGTAATGAAAAAGAAAATATAGAAAAGCCCGAGATAAAAAATGGAATCAACGTTTCAACGTTTCGCTCTCCCGCTCTCCAGTAAGGATAACAAGATGAAAAATTCAACAGGCACTAATTTTCTGTCTCTCTGCCCGTCGCCCTATGTCGTTCTAGTAAAATAATTATCCAGAGATGAAAGATACTTTTACTATATGGGACTGTCGGTGTCCTCCCGTGTGTTTCTGCTTATGTTTATCCTGTTTAGTACACTTTTCTTTTCTTCTAATCCCAAGATTGTTGCTTTAACACAGTTTACTAGTTTCGTGGACTCAAGAATTTATTACATTTGGGAGTGTACAAGTGGGAATTCATTTTTATTCTTGCTTACATGGTTTTTTGGTTTTTTGTTTTCGTTTTTGTTTTGTGGGTGTACGTACACGCGGATGATATCCTTTTGGCATCCGATGAGATCTACGGATGTATGTATGTAGATATGTAGGTATGTGTATATCCAGATCTCTCACTGCCAACATCCATATTGCCTCTGGAGGATTAATTAATAATTCAAATATTATCCTTTTATTTAACTGTTTGTATCTCAAAGGGCGGATTTGTTATTATTATTCTTTTTCCCCTCCAGTGTTCTTCCTTTATTTCTGTGTCCTTTCTTAGCCATTACTTCTTCGTTGTCGTCATCCTTTGTGCTTTGCTCAATGATAGCAGACACAACATTGGAGGTCCCAGTAGTAATAAATTTTAAAAGCAGTTACTAGAGAGGGAAAGTCCTTTTATAACTTTATGATTATTGTTGTGTTTTCATCTTCTAATAAGAATTTAAAAAGAGTTTCAATAGACAATCAAGTCCTGGGACTGTGCTCTTCCTCGCCTAATTACTTAGGTTTTCAGCTATGTACGCGTACTTTCGTAAGGCGTAATCCACTTTGTAGTGCTGGCTTTCTCCTTCAAAGTTTACACCATTATTAAGAAAAGTACCTCTCACCACATTTTGCGTTAAAAAAGAGAAAAAGAAAACAACTATTAAGGTGCTTAGTCCTTAAAAAAAATCGTTTCCTTTTCACACGCAAAAAGGTGGAAAAAACATCAAGAAAAATGCTCTAGTAATCCTACTAAACATGTGGGTGTATACGTTGAAGTTGTACTCACCTAAGAGCCCACACACAGCCAACAGGGGATGATTCCGTTAGCTCTACGAACATACTTTGAATGTAGGTTTACATTTTTCTGCTTTTGGTCCAAAGTTAATGGAAGAGTGTTTATTTTGTTGGTCAGGTCCTTTTTAATATTTCAGATTTTCTGTGCAGCATTACTCTTCTGATGGGAGCTTGATGAGATCAGAGTTTGATATTCTTGTGTTGCGGTGGAGTTAGGTAAAAGTTCAATTAGGGAGTATTCCGAGAATTGTGTGCTACTTTGCAGCTTCCTGCTACTGCAGCAAGTCATGAAAATTATGTATTTATTAAACAGCTGTTTTGTTGAGTACTTCGGCAACTTTGTTAGGTGGAAGGTGGATGAAACAAAAAATTGCGGGAGTTCCTTTAAGCTAATTTGATTTTCCGTGAAGAGTTTTCTTTTCTTTTTTAATTAACCGCAGTACTTGTAAGCAAGTTCTAGTCCCAAAGCTATCCGACAAACTTGATATTGTAACGAATACAGTCAAACTGATGATGAGAAATGAAGGAAATCTAATTAATAACAGAGAAGATGAGTTCCGAAAAAAAAAGCGCGAAGCCAGAAGCATGATTCGGAAACGAAGCTGTTAGCAAATGACCTTAGTTCTTCTTTGATAATAAATAGTAAAGCATACAGAAAAACTATAATCCGTCTGGAATGGGTGTACCTATCGTGCTTCTTTAGTATAACCCCAAAAAAAGTGGGCGTGGTGTACTGGACCTTTTTGTAGAATATTTGGGAAATTACATGCAAAATTTTAATGAATCGATTTTTTATTGAAAATGTCTTCACATATATACATACATATGTAAATATGCACAAGTTTAGTTTATGTTAGAGAAAATTTGAGGCTTGTAAAGTTCATTTTCCTATACTTTAGTCAAAAATGCTTGAACTCGCCCAAAAGTGTATTCAAAGCCACACTGTTTCAAAAAGATCACTCTCATTATCACAAATAGATTTTCTAAAGTACACTTAATTTATATTTTTGACAAAAATGGCTTTTACTAGAACTTATCCTATTCGTACGTGAAAAGGTTGACTAACATAATTTTTAGAAAAGTTGTCAAAAATAAACGTTTCATAAAAAAAAAGGTTTTAAATAATTTTGAGGAGATATGACTAGGATACCCTGTATACATTCATATGTAATACCGACCTGGTGTAAAAATTGAAACAAAAATAACACGATCGTTTGCAAAATAAGAGGGATGGCTATCTTTCCAGTCCTGTTACTCTTCGAGGGGCGTAAAACGTAAAGAATGGCTGTGCGCTACCTTGTTCGGTCTTTCAGCCCTCTCAAACTCATCCCAAATGCTCCTAAGGACTTTTTCATTCGAGATGTGTTCCAGCGAGACAACTTGCATCAAATTAGATGAACACCTATTAACAAAGGCTCACTGCTTGGGAGTGACAATGGTGGTATGTTTCCATGAATTTGGAGCAGGTCCTTGGCCATGTAACTGACAGTGCGATATAAAAAACCTATTGTATCAACAGTTGCAGCTTGGTTTTTGTGATGAGAATATTATGTTTGAAGTTTTGATCACAAATAATATGAATGATGATCACAAAAAATAGACATATTGAAACCATGGAGCCCTGTTTTATCCACTTTGAACTTCAAATTCTTACTTAAACCTTACTATAGCGTAAAATGTAACAGCTACCATCTTTAACGTAGCCTGTATGAGTATGGACATATCCTTTTCTGTTTCTACAAGAAGACCCAGAGTCTGCATGTTCAAAACTGAAAATTGAATTCGAATGTTTTGTCTAATAATAAAAATTGGGTTTCGTAATACAGCTGAATAGTTTGTAGAAATGCCGAAATAAAATACAACGACGGGTTAACATGATGCACGCGTAGACTGTCAAAAAATTGATAAACAAAAAATACCTCTTAATAAATTACGCTTTAGTAAAATGTTGGCAAAGAATGTATAATCAGCTGTTTCGTTTTTACTGAAAACGTGATAACTAACTTATCATCGATACTGTCACTCTCCCAATTCTCCACTCAACGACTGTCAAGTTTTAGGGCGATTGAATATGACGACATGACAATCCTGACGATCCATAGGATTAACTATTATGATTCTGAATGCGTCTTTGGGAGCTAAGAGTACAAATTTCAATAGCAGGGGTCGTTAACAACACCTACGTGGGTTGGCTAAGGGAGGAAGCGAACTTATATCGAAGAGGGATAGTGGAAAAAGAGATCCACCACAGTATGTGGGGGTTATTGGCAGCGAACAAGCTGATAAACTGGGTAACCGAGGCTCAACCCTGAACTGCTCACTTGCGAAACCTGTTCACACTCCGCTCGGAGAAATTAAAGCAAACATCTCATCAATCTACTTGAGAAACGCCAACCTTAAAAGGTTGACGGACGGTGTCATATCCGGTAAATATTTGATTTTTTTTTTACATAAATAACTAATTATTATTTAAATGGAATGCGCCAAGAGAGAGGCTAGAGTAGAATATTTTATTTAAAGTTTAAGATTAGCTTAGGTAATATGTGCATATGTAGGTAGTTTAAGAGTCGATCGGAAGAGTTGGGTTTGTTCAGAAAATGCTCGGAGAGTGAAGCAGCTTTTGAGGCATGGTCTGCTGTACTGATTGTCTCTTAAATCCTGAATTAAACTTGAAAGGATTAGGGCGTTGTAACTGTGCCCAAAGTCACTAAATATAAACTCATTAAATTAAATATATTTCGAGAACAATTGTTCCTTAAAATCCCATAAAGGACATAATTTCCACTTTAAAAACGTTAAGTAAAAATTAATGAATGCCTCGAATCCCTTTATTCCGATTATAGCACATTGAAATACATTAAATGAAACCCAGAAATAAAATGAAACAATGAAGGGCCAACACAGTACAAATGAAAATCAATACAATTTTACAGAAACAACGACAGACGGATTCATGTACATGACAAGTGAGCAATAAAAGAATCCATAATTCCCCAATGCGTTAACAATTAACAGCAAAAAAAAACAACATTAAAAACCCCGAATTAATTAAAACAATTTTATCCATGAACTTAACAGTACTTATTTACATCCGATAATGGACTCAATAACACTGTTAAAAATTGGCCTCGAGCTCACATCCTTACCGAGCGAGATCTATTGCAGATACATACATACGTACACACATCGTCGCTGTAAGTCTTCAACAATTTTCATTGTTTCGAATATCCTGTATTGTTTCAGTCATTTGCAATTTAAATAAACCCGCATACGTAAAATGAGTCTTCATACATTCCTTTACACCACCCAGCCCGAGCAATTGTTAAATTCCTTAAAAAATACATGTTACGCCGAGCATAGCTCTACACGAAGAAGTTATTTGAATTTACAGACAACTTTCAATCACTGTCGTCATTGTTCCCTTACGACATGCCCGGAATGAGATGTGTAATCGATAGGAGTTTTGCCATTGACGCAGCGATCAACATAAACATACAATTTAATTTAACTTCGATTGTTGTTGTTGGTTTAATGGTTGACTGCAATAAATAATATTGTTGAAGGTTACTTTTGGTTCCTTGAAACCCGTTGAACACATGCGATTGGGAAAAAGTTTGTTGGCGTCTTTTGACGATGGTTTCATTAAGAAGCAAAGTATAGCAAAAATTCGCGTTGTTATCGTTAATCATACGACACGTGCTACAATTTCCACAAGAGTTAATTAAAAATGAAAATTTTGCCTCAGATAGATTGCGGGGAAGGTACTTAACTTTGTTTGATGGAACGAAGGACTATTATGGGCTGCCTGGCTGTCTGGCTGGCTGCTTGATAAGGGATAGAGCTGTGGTTGTCAAAAATATGAAGTTTTGAAAGATACCACATAATTTAGTGCCAGGCTGAGATTTCGGTGATTATACATATAATGATGTTTGTCTGCAGTTTGGTCCTAGCAAATATTACGAGAGCAAAAAGGGTTTTGACAGACAGTTTTCTTTCTTTTTCTGTGCTCATAGGGCGTTTGTTGTTTTTCTCTCATGATGGTTTGATAAAAGGGCTGTCTATGTACATACGTACATATGTATTTCAGATGCGTGTCACGTACTGTAGGAATTTGCTAATATAAACATATATACAGGGTGTCCCAGTTAAGAGGTATAATCATTTATGGCGAGGTTCTTGAAGTTCTGGGTATAACTTGAAATGGAGTGAGAATAGATCCCCCACCCCCGTCCAAACTTTAAAGGATTATATCTCATAACTGAGACACTCCAGTTGTACAATTGTACATGCTTTGGGAAAATAGAAAAATTTCTAGTGTCTAACCAAGTAGGTACAGGATCTGAATTGCTCAGCAATTTCAATTAGGTAATTTTTTTTAAATATTCAGCCTTCATTGACGACATAGTATCTCATTGCAAAAAACATTGAACAAAGGAAGAAGGGTATTCCAAACGGATTGTAGCTTTTTTGTATGTTTTCGATAAGATTTGTTTTTAATCTTTTGATGTAACGATTTTGATAGTAACGAGTTAAAAGAGACTGCGTAATGCGTGCCACCATGAGCAAGGGCACTCTAATTATGTGTACTATACCAGCCAATCTTTGCATTTTCGAACTTAATATTGTAATTGTATTTGTATAAATTCATATCAATGATACTTGCCTACGGAAGCAAATACAGCGACCAATACATGCGACTGATCGGCTCATGCATACCATTATTCTATCAGGTGAATCGTTCAATACCTCCCAACTAAATAAGATTGAATCAATATTTATCCATGTTTGGGACAGCGGTAAATCATCTTAGAGCCGTCGGGGTTCGTATTTGTTTTAATAATGTTTGTTACAGTTTTGTTTATCATTCGCATTGTTTCTTGTAGAGATATGTATGTGTAACTCATTCGTAGCTAGACTTCGGAGTATGTTCTCACTTGCATTACTGCATTACTGTGTTATTTCCCTTTGTGGGTCTTAAGACTTGCAACACGCAACAGTCCACTGTGCCTGGCAATATGTATTCTCTTCTGAAGCAGGCTTGACTGTCTTGCGTTATGTGTTTTTTGATCGAACTGTTCTTTCGATCAACAGGTTCCATGTTACAATGTAATTGGGACTAGAGCTTCAAAGTAGGTAATATTTTACTTTACAGTTGGTAAGATTTAATCTCTCTCGTCCGAGAGAGAGAGAGTCCGCCTTCAACTTCTAAAGTAGGAAAACAGACATATGATGGTATCAATATCTCAGGAATGCTAAAACCGAATCACAAAATTTTATATATGTATGTATGTATGTATGCACATGCATATCGCATATGTACTATTCTGTGAAATACTTTTGTTGATCACTTAATTCAGAGATTCGATTTTAACATTTTGGATATGTATATTGGTACCTACTTTTCATACGGCTTTTGTGATCTTTGAGGTTACACTTCCCAGAAAAGCGAGCGCAAGCTAACGGTTTTAAAAAAAAAATATATCCTTGAAGTGTATGACTAACGAAATATACATTTGTCGATCGACTGTTGGATCTGCCATTAGTGCTGCATTTACCTATGTAAATAGCATCTATGACTATAACAGCACCGTTTCGACTAGGGAACTTTTTATGAAACATTCATAGTTCCTTTGCAACCTGGAGGATGCAATCCATATTGAATTTCAGGTGCTTTTGCATGTGGATTATTCATGAAAATTTCTTCCTTCAAGTAAATCCACAAAAATAATATGAATATATAATAATCCCAACGTTGCATGTTACTTAAATTATGTGTCTACAAAACGAATTCACTTCATTTCGAGTTGCATCACGATGCTTCTGCAAAACTTGTTTTGGCCCAGTACAATAGACAACTTTTGAATATTGGTATTCTATAATCTAGTAAATATCTACATGTACATATACGTACATATGTATGAATTAACCAAAAAAAACGGACATGATTTGTATTAGTTAATTTCTTGAAACCTTATCAACTAAGTATACTCTTAATACTAACAATTTATCGATGTTGCTAATAAATTGTACATGCACACATCGGCCTATTTATTTATAGTACCAGTCTAGACGCAACAAACAAATAATTATATATGTACATACATGATTGCCTCAACTTACTTTCCTGACAACTCATAAGGTAATTGAACTAAAAGAGAAACAAATTGAAGGAACCGTACCAGCAAAAAAAGGCCAAACTTTGCTATAAGCTCGTAGTTTGCAAACCTTAAATATGACTAACGAACCAACTTTTTCCAACTCAATCAGGCAGGAAGTATCCCACTCAACCCACCTAGTTCACCTGTATGAAACCGATCTCAAAGTGGCACGTCTCTATCGAAGGTGAACTATGAATCAAATAGACAATGCCGTGACACTCCCATGTTGCTGTTGTGGGTTGTCTCACAAAATAACGAATTGCAGGTCAAGAACAATGCAAATATCATAATTGCACCTACGCCAAAAGCGTGGTACAGTATCTATTAGTTGATTTGATGATGAAATACAGTACGTAGATTTGACACAGTTCAAGCAAAGGTTTCAATTCCATGCTAATGAGGGTAAATATGCATATTACGGCTCTATTTAGTAATGTGTACTTACGTTCTTGGATGTACACATGTACACTAATGGTGTGGTGCAGCGATTTCCGAAATAATAAGGAAATTTTACATACATACATACATTACTCTTGTCTTTATTAGGCCATCCAATTGTCTTTGAAATAATTACGGAATTAATTACAAAATGTAAAGTTTAGCCTTAGATGGATCGAAAAGTAAGCAGAAACTGGCATGGAGAAGTACTTATTCTAATCGTCATTAGTTTGGATGAAAAGATTTATCTAAGTAAAATATTATGAAGTTTCAAAAGACGGTAAAGTCTTGTTACTCCTAACTTTGTAGAAATATTTACTCTTACATAAGTCGAGAACGCACAGAAGAGTCATAATCCGTGCGGAATAAGTAGTCATCTAGTCTTCAACTTTTAAGCCATCATCTATGTATTCAGAGGATATTTACTAAATTGTATGTTGTAACTTATTGCCGAAGTCTTTTTAAAGGAAGTGATCGAGCGTGTAACAATTCTTTGCCAAGAGCTTTGGCGGTCACCTTTTGATAATAAAATGTCCACACTTTGACGAAATCTGTAAAATTAATTACCAACATCTAAATGGTGGGCCATGTAATGGTTTATTTTCAAATTATAGGTTATTTTGACACTGACAGCTGTTTCCCGCACGAAATCTTGACAGAAAGTTAGTATCATACCTCTACGGAACGAAATAAGTCGCTTTACGCTTGAACAACATTGGGAAATATTGAAAACTGTGAGTGAGACTGCTATGCTAGTGGACAACACTCATGGTCTCAGTCATCGTGCGCACAGACGAGAATGTGGCTGCTGTAGCCGAAAGTGTGAGACTTAATTCACAAACATCAACTCGTCATCGATTTCAACAGCTTAACATTTCACGCACTTGCCTGAGGAGAATTCTGCACAAAGATCTCGGATTATTCGCTTACAAGATCCAATTGACTCAGCAATTGACAGCACACGGCCATCCGCTTCGTTATCGCTTCGCAATCACAATGCCACAATCGATCTTTTGCGCACCAAATTCCTTAATCGTGTAATCTGCGGTTTGAACCCTTTGGATTTTTGTAGGGAACTGTGAAGAACCGATGTTATGCCAACAATCCGGAAACGATGTAAGCACTTAAGGCTAATATCATCCAAGCAATCCGTGAGATACATCCCGAAACCATCAACAAAGTTGTGTTCTATAATTAATGGGAATGTTTGCTCTTACTAACAAAGCTACATGGAAAAAATTTAATTTTGTTAATTTTATCGCGTTTTTAAAAAGAAACTTGTATTTGGCCCACTTTGTATTAGCTTTGATGCTTTAGCTCTGAAAATTCCTCAAAAGTTTCTGGCACTACCTGTATAAACAGCCGTGCGTAGTTGGGTATGCTGTGGCTAAAGTAGACACATACTGGATGTATGACAACTGGTGGATAATAACTAGGTTTTTGGCTACTTGGATTTCGTAAGAATGGGTTTTAATGAGTGCACGGCGAATTTTTCTTATTCGAAGTCATCTATTGGGGAGTAAAAAAATAGACAAACAAAACAACTGATTGACAATCAGTTTTCGAGCCTACTTACGCACGACCATAAGTGTAGAAAATGTTTGTAGAAAAATAGGAGAACAATGACCAACTCCTATGCTCAAGAAACCCTTCATAAACAAGAAAGATGCGCTTAATGTACATTCATGCATACATATAGATCCGAGAATGTACGCATATCTGTTTTGGCCAATAAATGTAAAATCACTTAAACATTTTATTATTAATTAATATTAATAAAAATAATAAATATGGAAAAGATCATAACATGGATAAAAAAGTTTAAAATAAAACAGTTCATTATAAATTTCAAGTACCAGCTTGGTGGTCATCAACTTGACCTGAGAAAAGTTTGGCGTACGCTGACAGAATTTCTTAAACTCCTTGTTCTATTGGATGAATTATGTATGTATGTATGTAGAGCTTAGAAGCAAAATAATTGACGTGCATTAAAACACAAGGTAAATTTAGGAATAAGGAGTACGTGGTAATTTATTTATGTTCATTTCATCACACGAATTGTTGCTGAATGTGCAGGGAAGTTCGTAAAATTAAGTCGAATATATGAAAACCGCGTATAGTTTTGTGGTTTTAGTGTATTTAATTTGAACCCTTTCCTCCAAACCAATTAAAGTGTTCAGTAAATCGGAGTTACCAAAAGTATTTCTTTCCCAAAATACTTCCATACCCAGTACCATCGGGTGAACTTTGTTGTTATTTACCCCAAATTTCAACACTATCTGTTGCTTTTATGGTTGGTTGGTTCTGGTCCACTCCTTCCTGTGAGCGATGTCCCCTAGATCTGTCAATGTTCAATCGGTAAGTCGTCAACTTATATTTCCTTATTGAAATATTGATTCAAATTTTGGCATCAATTGATTGATTAACAGCCAACAGCACCCTACTATGTTGACATTGAACAAACTATTTAAAGACTAAACTACTTCATGGTAGGATGCGTGACTATCGACTGTTGTTATAGTTTGCAAAAAGGTATTCTGCACTGCGACCTAGTTTGTAACTCTGGACATGGGTACTTCGGTGCATACCTTTATAAGATTGGATAGGTCAACAGTTCAGTCTGCCAATACGGAAGACGACACTTACCACCCCTTCTTCACGTGCAGCAGATGAATAGCGAAAGCAACATGGTGAAATCGTCGTGAGAATAATGTTCTGAAGTTGCGACAGGTTAGACAAAATATGCGAATTTATCGAATCTTGGAGTCAGACACACCGGAAACCCATATGCTCGTGACGCATATGCTAACCCCCTTTCTATTGGAATTTCGAAGAAACTATGACTACAACCAGTTGTATTCAGTTTCAGATTTTATAGTATTGAAAATGAATTA
This sequence comes from Xylota segnis, assembly GCA_963583995.1. Classification (NCBI taxonomy): domain Eukaryota; kingdom Metazoa; phylum Arthropoda; class Insecta; order Diptera; family Syrphidae; genus Xylota; species Xylota segnis. Next base: position 82,136,615 of record OY757237.1, read on the forward strand.
ATCCAAGCCAACTGATTCTACCCTTAAGTTTGCCTGCCAGCAAAGTATGTCACAGTCATACCAGTGCTTAAAGTCCTACCTATTGTTGTAGTAAAGGTACGGCTGACAGTAAAACCGTATCCATGTGAATGTACATATTTTTTGAATATCGAATTATTCGCTGCTGGAATCGCAAGAGCTATGATTCATTAATCAATTAAACGTTACATTTCGCTACTGACAATATCTTTAACCAAACCAAACTGTCATAGTAACACATTGCTGTAATCAGGCAAAACGTAATTGCTATCTCTATTAGATTCCAAACAGGCAAATTAAATTACCACACTAAACATTTTCATTGAATTACTCATATGTCTGCTGTACAATTGACACCTATAATGTAAACCTGTCTTCAGCTGTATCACGAAACATTAGGATACATAATCAGAGGAAAGTTGACTCCGTTTATCAAAATATCATTACAGCAACGTTGAATCGCAACAACGATAATTAGTGCGGTTCTCGCTGTGTACAATTTTACGTGGCTGGGTGTACAAGGATGCTTGCGGGCGTAGACCAAAAAGTCAAACGTTAACAGTAGTGGAAATGAAACAAATACTCATCCATGCGAAACGCTCCATTATTATTTCATTATTGCATAATGGTGGTTGTCACCATTACTGGTAGTGATGATGGTAATAATAATGATGTTGGTTACATATCTAGAGATATAAATTGGTGTGACTATGACGATGATACGACATCGATGAAATTGATTGGTTTACAAGGAAGAAGGATAATAAACTGAATGTATTTATGTGCATGTATTCTTCATACATTATTGAAATATGTACATATATATAGCTATCGCGTATACACAGGGTGTACTCTTGATTCACTTTGTAAAACCACACTTCTTTGAATTTTTTGAGAATAGTGGAGGTTTAGCCCTAGAATAAAGTAAGACTGAGAAACAGGGCAGAACGTCAGGAAGAAATCCATCCATAATTTATCGTTTAAGCTGGTCTAAATAAAGAAGGTTTGAACTGTGGAATCAGAACTTTATTGAATTCAAAGATGTTCTAGAAGTTCTACTTAATTTATTAGACATTTCTGTGCAACAGAAGCGGTGTTGACTGTCAGCACTTGTGGCTATATGTACCTAATAAAATTTCTCAGAAAGGGGTAATTGTCACATAAAATATTTTCATTATACTAGAGATCGGGCTTAAATTTTCGGGATACTTATTACAAGTATAACTAGACTCTTAAACTTTAAATACAAAACCGGGCATTAGGTGTAATATATGGGTGTTAGTTTAGTTAAGTGGGCATGTTCAAGTGAGCTTAAAAAAGAAAAAAACTTTTACTGCTATTAAATTCGAAAATAATTGGTGTTATGCATTACTTTAGATTTAATAGAGCGTTGGTACGATAAAAATTATAAAAACTTGAATTTTCACATCTACATAATTATTTCTTGAGAAATCTTTTGAACACAAACTGAGCAATAACCGATGTGCATAATTTAGATGGGACTTAATAGCATTTGTATAGAGGCAGATGATTAGCTAAACTAAGTCAATGATCTAAGTGTTGTGTATAACAGAAAGTTACTTACAGTAAACAGCGTAAAAGGAGAACTTTCCCTACACGGTTTCCTTCCTTAGATTATGGATTCAAATACCAGGGTAACTTATTCAAGGAAAAAGCTTACGAAGGATATTTAAAGAGAGAGACTTCGTAACGCAAAATAAAGTGCATAACTAGGTCATACTTACTTTCACTTTTATGCTGAAATCTTTTAAATTCAACAGTCTGAAATGATATCCATGAAATTCCACTCATTTTAGTAAAGTAGGGTTGAAATTCCGTCCTTTAGATGACACAATTCCATTATCTTTCTCGAACAATACACGGTATACGTTAAACTTGCCCAGTTGTTAGTTAGTTTGATCGAGATTCGTCAACCCGTTCAGACTGTAGCCGCATGCATACAGGCATATTACCACATAAATAGACTAATAAATAGATAAACAGGCAGACGCCATTCTCTAGACTTCTCTATCATAATAATGTTTAGTTTTATAGAATATAAATACTTGACTTAAATGTACATTTGTAGGTCCAACTAAAACAAATATGTTAATACATGAAAACTAAACTATTGTATACAAAGTTATGAACTATTGCACATAAAGAACTCCTAAATTTAACATTTTCGGAGTGTACAGCAGAGAAATCGCCGATCGTATTGTACGAACAAGATACACACTTGGACGCCGGATCTAGATGCAACAATTTTAATTCATGGAAACAAATAGTCTAAATGTTTACATCCGAGGAGTTGAATAAAAACAGAACGGTAGACTTTTATATTTTAGATCTATTTTCTGAAACTCAATTTATGTTATTTTTTGGATTAGTTTTTTTTATTTATTGTTTTAAACCAGCACGTGGGTATATCTGAAAACATGCAAGGTGATCCTTGCATACGATAGCAGGTAATGCAATTTAGTGTCATACATACATAGGTACAAATATTTAGTCTGTGGACATTCAAATATACACGAAATCGCTGCACTGTTGGAAATTACGGGCATAATTTGATTTGCCCTTTGGCATTTGTGGATACTATCGAGGACATAGTATGGTATTTTGCATGATGTCAGCATTTTACGTACAAGTGTACGAAAGTAAATAATGTGAAAGAATCTGCTTCCAAAGCAACTTCAAAAGTAGAACACAATGTGCCGTACGCTAAAATGAATAATGCAAAAGTATACAGCTGACAAGATATTTGCCGAAGTACTTCCCGTATAGAATTTCGACTTACAAATCTCTTCCACCCCATGGATTTATTATAAACAAAGTTATAACACACTGTCGAGGATGGAAATCATTGGTGTGGAAGGAATTGGTCTTAAAAATCCTATAGAGCAACATTTTAATTTTGCAAATGTCGGTAAGCGAAAGAGAAAGAGATTACTCAAGTAGTTTTATCGTCTGTAAGGGATTTGTAACTATTTTTGAAAGTCGATGTCAGTTTACAAGGGAATAACTAATTTATACTGTTACTTTTAGTACAGATGCACATTATGTACATATGAATATGTAAATATTCACCCATTTTTCAAGGTCAGGAGCACTCCGACATAATAGTGTGGAATTTCATAAACACTGCTTAATTAATTCTTTATGTCTAACAACTCCATTGAGAACTATGCCGATCACGAGAAATATTGTGTGAATCCGTGTTTTTATAGAAAACAAAAGGACTCCGCTTAACTACTACAACGATTTGCCACAATTCCTCGAACTTCCACTTCACTGGAATTCAGGTAACTGAAAAACACTTTCACTTATCCACCTAAATTCCAAGAACATAATTTTTTTTTTATTTTAGATTATGTAAAGGGGGCGTCGTAGCTCAGTGGTTAGTGCGTTTGACTATGGAGCTGGGTGTTCGAGGTTCGAGTCCCAGTAGGAACACCTAAAAAGTTTTTCACGGCCCCACTTCTCGCGAGCGTCGGACAAACATCCGAGAGTACAAATGTCCTGAGAAAGCTTCTCAAATATTAAAGTGCCCTTGGGACACGCATTAAACAGTAGGCCCCTTCCATTCGTGTAAAGAATGTAACACGCACAACACGAATGGTTGTGAGAAGCTAGGCCCTGGGTCTCATCGACCTGTTGCGCCAAGTATTTATTTATTTTTTGATTATGTGAAAACATGTAGAAAAGCTACATCGTCTATCTTATAAAGCCCTTATAAAGTGGGCGTGGTCGTATCGCGTTTATTAATTGAATAACTACTATAACATCAAACGTGCACAAGTGTTACATGAAAAATGGCATTAAAATCTATTATTTTTAAATTTCTCATGCTCATTTGACAATTATGGTTGACAGTTGACAGAATACCAAGTGAAGTTTTATAAAAAAATGTATGGAAAATTGTTTATTTTTAAAAGAAAGTTATTATGTACGTTACTGTTTTCGGTTATCGACTGCAAAGTTGATGATTCAAACCCCAACCATATACATTCAATATTAATTACTGGTATTAGTAATATAATGTCACGCCTCTCAAATATATTGAATTTAATTCTTTAAGCGCAAGCACTCATAAGTATGGGAAAAAAATATAGACAGGCTGCAATCCGATCGGTTTTTTTGATAAAAAAACGTACGTACTTGCACCGTAATGCTATAAGTGCATAATTTTATCAGGATTAAAGTCCAAGTCTTGCTTATCCCAGTAAAGTAGGCGTGGCATTCCGCGTTTCGATGGAATAATAGTCATAACATTGTAGGAGTTTACTCAATGTTTTTTTTTAAAAAACACCTTTAAAAAGTGGGCGTGGCCAGATAAGATGTGAATTATAGAGAATTTTAAGGCCTATTACTTTGCTTAAATAATTTTTTCTCAATTTCTAGTAAAAATTTTGAAAAAAAATAAGTTTTATAAAAGTGGGCGTGGCATTCCAAAATTTGGTATGCCATCATTTTGCACTTGTCTTATAACTTACAAATAATAATTTTTAGCCCAATCGCCGAACAAATACCCGAGAAACAGCTGATTTTCAATATTACCGTTATTCGAATTTTTCGTGAAACACGTGGTATGCCACCTCATAGCATATGCCCAAACTAACCCACACATCAAATTTTATCGAAATCGTTGGAGCCGTTTTCGAGAAAATCCATTTAAACTGAAATCGGCCTTAAGTAAACTACCCTTAATTTTGAGGTTAGAATGAAAATTCAAATTTCGCCTCTAGGGAATATCCCACAGACCCTATATATGAAGTTTGAAGCAAATCCGTCCAGCCGTTTAGGCTGCAGTTGAATATACAGACAGACAGACAGACTGACAGACAGACAGACAGTACCACGTTTTTCACGAACAAATCGAATAACAGTAATATTGCAAATCAGCTGTTTCTCGGGTATTTGTTCGGCGATTGGGCTAAAAATTATTATTTGTAAGTTATAAGACAAATGCAAAATAATGGCGTACCAAATTTTGGAATACCACCCCCACTTTTATAAAACTTATTTATTTTTCAAAGTTTTTACTACAAATTGAGAAAAATTATTTAAGCAAAGTAATAGGCCTCAAAATTTTCTACAATTCACTCAAACACCCTATCTGGCCACGCCCACTTTTTAAGGGCGTTTTTATAAAAACAAAACATTGAGTAAACTTCTACAATGTTATTAATATTATTCCATAGAAACGCGGAATGCCACACCTATTTTACTGGGAAAAACAAGACTTGGACCTCAATCCTGTTGAATTTTTGCACTTATAGCATTACAGTGCAAGTACGTACGGCCCAGTCGTGCACTTTATTTTTGAACATCATTTGTTGTTGGGATTCAATAGATGAACAACTTGAGTTTTGTAAATATGTAAATTCATTGTAAATTCCATATTGCTGTAATCGACAGCAATTAAATGAGTTTCAGGAGATTTACCTTTCATACAAGTTGTTTTACACTTGAATGTCAATCCGTTCGAGGTTGGAAATATCCTGTATACTCACATAGTACATGTTTCGTAAAAGCAAACACAAACATAACAGAAACCCTTAAAATATGTCGTAGAATATATCAAAATTTGTATATTTCAGGGTGGTTTCAATATAACGTTTCAGGCCAATCGACCTAACTTTCGAGGAAGAGTCCTTCTGGAGGGAAAATTCCAGTTACCTTTCCTCATTCACTCTCACTTGGTGGTCCAAAGTAATAACACTAAAACTCTAACTCGGTGAATTAAAAGACTGCCATCCGATGTTTTATGAGTATTTCCTGAGCTCTTTAGATTTAAGGGGTTGTCCCCCTTTTTCCCTCTTTGTGGTTTTAAAACCTTGTATTAAGCGTATAATTGTTTTGTTACTCAGTTTAGAGGATTGTGATTAAGGAAAACTCAGTAAGCAAAAGAGCATATTTCCATATACAGAAATATATAAGTATATTATGTATATGTAGATATGTTTATTTAACAGTGTTAAGCCCATGTGTAAAGAAAATTGTTATGTTGGTGATAAATGGAGAGGACGCACTATTGGCTGAACCCTGGACCAATTTTAGGGGAATGATTACGTAAGTACATGAATATATGTATATAACTAGAAAAGCTCAAATGGGAATAGGACACATCATGTAGTTAGCTAATGGTAGTTGAAGAAAGATTCTAGTGAAATGAACTATAAGCGAGACACTGGAATGGGAGATGATATCCAGTTTTGGTGGCAAAATACCATACATCGAAGTGGCACCCGTCAGTTATTCACTTCGCTTTTGTAAATCAATGAAATGAAATTCAGTATAAACGAATCTGAATTACTAAAGCTTGAAATACTAACAAAATTATAATGGATTAGGTTATAATAGCGCATAAACCATTCCCTGACACAAGTTTGATTTGCTTCAAAATAATGATTGTGTATTCCCAATCCGTCCCCTTCAATATTGCCAAACCCATCAGGTAAATAATCATCTAATTTTCCTCCCCAACCCCATTCACAACCAGGAACCGCACTACACAGAGAAATACAGATTTGAACAAAACATCCATTTTGTACTTCGTTTTATCGAATTCAATTTTGTAAACGATTTTTAGGGGGATATATTGTATTTTCTTCAAAACCACATGTACCTGGTAATGAAATGTATCTTGATAAATATCGTTTGGTCAATTTAGATACATATACTCGTATCTATGTATGTTTATATATTTGGTGATATATTTCATTGTCCTACCTGTGGCAGCATTTTCAGAAATCCAAGCAGAAATATCACCATTACGCTGGACGTTGATGTACAGAATTGCAGTTTAAGAAATGTAATGCAACACTTCCGGTTGTACCAGATTGGCAGAAGGACAGCAAAGGCAGTGCACGATTGCAGGAAACAGCAGCCACAACTGATGATGACAAAGATGGGACGTGCAGATGGTCGCATGATGGTAGTCTGCAAAGAAAATAAACAAAATTTAATTATTATTTGAGTAAAAGATGATATGATATACGTAGTATTTTTCGTAATAAAGGAACATATGTATGTATATATTGAGTGTGGTATTTTTGTTTTTCTTTGAGCTGAGGTAAGTCAGACAAATTTTTGTCAAAGAAGAAGGTCCCGGTGTACCCAGAATGAAATACAAGGAGCACGATCAATTTTCATCAAATCCTCCAACCTTGTACTTTACCAGCATCTGTTTCTGGTCTCCTTTTTAATAGATAACATTTTAATTATATACACATATTCTATGCAACTTTGTCCTTGTGCAACTGTGTCGAGACACTGTTTTTGATAATCGGTTTCTGGTAGAAACAAGCTCATAACGTTGTCGACAGTTGATTCTGTTCTTGAATTGCTTGGTATTATAACCTATTGAAAAAATATGTATGTATACTCTGGTAGTGATTTCTAAAGATACAGTGTTGCACACTAACTGACACATCAAATTGTGAACTCGTTCATTAAGTCACATAGAGTAAAAGAAGTGGAAATAATTAAGTTTATACAAATCTTTTTTCCGTTAATTTAACTAGATTTAGATAGCTAACGCCTATATGGAGAACAGTGAAAATGAAACGATGAAAGTTTTAACCTCTTTAGGTCGATACTGACATTAAAGTTCCCAGTATCGTGCCTGAATTCGAAAATTTGAAACACACGAAATATCAGTCGCTACTGTAATACTACTTGACCCACGCACAAATGAATCGAATGATGACAGAGTCCTCTTACCATTACATCAGCCTTATGCATTATGGCTGCATTGATCGGCTTAAACGAAATTCAAAAGTGACTACTTTTTGTCACACTCCGACTTTGACGATTCGGAGAAAGGAAAGAATGAAGTAAGAGGTTCTTAAACTTTGATGTGGGACGCCGACGTAAAACGAATGTGCTTTAGGATAGGAATAAAACGGTTATCTAGAATGCCCAAATCTCAGAAGAATTAGAAAAGGCAGCTCTCGGGCAGTTCTTTGTCAGTTGCATGCGACCTTCGCCAACTATGCAACCTAAATTAGATCAAACTTTGAAGTTTCAGTTATACATACATATGTGCGCGATATATGTATATTCGACCAGATAAGATGCTGACTTTATTTTAAAGTTACATTCATGCCATTATGTGTGGAATAGCACATTATTCAAATGGCTGCCTCGGTTTAGCTATCAGCGCTTTAAGCCGTCGGTCCAATATTTGATGACTTGGTTATTCCGGTAACAGCGTCTCGAATGTTGGCCTAGAGCTCGTCCAAAGTGGTTGGCTAAGGACATGATGTAGCCCCAGAGAAAATAACCGAGTGGTTTCAAGTCGCATGATGGTTGCGGCCAATTGATGAACGCTCGCCGTGAGATGACCCAGTCGCCAATTTCGTTCCTCATTTCAAAAGAAATAAGGTCCGATGATGCCGCCATGCCATTGAACACTTATGGATTGTGTTCGGTCCATAACGACAATTCTGGTTGGTTGGTTGGTTCCGCTGAGCCAAGAATATGCCTCGTCCGAGAGGCATAATCCCGATCTCCGGGAAATATTTAATGCTTGCGTCAACATAATTTTATACAGATGTACGCCCTAATCCAACGAGAAAATAATTCGGCTTGACTCTTGATTGGCTGCTAAGTTTAAAACGCATTATTCCGTACCGACCCAATTCAACGTAGAAGTGGGAGCAATGAAATGAATATAAAGTCTGAACGATATGACTCATTTCGAAAGAAAATTGCTAAAAATTAATCTAGTAATTAGATTTTCATTTAATAAATATTAACACAGTTAGAGCTGCATTCGAGATATATGTATAAATCCGTTAAATCAAAATATGTACTTCTTGACTTACATATACATATGTACATATGTATCTAAAAGTCAATCAATTAAGCACTAAATTAAATTCAAAATAGACTTGCTATAGTTGCATAAATTTTTCAAAAAGAAGATAAACATTCACTGAGGCATAACTGAAACCATCTTCAAACCAGTTCTCTGTTGACGTTCGCAGGAAGAAAATATAGTCTTCCGATTGATGCTCCTGTGATGAATAAATAAATCTACAAGTGAATCGCTTACCTACCAGTCAGCTCCTTTCTAATTCCTGGAAATAAAAGCTGACTTTCGGCAGTACTAGCATCTATGTATGTATGAACAAATCCTTTTGTTGTTTTTCACTCGAAAAGTAAGCATTAAATATTTTTGCTTTTAAAAAACTATCATTCGTAAACATTGTTAGTTAATGTAGCAACGCAGCAAAGCTCTTGGGATTTCATAAGATATCAAAAATTCACATCAGGCAAATAAATCAAAAGGCTTTTATATTATTCTTCTGTGGTTAGGAAGGAAAAAAAAAACTCAACTTAAGGAAAAGAAAACTCCAACAGGAAGCCCAAAACAAACACACCCAGGAATAACTTTGTCAGCATTAATGTCTGTGTACTTCCTTGCGAAGTACCACCAAAGTATAAGAGAAAAGTTTCTAAACGCGAACAGTTAAGAATTTTTTTTGTCAGTCCTTGTTGTTTGCATCACCACTACCCAACCACTACTAACCATGGCGACTTGAAAATTGTTCTAGAAACCGTTAAAGCCACCAGCTCTCATTAAAGTCAGACAACGATGGAGAGGACGACCCCAGTCTTAGAGGACCATCCACCAACACCATTAAGGCCACCACCATCAAGAACTCAACGGCAACAGCCAAATATAACAAAACAAACCGTTCCCCACCCGTCCTCCCAAAGGAATACGAACAAATTTCCATGGCACATAAACAAAATGGGAGTTTTAGTGCAGTTAAGTTGAATACTTACGTTGTAATTCTTTTTCGCCAACAGTACCACAAATGTTCCAGATAATGGGCATATACACCGCGTTATGTTCTCCATGAGATTTTTCGTGATGCAAAGGTCTGTGCGCCAAGTTGACTCAAACGTTGCCTTGTAATCGTGGCTGAAAGAATTTTTGTTGGATTTGTTATAATTAATTGAGTTTGAAATGAGAAAAAAAAAAAACAAAACTTGTGCGAAATACATTAAGTTGGCTCTATATTCTTAAAACGTACATTATCGCATAAAGACATGTAATTTATTTTATAAAACTACATACATACATAAACATAAGGAGGAGGCGTATGTTGTGATGACAGAATTTTATCGACAATTTTCCTTTGTTATACACACAATGTTCTTTTTTCTTTTTTCGATGCTTAACCTTAGTCATTTTTCATTTTATTATTAAACTTAGCGAAGCACTGTGGAAGCTTTTAGTGAGGTCTTGATATATACTCATATCTATACATATGCATGTAGGTAGGTACATATACGTATAACTGTCATAACATTTATTAGTAAATTAGTTTTTAACTACCACAGCGATATCTATTTAAATTACATCTGACAAAAATACAAAAGAATTACTGTCGTGAAAAAGATAGATTCATTGCGATATCCAGAAATAGAAGCAACTTTAGATGTCAAAAAACTATTCAGATCAGGTGCTACGCAATCATGTCACTTTTTCAATATTGAGAAAATTGTGCGAAACTTGCAAATCAACACCAGAGGTACAGTTTTGCAAAAGTCTGTGAAATCACTTGCATATGATGACGAGATTAATATCATTGGCAGGACACAGCGAGCTGTCACTGGCACACAGAAGCGCCCAAAATGGGTTTGACTCTGAATGAGGACAGAACCAAGTCCACGCTGTCAACAAGAGAGACCCACAACATCGACGAATCGAGCAGTACTTCACAGTAGGGACTTCGTCTACCCGCCTCCTGTATAAACATTGACAACAGTATAACTTCAGAGATCAAACGAAATCTGTTTGATAGCGCAGAAGCATTAACGTTAACGAAGATGAATGAACACAAATCTTTGGTGATTTGAACTCAAATTCTTCGAATGATTTTCGGTCCTGTTTGCGTTGAGGGGTTTCGGAAGAGGAGATTTAACAGCAAACTCTACGAACTGTACAGCAACATCGACGTAGTCAGAAAAGTACGCATCACACGGAGGGACAATGTATTAGAAAAAGACCTTGTCTTAGGTGGCGAGCACAAGTGGAAGAGAAATTTAAAGTGCTCAACAGAAGAGACTTGTTGGTTGAGACCCAGATCCACCCCAGATTGGTTGTAAGTACATACATAAGTAAGACAAAATGGATGGAGCGAAAATAATTTGTTGCTGAAACAAAAATTAAAATTTTGTTCTGTTTGAGTCTCGATCTTTGAAGAACTACCTACTTCCTCATTTCCACAGCTTTAGGTATCCAATCGGGAGTAAGTACCCAACCTACCGGCATCTATTGATATACCAGATAATGTCTTGTTAGGCCATCACAAAAAATTGTTCATTTTGATAGAAATGAGCCTTTCAGTTTTCTTCAAGTACAGCAGTCGTAAGATAATGCTTAAGGCTTGCCAAAAGGTGTATTCAGACTTGAACGTCAAGTCGCATGCGGAATAGTTTAATAGTTCTCGCCTAATATCAAAAATGTTATTTTCTTTAAATACTATAGACTCTTGTCCCCTATATATTTTTTTGCATACATATGTGCTTGCTTATATTCTGAATCCTTGCGAGGGTCATAGGAAATCTACTATGGAAAGGTGTGCGCTGTTTTGGCAAAGTGTTTTAGGACTTTCCAACTTACATCGACCTTAGCTGCAATGAATCCCACTCAACCTCCCAGGTCTTTTGTTATTCTGGATTAAGTGGTTTCTCAGGGTAAGTTATGGAGCTATGAACTTCTCGAAGCGTATGACCAATGACCACTACTACTTTCGTCGTTTGAAGGTTGTGCTATTTTCTCTATGCAGGAATTTGAATTAATTACGTAAAGGTCAGGCAACTGTTTATAGATACTGTACAAATCATCTGAGTTCTTCCGTACTGACATTCAAATACGTAAATATGAATAAATTTGTATGTACACGTGTTTTAGATATTAGAATTAGAGAATTATTATTATTCTAATCCTTCATCCTAGAAAAAAGTCTACACAGTGAATAAATTACTTCTGAGCATGGGCGAAAATAATACGATTAATGTTTACCACAGAATCGTTGGTAATCTCCATGAAATCGTTTGTGTAGGATTCAGTATGCTTTTGTTCGTTAAATTCCATTTTGTTTACAATTATGTACATACATAAGACATAATTTCTCTAGTAAAACCTGAAAAACTAATTTTCTCTTCCACGTTGTTGACTTTGAGGACTCTGTCCTTCCCAATCGGATTCTTCTTTACGGAGATGTTGTTGCACGTGTCAAGTTTTTTTAATTCTTGTCTCCAAACAACTGAAGACACTATCCGTCCAAACATGATAAAAACAGACAAACCCTCCGAAATAACCCCACTAGCAATAAAATCCTTATACATAGATATGTATGTATGTATATACTCACCCACAAACCGGTATCCAATCACTGTTCATGTTCCGCGACTCGTGTTGGAAAATGATTTCCACGTGACCCGCATCAAATGGCAAATCCAGAGGTTCCCTCAGATTATCGTTCGATCGATTTGATTGAAACAGCCACGTCTGAACGACTCTCGATGCCAAAATATAATCAGTATCTTTGGAGTCACTGAAATTTAAATGAAATAAAAAATAAATAAATTTCGTCAATATGCGTGGTCGATACGCATTCAGCGGATTCATCGATATGTCATCGCTGCCGCGGAACCGAATAAATTTAATTGCATGCATCCTGCTGTCACTGCTATTTAAAGTTTCTGCAGTAAATTGGGAATTAAGTCCTGTTGTGCCGTCGAATTGAATCGCTCTGGTGCGTCGCCGAAAAAGAGCGTGCGTTACACTGCGGTGGACAGTTTAATCAGTTCTATTTGGATTTAGTGTCGACGGACAAAGAGTTTTTAATTGGATTGCGGGAAAAGTTACTACTGCTACTGTTCCCAAAGTTTGACGCTCGAAATTTTAATGAACATAATCGCATCATAGTTTCATAATTATTACCGTGCAATGCACGAAGACACAACCAACCGGCAGGTATGTACTATTGTGCATTCCAACAGAGATGTCCGGTGCAGAAAATTTTAAAGTTCTACCAAGGGAATGTCATTTGCTGGGTGTCAGAGTGTGTTGGCATTGTCATCAGGAATGTGCCACCACGGCTGGGAATTAGTTTCTTTCAAAATGACTTCTGCAAATTACAGTGGCAGGACGATCCTGGGTCTTTGCAACTTACCTTCCACGTGAGTAGTAGGTTTTGGGGAGAAAACTTTTTAAGTTTTTGTATGATATCACGGAGGCGAATATTGTTGAGTTGGCCATAATGTTCAGCAGTCGCTTCGAGAGGGCAATGTCCATATACAGTTGGTCGGAAAAGAGGTCGTCGCTGGAATGAAAAGAAAGTAGAGTGTAAGTATCTCTTGAAAGTGTTTATGAACTTGTTTATTTGTCTCATTAAATGTGTTAGAAAACTTTTGTATCTGGAACCAATATTGACAAACCGCTAGCTACGGATGGACCATGTGTGAAACGGTTTACAAAAGATAGAAATTCTAAATATATTGGTGCGAGTACAAGGAAAGATTGGATGACCGATAGCCGAGATTGTCTTATGAGCAGACTTCTCGAAAGCATTTTGTCACACACAATGATCAATCTCTATAGTGTTTGAGTCGATGGAAGAGCTTACATTAACTAATACGAGGCTCCATATTCATATATGTGCATACACTACACTAGCGGGCCCGGGTAGACTTTGTCCTGCCATAGACTGAGTTTTATCTACACCGTATTTTATCTGGACTTAATTTTATGTAAACCTAATCCTAGTGGCGATGTTGGTTGGATATTTGTTAAACTGAACATATATACATTTGATATCGATCACGCCAGCAGTTGCGATTACTGTTTAGTAGTAAAATTTGACCTGCACAGTCAAGGTACATGATTGCACTTTGATTGTTCAACCTGAAGCCAGAGCAACAGTTGAAAAATTCCTGAAATAGTGTGACAGATGGTGTTTGGCATTCGTATTGTGAATGTGTGGCCGCCATTATCAGCTTTTCTGCGGCGATGTACATACGTCGATATCCGTAATAGTATCATTAATCCATTGCTTTGGGAACCGCTCAGTACATTTTGTATTGTTCATGCATGGCGATGTCATGTTAAAAGCACTGCAAGAGCCATGGACCATGTTGGTGGTAATTATATCGAACAACTTTTGGTCAATTGATGGATCTGGAATTTCTGCCAAAATTATTTGATCAATAAATTCTGGGCGGATTTGACAAAATGTCTTCATGACTTAAACCACGCTTTTACCACTCAACCGAATATATACAATATCGTTTGTTACCGAAAATGGAATATTTTACTATCAAAATTTTAATTTTTGGTTGAACACACGTGCAGTGGTATAATGCATTGGTTGTTGGCCTGGCAACAGCAACGTTTGTATTTCCTCCCATTTTGAATTGCATGTAAATGTAATGAACAAATCAGGACTAGCATAATGGAGTACTTAAGTCATCGGATCTTACGTGCATTCCTGCCTGTGTTGTGGACTATCCATATAGCTTGAGGGTCAAATAAATGACGATGTTGTTAATATTTAATATTTCCATTGACGTTTCCGATAATAGCATCTTATAAGTGAATGCATTCCTTCAATCGCAATTTAGCCTGGTTGAATCAAAATAGTGGGCACCGTGGCTCAGTGGTTAGTGCGTTGGACTATGGAGCAAGGGGTTCGAGGTTCGAATCCCAGTCGGGGAACACCTAAAAAAGTATTTCACGGCCCCACCTCTAGCGAGCGTCTGACGAACATCCGAGAGTACAACTGTCTCGAGAAAGCTTCTCAAATAACAAATGTTTTTTGAATCAAATACATCACAAACGTTCGCTTACTAATGACACAGCTGGCGATGTCAAATGATATATTCAATATACAAACGATCACCAAAGATGCAAATCCATTAAGGTTGTCATTCCCCCCAAGAATGGTTGCAACTAAGTTTAAGGCAATGGTTGTTGTGATTATTGACTTTTCTTGCTTTAAGAGCGAAGACCTAAAATAACTTTAATAAAGAGTGTGGAGTTATCTGAGACGCTCTTGTGGCTTTATAATAGCAAAAGATCATATTAAAAGATTATTAAGATTATTTGTTTATATTTTGTTATAAGATTGCAAAAGCAAGCCACCGCTCAGTTTTCAATGCAGACATATTCAATGTTGCTCCCACTCATAGTGGGACACGGCAAATTCTGTTTTTAAAAGACATTAAATTTGTTTCTAATATTTGGGCGATTTCCATTGTTCTTGATGGCAGCTTTAAGACGCTTTGGCATACTATCAACCAACTTTTTGCAGGGACTCTTTTCTTTAGTTCTGCTCCCAAATGCTCAATTACATTCAAATCGAGTTATTGACTAAGTGTGCCAAGAACAATTGGGGAGGAGCAACATCCTCGCTATCCAAGACTTATGCTTGAGGTTGTTGTCTTAGTAAAACACAAAGTCATCTTTGATCCCAAGTTTATGCACGCTATTCTTAAATGTTTCTTTTAAATTGTCTATGTAAGACATTGCGTTCATATAACAAAATTCAAGTTTCCTATACCATCAGCGAACCCTCGCCATACTTCATAATTATTCCAAAAGCCTTTCTGTTGTATGCTTTGCCGGGTTTCCTCTTTTATCGGAGCGGAAATGATTGAGTTTGTTCTCGTCTCTAAAGAGGACGTTTCAAGAATAGATTGAGCCATGTCAAAAGTCGGAGAGTAAACCAAAAAACAAACTCACCTTTGACATCCTTATATGCATGATATTTTGGAAACAGGAGACTTGAAAGGCCAATCTTTTCATATATCAAGTGCTTTTTGTGAGGAACTCCTCCATTGAAATTGGTGTTTCCTTAGAATCAGCGAACTGTTTTCGCACTCATTTCTACGTTTTTAATGTCTTTTAACATTTTTTGAAGGTCTATAGCCGGCAAGAAGGAGTCATTTTGCATTTTTTGTTTAAATAAACCTTCCATCTCTGGAGCTTATTTTCAATACTTTTCGGTTTAAATCGTTAAATAATGTCACTAGTTTCTGAAACAGTTGTACATTACAATTTCCCTTTCCTCTATAACTGTTTGTCGTCATTTTGCTTTTTAATTTGTTAATGGTCACACAAGAACTCTATAATGTCGGACTGGATGGGAACAAAAAGAATACATCAGAAAAATAAAAGAAGCGACGAAAAACCGTTAGTGTTCTTGGAAAACGGCACGTGTCTCAATTTGGGACATCGCACACTGGTTCAATTTCCCCCCGGGGTAAGATCGGGATATCTTTTACTTCAATCGCATACTGGATTAATAATACAGGAGGAAATTGTGTATACATACATACATTATTACATGCATCGGTTGCCAATGCAGTGCTATTTTTTTCCATTTCGAAATTGACGATTGATGTGTGTATTGGCTTTTTCCCCATTGATCAACCACTTTAATTCTATGAGGAACATTTTAGCGCTTTTCTTACTGAACACTTCTTTAAGCTAGTTGAGTGTGCGCAGGCCGTTTGAGTACCAGACTTGCATAGATTTCACAAAACGTTCTCGCAAAATCATTCTTGAACTCAAATTCTAGGATTAGTATAAGAATAGGATTAGATAAGAATATTTGTCATACATACATATGGATACACACGGTTCACAAAAATCATATTCGTGGGGATTTTCCATCACCAAGTTCCATATGCAATTGTTTCGGATGATTTCGGTTGCTCTTTGAAAATGCTGTCTTTTTAATTAGCAAACATCTTGCAATTTCTATCGATAATTGAAGCGTAAATATGTTTGATTTGATAGTATCTATCTTTGGTCGAAATTTGATATATTATTTTCTTCTCAAGTACTTCTGCTACATGTATTTGAAAGCTTTCACTTGAACATCAATGGTACGATGATTTCATAGAAATATTTCACTTTGGAAGTCTTCGTACATACATACATATGTGTATATGTGTACTACCAAAGTATGCACAAAAGTAGCTACTCACTTCAATCGATTTTTTTTTCATTTTTATAGATGAAACTTTTCAACTGCGAATTGCTTAACATCGTTTTCAAAACTGCCAGAAATCTGTGAAATCACTTCACTTACACAATTTATTTGCCCGAGTTGGAGAATTTCAAAAGCTGTGTATGTATGTTGCAAATGCAAATGAAATTACATAAAACTGAAATGAAAATCTCAAGGATACCCTCGCTCCTTGAAGAAAACCAAAACAATTTTGCACCCAATTGCAAGACGTGAAAGGGATATACACGCGTTATTGCCATATATTTTCCTTTTCTCCCACCTCCAACATCGGCAAAAAATATACGAGTACAATCGAATAGAGTTATTTATGGAAGGACAACTTACCAGCATTTATGTACATTCTCGAAGTGATATGAGAATTTCGAGCCCCAAGGTTACGTTCACTCTGGTATTGAACAAATGTTTCAATAAACGCAAATGCGAGTATTTTCTTAACAGTCTGACAGGATATTCGTATGTGTACATGCAGGAGAAAGGAAAGTTCTGGGGGCAAAAGGGATTTCTTTTGAATTGTGCAGCCATAGTAGAAATATATTTAAATGCAACTGCGTCGGATGAGATATTGCACTACAGATACGAATCTTATAGGGAAAATGTGAAAGGATTCTATTTTCATGTACATGTGGCAATTTTAGTGCATGAAAATTCGATTTATTCAATGGAAAAAATCTTTTTTTGCTAAGTCGTGAGATTTATAGATGGTGTATTATAATCAACTTATGCTAATATGTTTTTTGCACTGGTTGTTTATGATTGACAAGATTAGAGGGAAGATAGTGATACCTATACAATGCAATTTTATATCAGTCCATTGAGTTAAATAGCTCAACAAGCTCAGTTACTTAAACCGTGCATGTGTGTTGCCCATAGTGAAAGTCGTCCCTTGTCCATTGGTCAACCATAGTAATACAAATACAGTTCCGACGAACTCCCAACCATCCAGTAGATTTGATGCCAAGATGTCATTGTTTGGTCTTCTGGATAATTCTTCTAGGTCACGGAAAAAGTGTTAATAGAGGAATTCAAATTTTAGGGTGATAAGACCTGGACAGGGACAGTATTCCTCACAGACTTCCTCACCTACACATGCACGACATATATCTTCTTCCCTTAGTTTTTTCATGTGTAGAACTGGATTTTTTATCTTTTCAAATAATTCTGTCGGTCCTACTTTTGTCGAAACAAGTCCATGAACTTCTGTGTCTAGGGAGGACCATTTAGCCTTAGCCTTCAGTGTTTAAGGCAGGATGCACACCGACGTGTCGACCTGTTCTGATGCAGACTCCGACCTTCTTCTGTTCAGATTGTTGGCTTTCTCTCATTACCTCGTATATTTTTATGACCATGAACCCAGTAGAGGGCAACCGTGTAATAATAGGACCCAGGGCCTAGTTTCTTATAGCCATTCGTGTTGTGCTGTTTAATGCTGCGGCTGAAGGGCAATTACCTTTTTTATGATAGTAGTACTCTCGGATGTTTGTCAGACCTTCGTGAGAGGTGGGACGTGAAAGAAATCTTAGACGTTATCTAGGGATTGAACAAACTACTTGAGCCACGGTAGGTCATAGGGAACAATAAAATAGTAGCCCGCATTATTCGTAATTTATTAAGAAAATAAAGTGCACGACTGGGTCGTACGTATCTGCACCTTAATGCTATAAGTGTATAATTTTATCAGGATTAAAGTCCAAGTCTTGCTCTTCCCAGTAAAGTAGGCGTGGCATTCTGCGTTTCGATGGAATAATAGTCATAACATGGGCGTGGCCAGGTAAGGTGTTTGAGTGAATTATAGAAAATTTTAACGCCTATTACTTTGCTTAAATAATTTTTTCTAAAATTTTTTAAAAATAAAAGTTTTATAAAAGTGGGCGTGGCAATTCCAAATTTTTGTACGCCATTATTTTGCACTTGTCTTATAACCTTTGTTGCGTTCAAAAATCGAACAAAAGTCCTTTTCCACTCCATCCCTCCTAACCCTACCCATCCACCCTTTTTCTTGCCTTTTCTTTTTCTTTTATCCGTCATTCGCTGAGAGCTATGGGTTAACTGAGCGCTCCTGGGTTGGTTTGCAGCTCAGTGCTCACTCTCTCTCATATGCTCGAAGGGGATGACAAAGCAGGTATCCCGGAGCCAGACGGATGAGTCTGAAGCAGGAAGAGCCAGGTGGCCCGCCTGGAGACTCATCCTGACCCTTTCCATGAAGACCACAAAGAGGTGAAGTGAGACCTCCACCGTTCTGTGAAGATCGGTTATAAGGCCAGAAGGCCCACCCTAAAACCATTTGTTTGTCCATCACCTACAATTATAAAACTCTCAAAAGAGAGCGCTATTTTTATTTTGTAAAGGATAGCTCCCGATTCTCTGGGTACCTTTTTTTCCTTAAAGTCTGCACGCTGGTTTACGCGATCGATAGTTCCGCGTTAACTTATCCTTTTTTTAGGGTCATTTTAATAATCCATTATAGTTTGATAGTTAGTCCTGGTCAGGAAAGTGGATGCGAACCTAAGCAGTCACTGAAATCCTTAAACAAACAGAGCGACGAGAGAGTGAGAACTTGAAGCCGTGAGAGAGGAAGCTGTCAGAGCTCTGGATGTGATTCCCTTTGTTCTGGCAGCTAAATCAACTACAGCGGAGAGAACGAGGCGAATTCAGTCTCCACCAACACCAATACAGTTCCCCGCCAGAGAGACAGGCGCCAGGAACTGTTCGTTGCCCAGAAGGTTGGAGACGGCTGAATTCACCTCATGAGTGTGTGTGTGTGAGAATGAGATATGTGTGAGAAGAAGCTGGACTTGTTCCAACAAGCCACTTCTAAATCTGATAGAGAGCGAGGAAGTTCTGCCTGGCAGAGAAAAAAGAAAGGAAAACCACAAGAAAGATAACCAGGAGAGATCCCACAGGGGACGAGAAAGACGAGTGAGACAGGAAAAGACCGAACGAAGACCTGGAAATCTAGGACGAGCCTAGATTACGAAGAGACCAAGGAGGATAGTGACTGTGGTGGAGAGAATCCACCCTCTCCCAACCAGGAGCTTAGTGAACAGTGCAGGGAATCATCCCCAACCCCTAAAGGAAGGATAAGTAGAGTGTTTTATTCTAGTGTTTTAATAGTGAGATTTAGTAGTGAGTAGTGTTATCGCATAGGATATTTTGTTTCAAATTAAATCGCGTAAGCCATCGCCCATTCCGTTTGTTTTAACCGAAGGTAGATTCCGGTTACTTATACTGTTCGCGACCCACCCCCGTAGTGCATACCGTGTGAGAATCCGGAGCCACCGTCTGTGGCCATTTCTATTTTTCTATTATTCAATTTAATTTAATTTTTTTCGGCCGTTTTTGTATTAACCACTATCGCGGTTAATAAATATATATATATATATATATCTATTCAGCACCACAATCCTTTCTTTTATTTCAAAGGTTTTGGTAATTTTACATTTTTTTTATTAAAAGATTACCTGGCGCCCCTTGTGTTCCAACCAAGGAACAAATTCCCTACATTTTTATCCCGGACCCACCCCAGCTGAGCAGTCGGGAATTCGCAGCAAGCGACCTTTGCTGCATTGTTGTGTTTCCCTTTTCGCCCCCATCTCATTCGCTTTTTTAACTTCGCGTGCGCGGCCGGTTGTGAGTTTGTCTCTAGTTGTTTTTTTCTTTTTGATTTTCATCCCCTTTAAATTCCCCCTCATTAACGCCGAGCGTGTAATTGACCCCTTCAATCGGGGAACATAACACCTTGAAATATTAATTTAATATTAATTTTTAGCCCAATCGCCGAACAAACACCAGAGAAACAGCTGATTTTCAATATTACCGTTATTCGAATTTTTCGTGTAAAATGTGGTATGCCACCTCATAGCATATGCACAAACTAACCCACACATCATCGAAATCGTTAAAGCCGTTTTCGAGAAAATCCATTTTAACTGAAATCGGCCTTAAGTAAACTACCCTTAATTTTGAGGTTAGAATACAAATTCAAATTTCGCCTCTAGGGAATATCCCACAGACCCTATATATGAAGTTTGAAGTAAATCCGTCCAGCCGTTTAGGCTGTAGTCGAATATACAGACAGACAGACAGACAGACAGACAGACAGACAGACAGACAGACAGACAGACAGACAGACAGACAGACAGACAGACAGACAGACAGACTGACAGATAGACTGACAGACTGACAGACAGACAGACAGACAGACAGACAGACAGAGTGACAGACTGACAGACTGACAGACTGACAGATTGACAGACTAACAGACTGACAGACTGACAGACTGACAGACTGACAGACTGACAGACTGACAGACTAACAGACTTACAGACTGACAGACTGACAGACTGACAGATTGACAGACTGACAGACGGACAGAATTGCCGGACCTACTTTTTTGGACTTGGAAAAAAAATACTCCAAATGCGCAATAAAGGTAAATCCTGTCGTTAAATCCAACGCATTCTATCTATGAATAAACCGAACAAGAGAGGAGCAACAAGAGAAACCTCCAAGACAAAAAGATCGTAATACTGTCATCCTGAGCAAAAAACTTAAATCAAAACAGCTTGCGTTCGCAAAAAAATATGCTGATAGGCCAACTTCCAAATTTGTTTGTTGAACTTGGTTCTTGACAGTATGTCAGGTGCCCCTTAACACCGAATTCCTACTACTTTAACTACTACTACTATTGTGGTATCGACTTCATTTATCGAATTGACGGTACAATGCATCAATTAGGTGAGTGTCCTGTAAAATTTTGTGAAATGCCCTTAAAATGGATCCTACAGTAGGATAGCGACCCTAAGTATACCACCAGGCAAGCAACAGACTGGTCCTGGGACAATGGAATTCGAATTTTGAAATGACCAGCTCAAATCTTTGGTTGAATATTAAAACAGCTGGTTTTAACAATAAGTCCACGAATAACCATTCATTGTGGAAAGTTGTGCGGGATGCATGGTATGGCATATCACCAGACAGCTGTAGGCACTTTGTTCACTACATCGCAAGACGGTGTAAAGTGGTTATAGATAATAAAAGCAGCTCAACAAAGTATTAAAAGAAACGAATCATTTTCGAACCTTCTTCTTATCAATAATAAAAAAATAGCAATATTTGAAAGCTGTACTATCTTTTCTAATCAAAATTTTTGTGTTTTTTTTCTATTGCTGTAAATATTTAAAATGTGTTTTGTATTGTTATTACAAAACCGATACTATTTATATGTTCGCTGCTATACTCGTATATATGTATGTATGTATGTACATATATGCATACGTATACACATAAAGTTCCAAAGTTCAAAAACCTGTACTTGAAAACTATTAAATAATCAGAAAAAATACTTACAGACCTGCAGTAGAAAATTGCAGAAACGAGTAAACAAACACAAAACTAATCCTAACTTCTATGAACACCAAACAAAAATTATGAAACTATAAGGCATCACAGATGATCATAAAAGGATGCATTCGGTAGTACATGTCTTGTCTTACACAGCGTGTTTTGCGTTGGAAACAGCGTTGTTGCCAACCCATTGCCCCATTGACGATGCTATACATCCGCGGGAATGCCACACGACCAGCTTTTCTTGTTAATTCATGTGCATATGTAGACTTTAATGCTCTATTATATTTGTACAGCTGATATCTTGAGAAAATTTATTAAGTTGTGGAGCAGCTCCTCGAAGTTAAGTGTTCAGTGGGTTTCGGCAGGAGGGGCGTCTGTCATGCGATTACTCTGACAAAAATGACCCTAGGCTGGCTTCGAAAACTTGAACAAAATTCATGCTTAACAAAACACTAATTCTGTTAGTCCTACTATACGGGACAGACTTTGAAATATATACAAACTCTTGTACCTATGTATGTTTGAGCATATGTGATGAAGGCGTATTCGTAACATTCGATAAAGCAAAGAAGTGTTAACTCAACAACTCTCTAGTCAAAGTAATATTTTCATTTTAGCGAGACTTAGTTGAGATTTTTATTAAAGAAATTCAATACATATGTACGTATGTTACTACAAAAACTAGTACAGCAAGTATTTATGTTCCAGGTTAATGTTTTTTTCTTGCCTAATTGTGATATAAAGCAAGGTCACTTAAATCGAACACATATTTTGAATGACACAATGGGGGATGGGTTTTATTTTAACCACAAACGCACGGATATACAATGTTAATCTTGCGGTTTCATGTTGCTGAAGACACATTTGTTAATGTACTAAATTTTCAGCTTGGGTAAATTGACTTTAAAACACTTTTTGATGCACGTTGGTGTCGCTCTGCCACCCCTTTGCCAACGCGATGTCGCTCTGCTAATTATATCACATCATGTTTATGACATCCATCTTACAAAAAATCAGTCAGGACGAATTGATTTTAATTTTCTAATATTTTTTGCAACTTCTCGAGGTCCACAACCCCTAAAGGGACCACAATGACCCCGGCAGAGTTCAATTTATACGGCCTTCGAGCCTAAAGCGACAATTTACACAGATTTTGTGAACGAAATGAAGGGCATAACATGTTCACTGGGTCTTAGGCTATAATATTCTATGCGATCACGAGTGCATATTTCTAAAACTAAATCGATGGCTTAAGCAGACGTTTAGTCAACATCGTAGGATCGATAGGTGGTGACTTCTATATCGTTTGTCTGATTTTGGTATCATAATTACTTCCAGACAATTCACATGCTAAGCATCTTGAATGACAACTGTATTCTGTCTCCCACATGTACAGGAAAGTAGACTTATCAAAGATGTTGCAAAATACTTGGAAAATTGGTAGGTCAAACTTAAAATGAAAAAGACGATAAAAAAAATTAATACAGATAAACCTATCGCAGAGATTTTGAATATCAAATGCGGGAAACTTCAACGTCGTTTTTCTCGAAACAATGTCAATGGCATATGGGACAAAACAATTCTCAGGCGGCGATATGTAGATACAGTTACTTTTTTTACATTATAAAAGACAAATCGAAAATACAAAGGAAAACAAAATCAAAGAACTAATTTAATTGCTTCCTAAATCAAAATACAAGTCAGCAGAGAGTATTGGAAATCGCTTTAGGCAAGTTTTCTGCATTGGAATCGAATTTTTTATTGCATTTACGTACACATGTTTTACCATATTGAGACCTTAACGTTATAAGTATTAAGAGTTCAGAATCTGTTATATTAAGAAAAGGTACCAACGTGAAACGCAAAACTTTCAACACAAAAGATCTACTGATTTTTGTTGATTTTGATTTTTGATTGAAAATATGCCAAAGGGCATGCTGATGGTTTAATACAACCTATACGTATATTGTTAATTAAAAGTACATCCGGGGAACCATAACACACTCATCTGTGGTTGAATTTGTAAGAGACTTAAAAAATCTCTTTTAATTTCAACATAAAATGAGTATTTATAAAAACCTTAAAATAAACATCCATCACTCACCCGTAAATCCGTAAATTAAATGGCAACGTTTTAACGGCTGTCATATAAATTCGCAGCGAATTTAGTCGATCCAAGGACAATGTTTCCTCATCAACTGTCACTGATGCACCTACACCCTCCGCATATACTGAAGTCGTTTTTCCAGAACCAGATGATGATGAAGATAAAGTAGACCTACTGCTAGTTCCTGATGATGACGAAGATCCACCATTGCCACTGTTATTGGAAGAAGATGTTGATGACGATGAGGAGGATGCTGACACTGATATTGAAACAGATGAAGGCAATGATGACGAGGATGGCGCTGTGTGTGAAGAAGACGCGGAAGAAGATGAAACTGTTCTCATACCACCAGCTGTTCCGGAACCGGACGAAGATAAAGACGACAACGACGATGATGTAGATGATGTTGATGTTGCTAATTGTGATGCTGCTATCGTCTCGCGACTGAAGGCAGCCGACTGTGTTAAGAATTGCAATTTTTTAATTTGCTGTAATGAAAACAAGGATACAAATTAATTTTAATTCTTTTTGAGGTAACAGTACTTTGAGTCATTCTTTTAACTCTTGTGCGTATAGAAGATTACTACTATTTATTTCCCCATTTGGATATGAGGTTTGTAAAGAAAATTAGTTATGACCCAGAAATAGTGGATTGGTTCTCTTTAGTCGAACAAACAATTTTCATGAAACTATAACATGTTAAATTCTGTGACGTACCCTCCGCATGTCCTACTCAGATTTTGTTATTTTTCTAATTTAATGAAATGTTGGCCCTGGACTGCTCTACCTTCTAACCACCCCCTCAGTATATCCAAATCAAAATGTTAATAAAATTTAGTTTGATGTCGACTTGACAGAGTGTTCTTCTAGAGCACCAAGCCCAAATCAAATATTTTTATGAAATAAATTCTACAACATTCAAAATTTGACAAGCATCCATATGAAACATTTTTTATTCCCTATCCTAATGGTGTTTTAAGTTTGATACATAGGAAAATAATTGAGATATGCTCTATAAAGTAGAAAAGGGAAGACAATTGAACTAAAAGAATGAAATTTTATATCATTCGTTATTTTACATGAAATTGAAAAAAAAAATGTGAGCCAAATATTTAGACATTTAAGTTCTCTACACTTCGTCCATACATTGTCCTTACCCACTTTCATCAAAAACTCGAGTTTAATGACTTTATATATTCATGTTCTTATACTTATGTTCGAAGTAATCGTTGTAATTCAATAAACAGAATACGACCACGCCCACTTTTTAAATGATATACTGAAAAGAGGGCAGGGTATGATACGATCCGTTTCAGATGGATTGTAGTTTGGCTATATGTTTGTTCTTTAAAACCAGCGTACTTAGATTCAACGCAACCCAGTGTGCTAGATTGAGTAAAATACACATTTCTTCCCAATTTTTGTTTAAACCTTTTTTTTCTCTAAGATAAAAGTGGTCACCCCTTTCTTAGATTTTTGATGCCGTTCTAATCAATATTGAGGGGAATGGCTACCCCGACTTTTCTGCTTCGCTAAGGGTATGTCAACAATTGACCGATAGGCAATAAGCGAGTCTGGACTTTTTCAAGTTTGATGTAGGAGATTTGCCTCGCTCACTGAAAGAATTTGAACCTTTTCAACCAGGGGTTTTTGTAGCTCATGCGGCTTTTCTTTTAGCTTACCCAAAATTTAAGAGAATGTAATTTAGTACAAGTGACTTGTGATAAAAATTGTAATTATGTGTCCACTATACACTAGAATCAAGTACTTGAACCGTATATCAGGATAACTGAGTTCAATTATATGTACGTATGGGTCATTGAAAAAACATTGAGGAAATTTAGAAAAAAATGTATGCAAAATATAATTTTCCAATACAGAAACACATGTGGCAGATCAAAGCTGAGTGTTTCTTCACAAAACACAATTGGAGTGGTTTTTCTTACACCATGCAAAAGATCTTGTGTTTTCACGAAGACAACATTCTACACTCAAAAATGAAGAAAATACATTTAAATATGTATGTATGTATGTCAGTCCAAAAACGAGGGGATGAAATGCTTAGTAATACAGTCCAAGGAAGGAATTATCATGCTTCCCTGATCGTATCATCATAAAGAATCGGTATCAGATTCATTATTTTTTACTTGCAACTTGGACAAGTTCAAGGTAAAATTTATAGTCCTTGAAGTGTTCTATAATTCGCATGAGGACCATACACTGTCACTTATTTGAACAAAAAGCAAAACACATTAAGTTATCGCACAGATACCATCTGTACAATGTTGTATTAATTCGATCAAAAATGAAGAATACCACGCCCACATTATTAGAGCAGAACTTGAGTTTCAATGTTCTTATACCATTAAGGTGCAAGTATGTACGCGCGACCTAGTGGTGCACTTTATTTCTTAATTCTGTTATAAAACGGTGAATGTATGGCTATTAGCGCCTATACCTATGAAGCAGTCATGAATTCTCCATGCTTGGATACCGTGGTGGATCGTCTTCTTTTTTTTTTAATTGTCTATTTGAGAAAGTAATTATCATTGCAATCGAATAAGCCATTTAATTTTATTCTGTGAGGATTTTAAAGAAAAGCGAACGACAAGTGCTTCATTTCGTAACTACTGGGCGCATACCAAGGACCTTTTTCCCCCATAATCTGGGATTTCAAGTAGTAGAATTCATTATCTTTCCAGATAATAACGTTCCTTTTCGAGTCACTCATTTCACCTCTTGAATTTTAAAATATGTATCTGCCTATACCTACACCTGTAACTAAAAATGCTTCAAATAAATTCGCGAGTAGAAACCTAATTTTTGAATTTACTTTCGGTAATTTTTTTAGAATGTAGATTCTTTGGAAGAGATGCTATTTGAAAGCTTTGGAGAGTGTTTGGTCATACGGCAATACAAGAGTGTCAAGGGAGTGGCTAAATCGATTTTAACAATAATCATTAAAAGAACTGAGGTAGGGATCTTTAACTTAAGTTCTGTGATGTGAATTACACATTAAATGTAAAGCATCTGAAAGTCATTCTAAG
Organism: Xylota segnis; assembly: GCA_963583995.1. Classification (NCBI taxonomy): domain Eukaryota; kingdom Metazoa; phylum Arthropoda; class Insecta; order Diptera; family Syrphidae; genus Xylota; species Xylota segnis. Next base: position 82,164,199 of record OY757237.1, read on the forward strand.
GTCATTATTTCTTTCCATTTTGAGAGCGGATTAAACGCTTTCAGCTTTTCCATTAGAATGACATGGATAGATTTTGTTCTATTTTTTACTTGCACCTATACCTACATATATGGCAAGTATTGTATTCGTGCAAAATTTGGAACTCGAGATTTTAATCAAACTTGACATTACTATAATGGAGAAGTCCAAAAAAGTAGGTCCGCCAATGCCGTCTGTCTGTCTGTCTGTGCACGAGGCTACAGCCTAAACGAGTGGATGGATTTAGATCAAACTTCATATATAGGGTCTGTGCGATAATCCATAGAGGCGAAATCGTAATTTTCATTCTAACCTCAAAATTAAGGGTAGTTTACTTAAGGCCGATTTCAGTTAAAATGGATTTTCTCGAAAACGGCTCTAACGATTTTGATTAAACTTCATATTTGAATTAATCTGGTCAATTGCAATTAGATGATGTATCGTGCTGCTTACCAAAGGTGGCATCAATGGTACTTTACTTTTAGCCAATTTGGCGAAAAGTCAATTTGCGAGAAGACGGCTTCAATGATTTAGTTCCACGTTTCGGTCTGAGTATGATATAACGGTACTTACGACCAAGGTGACTAAAAGCCGATTTGCTTGAAGGTGCCTTCAACGATTTTATTTAGATTTTGACATATGATTAAACATCTCAAAGTCTATCAGGAACTGTATCACATTTTTGGCCAAAGGTTAGTATAACGGTATTTTTCGCGAAATCGAGCAGTTGGAGCCAATTTATTCGAAAACGGCTCCAACGATTTTTATTAAATTTTATATTAGAATAAGCCTTTTCGAACCCTATGAGATGGCATACAACGTTTTTGACCAAAACTGTTTTGAAAGGTACTTTACGTATAGCCATCTTCATAAAAATACGCTTTTCTCGAAAACTTTTCTTGATCGTTACTGTTTTATTTTCATATCTAGGCTTCTTTTACAAAACTCTATAAGATGGCATACCACGTTTTTGGTTGAAACTGCATAAAATTCCACGCAGAATCAAAAAGTTAGAAATTGTTATAAAGATGCTCTTTAATGGCATCTGTAGTCGAAAGTGAAACTATCAACATAGCCATTTTTAAGAAAACGAAGCATCACATTTAAATTAATAATCACTTTTCATACGTATCTATTACTTGGCAACACTCTAGAACACAGCTGTTGTCATGGAAACGTTACACGATACAGGTTTTGATTGGTGCGCACGTGCTACAGGATTTGTCTGAAATTCATTTTCATTGGTTAAAAGACAGAGAGAGAAAGAAAATATTTTTACATTTTTAGGGACTTACTTTGGGTTTCCGCATATTCACTGGAGTTCAAAGGCAATGAATTTATGAGTGAAACTGAAGGAAAATAACATATTTAGTAACGACGTTGCTTGATTTTCAATAGCTTTATCAAATCCTACAGATGATATATGACGTTTTCGGCCAATCTGCTTAGAACAATGGTTTACTTATAGTCAACTTACATATGCTTACCTACTTATGTATATATTCGTTTACTTATTTTTACCTCAAATACACACAAGAATTTGAGATATACATAGGTGCAAGTTTGTACGGCCCAGTCGTGCACTTTATTTATTATGAATATTGGGAAGAAATACAAAGTCTCCCTTCTAAATCCTCCTACTAATAACAACACTAATGCATAGAAAACTCATCCCTAAGGCGAATCTATCATACTAAATCACGCTAGGAAACTAAAGGTTATAGTATACTACGCGTATGACGCGATTGTTAGGTATTCTATGTTGTGGATTAATAACTACTCCTTATGAACCACTGAAGCTGAAAAGCTCAGACGCTAAAAGACAAGAAGTGTTCTGTAATAACTTCTGCATGAACTGCAGGGACAAACAGGAGAAAGACCCAAATCTGTTTGACTCTATTGGGTCAAATAATCAAAACTATCAAACGCCCCAGAAAGTGAGCGTGGACACATATGATTCAATTGTAGACAGTTTGAATATCTAAATCAATGAAACAGCACGTTGGGACCGCAAAAACAGCTCGCGTAACAATGGACATTTTGAAGGATGCTTTTCCGGTCGCTTTATCTCGTTTTGAAGTCACGTTTGTTACAAACTATGCATCAAATTTTTGGTCAGGATATAAAAAGAACTAAGGATACTAAACGACCACAAATGGCTCTTTTCATAGATAAACTCATAGTTCATAACTCAATGGCGGGCGACCTAAGGAGAATGAGAATTAGTGTGGCGATACATATTTAATTCTAAACATCGTATGTAAAATTCATAATGAAAATGGGATGGTTCGAGACGGCAGCTCCAGTCGTATACTGACCGCATCATTAATTGTTTTATATGTACATATGTAGGTACAGGAACGCAATACCTACCTACATATCAACCTATCTACTTACTTAGTAATATTTAATTTAAGATTTTATTTGCAATTCGTAGACACGAAAATTTCGATTTGTAAAGTCGATGGTTTCCAATTGGATTTTGTTTTCAATTACTCAGTCTCTTTAGTAATTTCTGTTTTATGGCCATATTGAACCACATTTTTCTCAGGTTTTAGACATTTAATTGACGGACTCCTGTAATTTAGTCCCAGTCTCAGGAATTTAGAAAACCCAGTTATTCTTCGCTTGTCAATCATCCTCAGTAAGATATACAGGATCCCACCACGGCAATTACAAACTTATACGAAACTGTGCATACATACATATGTATGTACATATGTACACATGTTAATTTAATTTTACTCATACCAAAATCTTTCCATGGTCGTATAATCCGATTTAGGAAAAAGCACAGCTTGTAAGTCGTGACCCTTAATCAAAGTTTTATCCTAGGACTTCAAAGCAATGACCGTTTTTGACTTATCGCTGTTGAGCGACCTTTAAATTAAATTTATTACGATGAGTAATTGAATTAAGGAATACTTCGGATATATCTCCGGTGAATATTCTCCGGAAGGGATGGAGCTAAACTTTTACGACAGACTTTTTCGAAACTTTTTTCCCATTTTTCTATGCGCTGCATGTATCGTGGGTTTTCTCCTTCTGATCCCTCTTTTATACCAGACTGTGTCCCTTAAATCATTTACTGCCGGACTGGTGCCCTTTCATTATTTGTGGGGCGACATTGATACTCGTTTCGCGTTAACTGATTTTGCAGTCTTAATAAAAATTAATTTACGATTACGTTTATTTCGATTAAAGCTCAGCGATTTCATTCCACTTTCGTATTTTTTAAGACGAAGAATGAAAATTTGTTTGATTTCCTTTAACTCACCCCTAACTGAACATAACTTTCAACTGTTTACCCCTCTTGGGTAGTTGGGAAAAAATGTTCACCGCTGAAAATTCAAATTTTTATTTTGTTGAAAACTCATAGCCAAAAGACGAAAGGAAGGCAATAAGGAAGGAAGGAAAGCGGTTCCAATGTGTTTTACCTCTGTTATACCTGCTGCTGCGAATGTTTGTAGGCGTGAATTATTGCTGTGGGTTGCTTTGTGCGATGACATTCCCCCCAGGGCTTGCTGAGTCTTGCTAAAATTGCAATAGAAGATTCTTCCATGGGGTCCTGACGGGAGGATGAGGAAGGAAATGAAATTATGAAATTGATGTTATCGCATGGTTGTCATATGATAATGAAGAAGGAAACACGGTACAATGCCACTGCCTGCCATTTCTTGAAACACACTCGACAATGCTGAACTTATTTTATTAACATTTATTGCTGAGCGCAGAAATAAATTGACGGTGTGTGTTCATTTGGAAGAGCCTAAGTAGAATGTCGTTTAGAATTTTTCAAATTAAGAATCATTGAACGGGAAGGAATTTAATTTTCAATTTACTCGCCAGGAAATGCTAATTTAATGTGTAAAATTATATCTGTTTATGGGGAATTTTCAATTTTTGCGAAAATAAATATTTGAATTGTGTATTGATTTATGATTTGGTTAGGTGTTTTTCGTTTTTCAGAGCAGTGGAAGGAAATGAATGGGGATTCGTTTAGAGAGTTACTCGGCTCACCGAACCAAAGTTCTTAAAGGACTGTGAGTTTCTTTTTGATGTTGACCACTGAAGGAAAACGATGTTGGCTTTAAAAGAAATTGACTGCCAAATTTAAAAAATTCCTTTGTGTTCTCCTACGAGGGTTTAGCTAAGCAGGGAGTAAACTTTGCGTGGTAACTCTAGGCAGAGTGAGTCGAAATGTTAGCAAAAGGTTAGTGAGGTTTTCATGTATGTATATGGTTGTATGGAACATACAATTTTATAACAATTTTATATTTTCATACAAACTCACCCTTAAATATTTTGTAATGATCTGTCTACGATCTATGATGATTGGTGGTCGCACCTTTAATAGCGCTTCCTCCAATTTTCGGTTGTAATAATCGTCACACCAGACATGCTGTGCGTGCTATAGTGGATAAATTCGAGTTAACCAGTGTGGCAGTGAACCGGTATCGAAAATATCTCAGGCGCAAATGCTTCAAAATGAGGTAAATCTGTGGATTGCACCTCGGTCACTGGAATTGGGAATCTCTAGATCATATAAACCGCGCGCCGATGATTCTCCAATTGAGCTCTCCAAAAGTTTGTAGAAAATCACGAATTTTATCGAAAAATCATCTTTAGCGATGAAGGTCATTTTTGGCTTAGTGCAAAACAAACCCACATCTGATTCAAGAGATCATGCAGGAGGTATGATTAAACCGTATTTTTCGTCGTTGAAAATGATCACCATGTTACGATCAATGGTTGTTGCTGTTGTGCAATATTGGAAGACAAAAAGTGGCCAGCGCTTAATACCTTATTACCACTGATATGTAGTTCTAACAACACGGTGCCACATGCCACGCAGCTGGTCAATGAATGGGGGCGAATCGTGTTCTCGAAAAATGGTCCGGTCGAATGGTCATTTAAAGAGAATAAATAAATATAGTGCATATAAAAATATAAAAAGTTTTGCCAAAGGGGTTATGAATACCCTTGGCTGACAATCAGGGCACGTCCGGTAAGGAAAAGGGGGAAGAAGATAAAAAGGAGGTACCGGTTGACGTTGGCTTAAATGTTTCAATGTTCTAATGATGAGGTCATACAGAGCCTGGGAGATTGTTATAAATGATTTCCTGTATTTGACAGTAGGTACGTCCGAAGTTAGTCTTGAGGGTGAACTGATGTGCATTCGAAGCATGACGCGTGTTGCGGGTGAAATTTTAAAGGGGCGGAATGCAACTGGCGATTTCGCTGGAGCAGTTTTATAAACAAAACCGACCGATGAAATAGGGAAAGATACGAAACATTTGTACGATATTGAAATGTAAAACATTGTGTTGAAAATTGACTCCAAAGAATCGATCGCTGCTATCGTACTTGTGGTGGTTATATGAATAGGATCGAACTTAATACTTAATTAAAATTCAATACTTATTTGACATGAATGGAATCAATTTTAGCCCGATATCTCAATTGTTTTGAAATTTATTCAAATACAAAATTGTTATGTCTTTATTGAAAAACCATTTTATATCGATTAGAATCAAGCTGCTCTATGATCATAAGTAGTGATTAATGTTGTTATGAGCTAAGTAGTATAGGAGATATCACAACTAATCCGCACTGGGTTCCCAGACATGGCATAATAATAAGAAAGATAGTAGTCGAAATTAAAGTACGTCACCTTCACATTTTAGTCACTCCAAATTTATAAGAATTATATGCCGACTCATGAGCTTAAAGAGGATAGAATTTCAAACTCTTCATAAAGAAAGCAATAAACAATACACCCTGGGGTCTCCTAACGGTAACGATCCATAACACCTAACCTTCTGATTTTGGGAATCCACCATTAATACTTCTTTATATAACAGACTATAAATAAACATTAATGTACCCAATGGGATACAAACAGATCAATGATTGAATATCCACGTAAATAATGTTTCGTTTTATAAGAAAAGTTGCAGAGTAAAAATTGTTATTGTAGTAAAAATTGAGTGCTATGTTACCTAGAATGTAATACATTGTGAAAACAACATATTTTTTGGAACTCCCATGAAATTGTTTGTATTTTTTCCCGCTTTCTTTGGCTACTATTGCTATGTAAAATACAAGATTTTTATGTTCCATAATACAATAAATGTTGGATTACTCCTTTGAATTTGATGGCCTATCCCATTTCGCACAAATTCGCCTGCTCTTTCCATTTTATTTGGAGATATTACAAACTTTATTTCAACACAAAATTCCTATCGCAATTCCTGCAAATGTAGTGTGAATCTATCTGAATTGAATAATTTAATTCAGTGTCGTATTGTCAACAGATGATATACCTATAAAAGCAGATAAACACTTCGTCAAAATATTATTTTGAGTCGGAGACCATTCGAAGGTTCTCCATGCAACTCTGCATTCTCCTTTTATGTATCGCACACGAAGCAACAATAAAATTATATTGTAAGAGTATGCAAATGCAACAGATGCTCCTAATGCCGCTTTTATTACCCACTCACCGCCACAATTTCCAAATTATCCTTCTCCCCAATGTGCATAAATAAATTGCATCTCAACCATGACAAGCAGTGCTTGTGCAACAAATTTAGATCTACTCTTCTTTTCTTGGCTATTTTACATAAGAATCATACTTAATCATCATAAATTTCACTTTAAATTAATTCCAAATGGAAGGGGTTTCTTTATCACACAGCGAAGGCAACGAGGATGATTTATGCGTAATTAAATGTTAAACCAAGTAGATATGGAATGCAGCCATCTACGTTCTCCTCCTACACCGTCGCCTGAGGATAATGGTCATCTTTTTCCTTCTGAGTGATGGAACTATGTACATACATAGTATAAGCAGTAACTGTGAAACGTTTTTTCATAAAAAAATGTGACAGGTAGGATGTACAACGGGAACGCAATTCTCTGTCTAATTTTTAAAACTTCTGAGGTAGCGATGACACTTTGCACAAGGTCGTTTATTTGTTTTTATATCATTTATGCAACCATTCAGTGGAACTCACCTGTTGACTGTTTAAGGATATGACGTTCTGCATTACTCTATCTAGGACGTGTAAAACAATTTCCGCTGCCATTTCTCGTTCCAATTGAGTGCCTTTGACTTCCAAATACGATTCCACCTGGAAGTAGATAAATTAAATTAAAAATGGTAGCATCCTTAAAATAGAACGAATACTCGTAATAAGGATTCAAGGAGGCAATCACGTGTGTGCATGTATTCATATCCTCCTCAATGACAATTTCGATTTCGGAGTCGTATGAGTTACGAAATTTACTTCAAACAAAATCTATTCTAATACACTTAATACAATTTCATTAAATGACACGAACAATGGGTACGAACGAATACGAGAAGAATGACAATTGAATTATTCTCACTTTGATTTTGAAATGAAATGCCTGGCCAACGTGTGGAAGGAAAACAACTTGGACTTTAAGGTGTGGGCACACCCTACATATGGCCACAATAAACACTTTGGTAATAGGAGACATACTCAAATCGATAAACTTTTCAGATATGTAATAGAATTAATTCAAATGGAATTTAATTCAATAGTTACAATAATTTGGTGACAATATTGAGTTGAAGGACTACGAATATGCTTTTATTTGACAGATGTCAACTTGACCAATCTGAAGACTGGTTAGTTACATTTAGAGTAGTATACATGGTTAAATGGAAGTAGGTAATACTAGAAGGGTTAATCTAAGTGTTGTAAGGGTTTTAGTAAGGAATGACCATGTTTCAAGGAGATCTGTATGTAAATTGGATTTTATTTGCTTTTACCATTTTAAAGCTATTTCGTATTGTAATCTGTTATTGAGGTTTAGCTACATTGTATATATAATTTTCTCTCTGGTCAAGTTGGAGAAGTGCTACCATAACATATCGAGACACAAGCAAATAGGCAGCGATGCGAGTACTGCCCTTGAAACGCTGGAGATTGAAAGTTTCTGAAAATAGGTTTTTTCGTTCTGTGACAAAACAAACATTTTATTTCAGTGGGCAACAGACTTGAATGGAGCTACAATTCGTCTGAAATGGATCGTATGATATCCTATCTTTCTTACTACGTTGCCCTTATGAAAAGGCACTAGTCGTACAACGACATCTTCGAATGTTTGTGAATGTTTCATGCAAAGTTTCATCAAAATTGTTTTTTTGGTAAAAGCGAGCCGAAGAAGTGGGCCTTGTGACATCATCCATATCGATTGATTTGTATGTATTAGAACAACAATACGAGATCTTGGCTTTGGTCAACCCTATTTCTCACTAGCACACACTTTCATTTGTGACTATTGTCAAGCGTTCATTTTGCCAGATCGGAATACGAAATATTATTTGCCATCCAAATACCATTTATTTACTATTTTTTATGAGTGAAGAGACATCAATTTTAAAAAATTGTTAAATATACGAAATCAAAACTAAAATATAGTAGCATAGCGAAACTATATTATTATTACAACATTACATTATTACAACATATTATTATTATTTGGTATCTGTTAGCAAAATGTGTTTTTTTTTATAGGCAGAAAACTTTAAATTGATATAATACACAGCAAAATGGATTTATTTGACAGATAATGTTATGGCATTGATATTTAAAATTGATTTTGGGCATGTCGCCTCCGCGGCTGGAGCGTAATCCACAGCATAATCCACAGAAAGTGACTAAAGTTACGATCAATGAAGTTCGCTATCGTTTCACATTGGAAAAATATTCTTAGCCAGAATTGAATCTACTTGGGTGATATGTGGTTCCAACATGATGGTGCCATATACCACACTGCTGCTCAAATAATAATTGATCTACTTAAGGGGCTAGTTTGGTAATCGCGTAATCTGGAGCAATGGTCTGGTCGAATGGTAACCTTCTTCATCCGATATGATGCCCAAAGATTATTTCCCAGGGGATATGTAAACCCACATGTCGACACCAATGCACCAAAAACAATTGAGCACTTAGAAGGAAATATTCGTCATCTTTTATTGTGGAAACACAGTCTGGTTTACTACGAATAGTGTGTGAAAATTCAACCTCTAGATTACATCATGTAGCTGCAAGCTGCTGTGGCAACATACCCGAAAGTATGTTCAAGCATAAACGGCTTAAAATTATCTGTTAAATAAAGTCATGTTCATGGATATTCAAGGCATTTTTCTGTGATCTATTTCAATTCAAAGTTCTCCAGCACTATAAAAAAAATCCTTTATAGGTATACGAATACCAACAATTACTCGCTTAGTAAAATGGAGGGATCATTTTTTTATTTAACAATATGCACTTGCATGACAACTTCGAGCTTTAAAAAAACTGCCTTAAACGTCAAAAAGATACTATCAAACTTTTATATAATTGCAGTTTAGTGGGAACATACATATGTAACCTTTATTTCCAGACCAATTCTGGACTTCCAAATCATCACTGGAAATAGTCTGATATAACAATGTATATACATGATATACTATTGTTGAAGCATGTCTCAACTACTCGCTAGGGCTTGCATAAAATGAAACGCGTCACGTAATTTACTTGTAACAAGACATAAATGTCAAAAAATCAAAATTTTAGATATAATAAAAGAAGAAATAATGTCATCTCGGAGAAATTACTATTTATTTAGTCAAGTGCAACAGACGATGACGAGTTTTCTCATAGAAAATACTCATCAATTCAATGCTATTCGTTGCTGAATATACCTCGTAAACTATGGCATTAAAAGTAATCCTTGTGGGATAAAGTCCGAAAGAAGATTTCATTGTTTACTTTATTATGCATTAACAGAATGATGATTCCTTCAAAGTCGAGTGGTGATTAGACACACGAGGCTACCAAACCCATAGATATGACTTAGGCGTTGGTATGAAATAGACAAGGTTTATGTTTCTTACAAGTCGAATATCATTACAACTCAATTGGCCACGTGCTGATTTATCATCTACTGAATAGAAAAGTGAGCTGACTTCGCAACAATATGAGGGTACTGTGTATATTGAATAGGGAGATTATTTTTGGTCTACACATGTTCTGCAATTGACCTGACTCTGATCTGAAGGTTTTAGTTTTTTGGATTTAATATTTAACACAGTTCCGAAATAAATACTTTGTCAACTTCAGGTTGGAATAGTTTCCGAAAAAATAACTTCAAATCCGAAATCCGTCTAAGCTAATGGTGCATTAATTGCTTATGTGTAAGCAAGGGAGTGCCAGATCCCGTCCACATATGTAGATATAGTGTGAAACAGCTCTGACGGTTGTGAGAAGGTAGGCCTTGGGTCCGCAAAGAATTTGTATTTTTTTTGCAGCCAAAAAAGTAAGAGCAATCCTTAATAGTCCGTGGTACATCCGATAGAATAGATATCTTGACATTCCAACAGCGAAAACTTAAATCGAACATCTTTTGAGAAACGGTTCAAGTTGTATACAATATCAACAGTAAAGTAAATACCGTCTTAGACTTATCACAATTAAGAATAAGCCTTAAGCTAGGGTTCGTTTCCCAAGCACCGCCAGTGTTGCATGTGATGCCTATTCCCAAAACAGGGAGAGCTTGTAATACTGGTATCAAAGATTACATATTAATCAACCTCTCGTTCGTCAGACGTCAGCGACATGAATTGTAAGTCCGCTCTTCACAAGGCTTGTTGTATCGAAGAGTGGAAAAATCATTTAGTTCTATTCATGAGTGCCCTATATACAAACGTGTGTCTTGGATCGATGGTATACGAAAAACAGGCAGCCAGAAATCAACTATATGACCCTCATACTAAAGCTTGTAATGAAGTTCACTACCAACATTTCTGACAGACTTGACTGGTTAACTAGCTAAATCGTCAGCTGAATAATGAAACAGAACTGACATTTTACACTGACGAATTCGAAATGGTGGTTGGAGCTGAAACCCTAGCGATCGACTACTTATTTAAATGTATGTAAAAAAAAAATATAAATACTTGGCGCAACAGGTCGATGGGACCCAGGGCCTAGCTTCTCACAACCATTCGTGTTGTGCATGTTATATTCTTTACACGAATGGAAGGGGCCTACTGTTTAATTCCGTGTCCGAAGGGCAATTTGTTATTTGAGAAGCTTTCTCGGGCAGTTGTACTCTCGGATGTTTGTCAGATGCTCGCGAGAGGTGGGGCCGTGAACAACTTTTTAGGTGTTCCGACCGGGATTCGTACCTCGAATCCCTTGCTCCATAGTCCAACGCACTAACCACTGAGCCACGGCGCCCACTTTTAAATATATTTACATGTGTTTATAATGAGGGTAGAGTTGTTCACATCTGAGATATAGCAAAAAGCAATATCGTTGGGAAAGCAATTACTATATACATTGAGACTAAAGCAACCATCAAGAAGCTTTAGTTCAAAGTTAATGATTACATATGTACTTTAGAGACTGCCGTTCTTGAAATGTTTTCTTAGCAACAACGAGCCCATCGGGAAAACTTGCAGTTGTTGGACCTGTTTTATGTAGCGGCCGTTATTTGATAGGCAGTATCCTTGGGAATTAAACAATTGAGTTACATTTCATTACATTGAAGAAATCGTTGTTAAAATCGTTAAGCTTTGAGGATGAAATTGTACATCCGCACTTTTGAGAATAGTAAACAGTACTAGAGCTAAATATGTATTATATATGTATAAAATTTGGAAGGCATTTGTCCCATGAACTATTAGGCCAAATATGTGCACTGCTTTAGTATAACCAACCTATGGATGGACGGGTTGTATCCAATCCTAGATAACTTTGATGTGTATAAATAGGAGCTAAACGCGATGTCTCATAAAGTCTTTTAAAAACTTTTATCACGAAACAAAAAAAAAAAATGTTTCTTGGGGTTGGAGAATGAAAACTGTTAGAGAGTTACTTTTTTATTAACATCAAATTAAAGCTGGAAGCTTCGGAGATTCTTGTCATATCTGGTAATTCTCAATCACTGGTATAGGTACTTGTTCCTTGAGTAATAAGAAACACAGTAACTTACGTGACACAATATACCTATATACTTATTATATGAGTACAAATTATAGTTTGGTGTATAAAGCAAGAAAATAACTATTTCAATAAAAAAGGATCAATTTATGTACATATGTTTCCATAAAAAGAGATAAAATACACAATGTTCAGACTCTAAGGAACTTCGCAGTATAACATAAATATCGTTACATTAAAAAGTGATGGATCAACTTACCTCTTGTAGCAGGTCCATTAAAAATCCAGCTTCACCCGGTAAAAATTTTTGATGACGTTTTATTGTGTATTCCAGGCACGATTTCAAAATTGATGAAAAATTCGTTTTCTGATATCCTGATGTGAGTGCTTGAAACTGTTCACAGAAAAATAAAATAAATAAACAAAGGGTATGATTAATATTTTTACACATGTGGGAAAGAAAATTGAGTTTCCTACTTCTTTATATACATACATACACATCTGTATGTATTCAATGTATCTACACATCATTTCACATTAAAAATTGGTTTGGTTTTTCTATTGCAGAATTATCCGTACATACATATGTATGAATGTGCTCGTGAAGAACATCTGTGAAATAGATTTCCAACGTAAGTACCACTTTGCTAAGGGAGTTTTTATTGATTGCCAGTAACATGTGTGCCAGATATCTAGCAAGAGGTCTTCAAGAGGAGTACGTGCAACTGAAGGAATTAACTCGAGGAAATCAGTAGAGTCGGATTAGTGGTGGCCTTGTTTTAGCTATGTATCTTTACATTTTCGGAACCCAAGGCTATACAGAACTTTCAATACCGAATCAGGATCTTGAAAAAGAGATAGTAGCGGAAGATATGGAATATGGATGGTATTCTTAAAACTACTAAAACTTAGACTCAAGAATATATTCAAAGGTTGCGCCGACAAAGAGGTTCACCAGTGTCACTGTCCAAGAATCTGATTAGTCGTGTTGTGTTCAATTGGTTACGTCGGAAGTTTAGGCGGTAAAAGAGTGAAGGGTGGGGAGAAAACACCCGACTTACCCTCCAAGCCTATGTAAATTAAGGAACAGAACACTACGAAGATATTACTTCGCAGACACTACACTACTTTACTTCCGGATCTGGGACCACACTCCCACTGGTCATAACAATAGGTTCAAAAAACCGTTAATGTGATAAGATGAGATGGGGTGAAGGATGACGATGACTACCGATATGATCCACCTATTGTTAAATTGCATTGGCCTTATGACGTGATTGTTCATTTTGTACTTTTTTCGTGCTTTTTGGGCAGGGATTTCTTAATATGTCCTCAGCCGATACGATCATTTTTTATAACTTGCAAAGTATAATTCAATTCTTTTCATCCTTCTATTCCGAATGTCATTTCACAAGTTCTAATTTAAATCCAAAAATGGCCTTACAATAGTCAATTTTTAAAAATACAGTACAAACGTATTTTTGTCAAAAATGTGATAAGTTGACGTATAAATGAAATAAATTGTTTGTTGTTCATTCACTATATTGGCATGAAATGAAAAACCCTATTTCAAGCAAATTGAAACTGTTTTCAATTACATGCTCCAGTAGACGCCAATTCAAACCAGTAAGCGGTATACAAAAATGACAAAAGATGCGAGTTCAAATGTTTTTTGGCCGAAAGTTTTGTAACTCTTAAAGACAGCTCTCTTGACTAAAATTATTATATATGTATGTACATATGTATAAATATAAATAATTTCGATAATTTTTTTTGTTCATCTCAGCTCCGCAAAGGTTCCTTGCGCAATGGAAAACTTAGAAAATCATAATAAGATAAATCCGTTTATAGGGCCATCTCTGATACATACATAACAAACAATAATGAACATGGCGTTGTTTTCTGGTTCCGGTAATACCAGTAGATGGTCGAAATATTAAATATCTGCACAACGATTCAAGATGTTTTGGAGGTGCAATGTTTTTACTGTTTGGTGATTTCCGTCAAACACTATCGGCTATTCTAAGATTAACCGCTGCCGATGAAATAAACGCTTGCTTGAAATCAAACAATTCCATCTGTCGAAAATTTCTCCAAACAATTATTATGATTATAATGGCCGTGTTCCTGTCGTCGGATTGACTTCGTTTCTGTCGAAATTTCGTCTCAACAAAGGACGAGCTGATCAAAACAGCGTTCCCGAACATCATTGCTAACCACAATTGGTTGAGTGAACGAGCAATTCTTGCGGCAAAGAACAAAGATGTGGATTACTTGAACTTCACAAATCAAAATTAAATCGTCGGTCCACTGCATTTTTTTGAAATCTATCGGCTGTGTGACAGAATTTTTAAACTCATTAGATCGGCCAGACTTGCCACTGCACATGCTTCGAAATCTGAACTAAATAAAACTATGTAACGGAATGCGTTTGGTGGAGGGAAAACTTATGGGCAATGTGATTCACGCGATGATACTCAAATGAAAGTTCAAACGTGAGGAAGTTCTCATTCCGAGAGCTCCGATGATCCCAACCGATAAGTCACTCGAATTTAAACGATTTCATTCGACTATTCGACTTGCATTCGCCATGACGATCAGGCCAATCCTTGATTGTTTGAGGTCTGAATTCAGAAAAAGAATGCTTCTCTCACGTCCAATTGTAGGTACATTGCATGTTTCCGTATCGACAAACCATCCGCTATGTTCGTTCTCGCATCTGACAACAATATGCAAAGTGCCGTATATCACAAGGTGCTTCAATGAAGGGATTCAATCCGAGGGCAATCCATCTAGCAAATAGTTTAACAGAAAGCAGTCCAACTCTACGCGAATCATTTCGATTCACTTCAATAAAGCAAATGCATTTCTGCCATGTGAATTACATTCATTTCAATGTAATTAAAATTCATTTCATTTTGATTTTTATACATTTATTTACTTATGTAATTCATTTTGATTGTTCATTTTATCATTATAAAAAAACGGAATTTATTGGTTCTGATGCTGACACACTACGAAGTTCGCCGGATCATATAGTACAGGGTCATTCATTTTGTGGTTTCAAGTTGATAGCTCTGACATTTGACATCTGCCAAACTCAGCTGTCATTTGAAGTATCATAATATTAGTTGAATGTTTGCCATTTACGACAATGGATCTCTTAACAATCGAACAACGAGTTAAAGTTATTAAAACTTACTACAAATGTGGTGATTCAAACGTAGCCACTTTTCGCACATTACGCGATGATTATGGTCGTCATAATCGACCGACTACGCAAGCAACCGGTAAAATTGTGAAGAAATTGAAGAGAGTGGAAGCGTCACTGATGCCGTATGGCCTGTGGATCATTGTAATAAACGGTCAGTCGAACATATTGCTGCTATAAGTGCAAGTGTTGGTAATGATTCGAATTTATCGATTTCCCAGCGTTCGCAGCAGTTAAACGTGTCGAACACCTCATTGGATTTGCATCTTCATCCTTATAAAGTTGAACTTACGCAACAATTGAAGCCTGCTGAACATTTTCTTCAGTGATGACGTTCATTTCTTACTCGGTGGGTATGTAAACAAACAAAACTGCCACATATAGGTCTCAGAAAACTCACAAGTGATCGAAGAGGTGCCGTTGCATTCAGACAAAGTGACTGTCTGGTGTGCTCCATGGTCGAAAGGTGTCATTGGTCCGTATTTCTTGGAAGATGTCAATGGGCAGATGGTCACAGTCAATTCGGAGCGATATGGTCGAATGATAACCGATTTTTTAGCCGGCTATTGAAGATCATGAATTGGACGATGTGTGGTTCCCGAGACGGCCATTTGAATGGTATTGTATTTCACATTTAAGGGCAACGTCCAAACTTAATAGTAAATTAAAATTTTCATCAAAAATGTATCCCTGTGTGGGTTTATTAAGCTTTACGAAACCGAAAAATTAATGACCCTATCTATACATATGTACAATATGCTTGTTCAATGTACAGAACATTTTTCTTATAGAGTTGGAACTACCCAACAAAAAGCCATCCAATCTCGTCAAGGTGGTAAAATTCCTTGGTGGGAACAAAGTTGTACTATATCGCTTGCGTCAAAGAGCTGTTAGCAGATCTTAAAGCACTCACGCACAAGCTGCAATATAAACACCAATAGTCTCGTTTTTCCACGCCAATATCAAAATGCTCCTACTACTATCGTCGATTTGGTGATAAGGTGCCGCGATATTTGAAGCCGCGCTCATTCCACGCAGTAAGTAAGGAATACCGCCTGCACCTACGTATATGACCAAACTACTAACTAGAAATCCCTCCCGGTTCTACCACCAACATCCGTCACATAAAGAGAAAGATCAACATCTTCTAAACTTTACCCAGCAAATTCCACCCTAATAAACACACATTGTCATTCCCATCGATCCAGAAAAATGCTGTCAGATTGGTCCTTCGACATCCATATCAACCTCTAGAAGAAACCGTGATGTCGAAGCATAGTATTTCCACCATCGAAGAAGACACTCAGAAATTTCGGCCAAGCGCAATAGTATGAGACCCACTGGGACCAGTATTAACATTTAACATGCAGCAGAACGAAAATGTATTGTAGTTCATGACAACACATCCCACTCTATTGATTCGTCCTTGCATTATGGAGCCGATGTCGGAACAAAATGGTATTGCGTTCAAAATGTTCACGTCATTGTCTATGAACTGCCGTTTAATGCATTGAAAGACTTCTTCATTCCCCTCCAATAGGTGCTGAAAGCTAAAATATCTATCTTTCATTTTATCGGGATAATCATTAAAGTATTGGACATTTAGAACGAAACATATCTCTGTCAACACATTCGTTGTTTCGATGACAACGATGGAAAATTTTTTGACAGTTTGCAATTTAGCGAGGGGGCTAATAATATTTTTTGTTAATGATGTGGCTTTCATCCTGCCACATTTCAGGTTCTTGCCAATTTCACTATCCTAGCATATATAAATGAGTATCCATTTGTTCAAACGGTCGGTAGGCTGTATTATGCAATACATTGTGCTGATGATTTCGAATCGAATTTTCCAAATTATCATTTCTATCATCTCTGGGCACCTTTGGAGCAAACTGACTAGTTCTTAGTCTTTTAAATAGCGAAATTTGAAATACGGACTGGCCACACCTTTGCAATAATGTGGTTTAGCCATACACGACAAAAATGTATTTTCCCAATCACTCTTGTATGGACTTATGAGCATAAATCTAGTGTAAACAACGTGTTTACAATGTTACTTACTAAATAAAAAATCTATTTTTAATTCGGGTTGCTCACCTTATTGTAAATGTCCAGCAGCTGGTCAGCAATACAATGAGAAAAATCTGGCTGGAGCCATGTCGAGTTGCCCACATCTCGCTTCTCGCACACTCTTCGCGAAAATCCTTGATATCTCTTTGGACAGTCCGAGACAATAGCAGCACCCGGTGCACTGGTTGGCCACCGCACGCCATAGTTCTTCTCCCCGTGACACAACTCAACAATATTTCTATCGATCACAGTCACGTAAACACTCTTTGACACTGGTGACACGCTGTTCGACACAACGCAGGAGTACTCCGCCGATTTCTGCAAGTGGAAATTAATCAAAATTTAATTATTTAATAGAATACAACATCATGTGACACTGCTTGATGTCCACATTCTAATGCATGTGACAATCGAATTAACCGCTTGAATTCCGGTACCACAATTTCATCCACACTCCACAAAAACCAACAGCAAAATCGTGCCTCGGTAAGAGCGCTTCGCGAAAACCCTTCTTCGTCCGATTTACCTAGTAGTTTGGAAGCAAAACGTGTCCTATTTGCGATTTGGTTATTATGGTACCACCTGCACTGCATGGAAAGGATGATACAACATGCTAGTGTTATCTTTCAATTTAAACAACGTTGCCTACTGACACAAGCAGCCGCGGCCGGGTGCAAGCACTTAATTAATCGCCCACAGAAATAAATTCCCTGTTGTGTCAATCACTGAAACCCCCTGCAAGGATACCAGGCAGTACTTCCGACTTACCTGGATGTTATTGATTTTCAAAATGCTTCCGTCCGGATATAAATCTTCCCACATCACCGTTTGCGGATCCGATTGAAAGAGTACACCATTACGCGTCCAGCTGTATCCTAATTGTCCATAGCGCTTGATATCGTTACCAGGCGAGAGGCACCGTACTCGCAATGAATCACCACGATGCAAAGTCACGCTAGCTGGATCGACCCGGAGACGGGGTGGGGTTTGAATATGCACATGAATCGAACGGCACTGCTCCACGCCCCAATCGACCACCTATAGAGGCGAGAAAAACGCAAGCAACGGATGAAAATTCAGGAATCAAAGGAACAAAAAAAAAAAAAAATAAAACAAAAATACACATAAATGAGGTGTATGTGTATGGGTCGGTTAGGTTTAGTCCTAGGAAACACTCATCGAACGTGTGAAAGCAAAAGGAGAGTCTAAGATGCCCCAGTTCCTTTTTGATCTAATTAATTGGGTTAATTTTGTTTGCACGGCTTCTATTGCACTCGGGGACGACAAGGCAGTATCAACTAAGTGGAGTGCAAAACTCAATTTAAAAAGAAGTTTTGCATCCTTGATGAGCGCAGAGGCGTTCGAAGCACGTTCAAAACGTTCAAAGGGTAAGCGCTGACATAATGCACTGAACTAGATTATGTCTTGCGGAGCAACCTATTACTCTTGAGTTGAATAGAAAATGCATTTTTTAGTCCTAAAGGCTGCTTTATTTGCAAGAGACGTTTTGACTTTGTGCTCAACCAAAAACAACATTCATTTCTTCGACTATTATCCTATGATCCGACATTTATTTCG
Organism: Xylota segnis; assembly: GCA_963583995.1. Taxonomy (NCBI): domain Eukaryota; kingdom Metazoa; phylum Arthropoda; class Insecta; order Diptera; family Syrphidae; genus Xylota; species Xylota segnis. The sequence continues at coordinate 82,183,045 of OY757237.1, forward strand.
TCTTTCTGTTTTTAGTTTCTTTGTATCTTTTGTATATTCCTAATCAAATAACTTTTATCTAATTGTTGAAAGGATTAGGTTATCGACCTAACCATTCATTTGCACTATTGAAGGGTAGCAGTCATATAAAGACGAGATAAGATGGTCATCTGAAATAAATATCTATTGAATGGTAAAGGAAAAAAATATCCGTGCAATGAATGGACATCTTCAAATGTCCGACGATGCCAGAAAAATTCAATGCTTCCAACACTTTCGAAAGGTGTAAAAAGGTATCATACTATAGGTATGATATAGTGCAAATTAATGTTACGAACACAAGCAAGAATCAGGAATGCTTCGTGGGGCAAGGATAGAATCATCCACGACGACTTCTGTCAGATAATATGCAAACACTTTTGTTTCGAGGCAAACAACGAAAAGAGTTGTCAAGAATTTTTTCGCTTGGATTGAAAATCTGTTAAAATAGTTTTCACATCGGAATTGCATAACAGATTGTTGAATTTCGGTACTAGAATCAGTTGAAAAATTTCTTTTCTAATATGATAACAATTTTGTAAGAGATGTACCTTTGCATATATCTATGCACATTATTTCTGTATCTGACGGCGAAAGAGTTATTCATTTTAGATTTGTTTTTTTTAAAAGTGGTCTTGCTTACAATGTGATGAAAAAGCATATTTTTCGACAATTGGAATCTTAGGTTGGGTTACGTTATGAGGGAATGTATGATGGAATAACTCTGCAGTGCTTGCGAAGAACCTGGAACGTATGTATGCGTTGTTCTTACAATGCGATGCAAAATAAATGTTGGATTGACTTCATCTCTTCATCATCAGCAGCTGCATAAATCGTTGAGCTTCCATTTACGGAGCATGATTCCATTGGTGCGCCATAGTGCTGTGATTATTTCAGTTAGGATGTATTTACCACCAGAAGGCTCTTTGTTTTCTGTTTGTATAATTTCGGCCTTAACGTTCGAGAGGGGGTCTTTCTCTATTATCCCGCCAATTATGCTATGCACTTCTCCAGTGATGTTAATTTCCAACCCTTCGCTTTCTCGTTACCTTTCTACTACCGGGAACCCGTCAAAGTTCCGTATGGTGCTTAACTCTGATCAATGCGCAACGATATGCCTTCTGTGCATCTACCGGTTTTTTCTTTTGTCAGAATTTCAATTTGGAACACACTAAACGCTTCTGGTACGAATAATCTAAAAGATTCCTGTTTTTGCAGTGCTTTCGAGCAAAAGCCTGCTTCCATAACTAGACTGTACGTTAGTCCCACTCTGTCCGGGTTGTGAAGAGCGAAGGTTAAGTCTTTGTGGGAGACTTTCGGAGTTGTATTTTCTACCCATTGAATTTATTGTGTTTAATATTACCGCTTGTCTGCGTGAGATTTCCTTTCGTGGCAAAAACTTTAATGAACAAGTAGGAAGAGTATATAGAATCATATCCACTTGGCACTTGGAATCTTGAGTTAATGACGAAATTGAACTAACATTGTGTCATGTTCGAAGGACTGTTTTTTTTATTTCCGAATCTTTTTCATGGCAGTTATACTCTCAGATGTTTGTCAAACGTTCGGGAGAGGTGGGTGTTCTCCAGGAATGGACAACTCTGTTGTCCAACGAACTGACCTCTTGATCCATGCATTCGATCATTGTTGTGTTGTTGACAGCGAAATCGCTAACTAACTTCCCGTAAGGTTTGCGTGCATTTTTGTTTTTCTAAAATACTGTGCCAACATCGACAAATATTTTAGATATTCACAATACAAATGCACATATCGTTTCTTTTAAAATATCACTGTTCCAGCGAATTTTAAATTACATACTATTTACAATTTCAAAAGCATCTTACATCATATAATAACACGTATGGAAATAACCACCCATATATGAGCATAGTATGTGTAATACACTTGTATATTCGTGATCAATATATTACATACCTAAATAGAGAAGTATCACAAGACGTCGAGTCGAAGTTCGTTCGTCCGAATGGGACAACTTTTTGGCCCTTGAAAGTACAGTTAACATTCCATATCGGACTTTTGAGAAGAAAAGCAGATGAAGACCCGATTTTGAAGATATATACATAAGTATGTGGCATGTAACATCCTCAAACCATTGTAATTCAATACAAAAATCCAGAACGACCTCGGCCTTTTTTAAAAGTCTTCAAGGAGTATAGGGTATCACACGATCCGTTCAAGACGATTTGTAGCTTTTGGGTATGATTTTAAGGACTTTTAATGCAAATTTCTACGTGCCAACCCAAACTATGAGTATATGTGTATGTAAAGTGATTTTCTAGTCAATTTTTCTTCATACATTTATTCCTTCGAAGAAAAGCATTTTCAACTAACAATAGTGTGCAAATATTTGCACCTTTCAAGAAATTGTGAAAGTTGGTTTGGATCAAAATAACTGCAATCTTTGGGATTGCTTTTTACAACAAGTTCCTTTCACGATTTTCAATATGTTCTCTTGTGCAATTCTATAGAAAACTCAAAAAAAAAATTCTCAACTAAAATTTCACATCCAAATGACAATGACAACTCAACTCTCAGCGGATGCAGCAAATAAAATCAAAAGTGAGCAGCATATGTTTGGACTTTTCCAAATTGTATGAAAAAATTCAAGCGGAAGTGCATAGCTCCAAAGAAGTTCTCTGGGGAAGAATTTTTTTTGTCATCCATCTGGCAGATACTCTTCATTATGGGGAACGAATATAAGATTCCGCAAGGGAAGGATGTGAAATGCTACTGACAGGGTTTGTTATTATTCGTGGAGGTTTTGCCTGGTACGCAAGTAGTACATGTTGTACAACATAAAATTGTCTCAATTTTTCCTTACTCTCCTCGTTTTTGGTATTGTACTCGTATGTGGTTTCACCAAATTAATATCAACACTGAATACACAAGTATATGTACTGTGTTCTCTGGGCGTGATGTGAGCTAAACAGGGAGATGTGATCGAAGAAAGTTTCTGACTACAATGGGAAAAGTTAATGAACGAAATAATATATTTGTTAGAAATACATATTTGCTTTTATTCTTCCAGTATCGGTATGAAAACTCATTTTCAATTTTAAATAGCTTTTAGATAAAGTTTATCAGTTCGTTTGTTCTTCGTACCTGTGAAGTTTTCAATTATATCTATGGAAAAAGTTGTGGTACTTCTGGATTTCTTCTGGAAAAGATTTTGAGTTTTAAGGGCGTTCCACAACTTTGAGGATGTGGAAATGATAAGACAATAACCCCGAATAACCCAAGTTTGCCGAGCTTTTTTTTTGCATGAACTCTTACATGTTTGTATGTTTGTGGTGCTTATAGTAATAGCAAACCAAAAGACCATTACTTGCATCAATCTCTTGCAGATTTATTTTCGTTCAAGAGGACAGGCAAGGCACCAAATATCTTTTCTTTTGATTACTACGTTTACATTTTGTTTTTGATGTTGTGTGTTAAATTTAATTTATGTACATCCACATGTACTACATATGTATATTCTTTATTGACAGATTGGAATCAGAAGATGCTTGGCCATTGATTTATAGCCATCCTGGGTTTCTAAGTAGCGCGTTTATTAAATATTAATAATTGCCCACTGTTTTAATATTTGATCAATATGTTCCTCTCTCAAGATCGATAATAGAATGATTTTTTACAGCTTTTGAAGTATTATGCACTGATAGTATTTGCATTTTTTCCAAAGCAAAGTAATTACTTGGGACCCATTTTTGTAAATATTTGGTCGCATACAAATAAACTTTTTTCGCCAACTGAGTAGAATTTCCGCTAGATATACTGACAAAATCACCGAAACGGCAACCGTGACTGCATGGGAGAAGAGAAAATTCCGGATGGCACAAAATTTGGAATTATTACATGATATATGAGTTTAAAGATGTACAAATGTACATACATATATCAATATGTAAGTACATTCCACTTATTTTCTGTCACATGTAGAAGAAGATACTGATTAGGTCATTTACTTGTAAAAAACTGCAGAAGGGTTTTATTTTAAAATATTACTCTTCTAATCTATGTATGTTACTCAACACTGGGTGCCGTGGCTCAGTGGTTAGTGCGTTGGACTACAGAGTAGGGGTTCGAGGTTCAAATTCCAATCGGAACACCTAAAAGTTTTTTCACGGCCCCATCTCTCGCGAGCGTCTGACAAACATCCGAGAGTATAACTGTCCTGAGAAAGCTTCTCAAATAATAAATTGCCCTTCGGATACAGCATTAAACAGTAGGCCCCTTCCATTTGTGTAAAGAATATAAAACGCACAACACGAATGGTTGCGAGAAGCTAGGCCCTGGGTCTCATCGAATTGTTGCGCCTAGTATTTATTTTTTGAGTTACTCAACAAGTTATGTCTAAAGATTATTTCCTACATACACATAATATTATTTTTTGTTTGTAAATATACAATATTTGATTTTATCACAAGTTTTATTTTGTTATATAAAATTCCAAGGATTTACAAGAATCCTGTAAAATTTTCGAAACTTCTGTAGTGAAAAGGGCTTATCAATTTTATTTAAGGTTCATGAAAGAACAGTTGCTCAGAATGTTAAGAGATTGACTCGAATGAAGTCATAAGACAATGATATTTCCAACGCCCCTGCTACTTTTGTGTGACAACAAGAAGGGTTTTCCAAAGAAAAATAATAATAAAAATAGAATAAAATATTCCGTCTACACGAAGACTATTCACTCGGAGCGACGATTCATTTCCTTTGGTGCCTCCAGTGCATCCTAACAACGGTGAAATGGTGGAAGTTGAAAATATTCATTATAAACAGACTGCAATGAGTGATTTCTCTATTTTATCTTCATCTTTCATGAACTTGTACGTCCATCAAAAGAACCTCATCTCTTAAGCAGTCTGATGTAATTGATTTTGTTGGAGATTTAAAACTCTCGAAATCGTAATAAGGCTGAAGGACTTGTACAAGAACTTGGTTTCCGTGAAAGATTATTCGAGGACTTTAATCAGTTTAAAGGGTGTTTTGGTACACAATGGCAATAAATGTCCATCAGTTCCTGTCGTACATTCAAACACATGAAATAAACTTATGAAAATACCAAGTTGTTAAGAAGTACAGTTATGTATTCATAGTAGTCGCGGAGAATTTGTACTAAGTATAAAATTGTAGTTATGTTAATAGGACTACAAGGGTGATATTAAATTTCTTTTTATTTGGGGCAGTTAGTCCACGAGGAGCGAGTATGACAACTGGAGACAAAGGGGAAAGATTTTCTACCGCTACTCTTTATAAAACTGTTTCTTACCAAATACTTTGTAAAAGCAATGAATATTGATGGTGAACGCTTGAAATAAAATATGCCAATGAAATGCACTCATTTTAAAAAAGGGTTGACTGAAGCAGTAAAACTGCATGACCTGCTTTTCTAACAGTGTTAACGTTTTCTTGGAAACAAAAGAACTGAACACTACCAATAAATTATCCAATAAAACTGTAAAATACAACATGAACCTTAAAAGATTTCTTTCCGAGAAATCTTGACATAGTGTCAGATGAACATGAAAGATTTCATCAAGATGATACAACTTACATACCTACGAAACTTCAATGAAAATATGCAAGAAAAAAGCAAGTAAGTAAATATTATTATCAGATTGATTTTCAATAACTATGATGATTTTAATGTCAATGAATTAATTTCCACGTTGACAATCCAGTGCACAATTGCCTTCTGGTTATTTTTTTATACGAGTACATACCATCCTGCATGCAGTGGAAGCTCAAGGAGAGAAAGTGTGCCTGCAATAAAACATTCGTTAAAAAATAGGGATTCCAGGCGAAAATAATCCTCTTACTTTTTCTTATTGTGATATATGTTTCAGCAACTGTCACAGTTACAAATTACATCCAGCTGTCAAAATATTCAGCAAGATTTACCATTCCATCACGCATCGTTTCACGCTTTCAGAACGTGCGGACAAAATTATTGTAAATACGCAACGTAAATGTCGGTCGTCATCATGGCTTCAGTGTGCAGGCAATATTAGGACCGTGGAAAAGTTTGAGCGAGAGAACTAGACAGAGATAAGTGCGATTTGGTGGCGATCAGGTGAATTAAACATCGCCAGAGAGTCAACCTGACTTATTTTGCGATTGGTTTTGGCCCTACATCTATATAATTGTGCTGACGCAAGAATTGAACCCGAACTACCATAGACGAAGCCGTAAGTTCACTAATTGGGCATGCAGCTTGATACCACTAGATTATTTTCCCTGGGGCTATGTCAAGTTCTAATCAGTTTAGACGAGTTCAATATTTGAAGGCTATTGCAATATAATGCCGCACACATTGGACATCAAAAATTAAACCGACGATTGAAGCACAGCCAGCGAAGAGGAGGCGGCCATTTGATTGATGTGCTATCCCACACATGATTGCATGAATGTAGCTTCACACCGTTGTTGTTTTATTTAAATTTTCTTTTCTTATCTTTTTTATCTAGTCACCCTGTAGATTAGTAGTATAATCTAAGCCGTCTAAGAAAAATTTTATACATATGTGTAAATAAAATGCAGTATTTTTATATTTTTTCCCACCCTATCTTCTGATGTCAAGCAGTTATTTTATATAAAATTTCATAGTTTTTATTTTGAAAGACTATTGGTAATACATGTACATATGTATTACTCCAATTACAAGTTGCCCCTCTTATAAGGTCTTGCTTTCATACTTTAATTGCCATGTATAGAATACCAACTTGTATTATGATTACACAATGTTGACACATAAAGTTTATAAAGCAATTAACAAAGTTCGGAACGAGTTTATTTAATAACTGACAAAACAAAAAGGGGGAAGTTCTCTGCATTATTCCCTACCTCTCTTTAATTGAATCGTCAATATTTAAATGGGCTCATCTTTGAAATATTAAACTTTTCTGGAAGCTGAATTTATTAAAACTACTAAGTAAAATATAGAGGTAGATTATGGGAGGAAACTTTTGTCAAAAGATGGTTAATTGATAAGATATGAATATTAAAAATTTCAATAGATGAGACATGTGATGTTTAACTAAATAATTTACAAACTATTAATGTAATGCAATGTATCGACGACTGTTTAAAAGATGTGTGTTGAAGCTTTCGAAGAAATAGTTTGCTGTATTACCTCGTTGCGGAACATATCTCCCCTGATAACCAACATATGTACATATATACGTTTCCTTACGATCTGTCTTAACTCCAAACATGGCTTCCACCATTTTTGTAATTCTCCTGCAAGTCTCCTAAGGCAATTGCATAAACTTTTATATAAAACATCAAGTTGTTTTGGGTGTACACTCTTCTATATCTACATGTAAGGCGGTCTGAAATCGCCGATTCGCAATCTTATTCCTGCGTTAAAAATACGCATACATTAAAAATGTTTTATATTTAAGAATCGTAAACAGTGCGTTGAGTTTAAGCCTTTGGGTAACACTGTACCATCTTAAGGATTGAAGGATAGCTATTATGGAAGTTTATCGGTAGTTTTCAGTTGGAGAATCTGGTGCTTACTTTAGACTCTATGGGAGCATAAGTAAATAGACGAACTTGTTTATGGCAGAGGAAGAATAGTTAATAGTTTTTGGCACAATAATTGTGTTGTATACACTTTGGGTACAATTTGTTGAAACATTTTTCTAATTTTTTGAAGAAAGTAATGTTTTTTTGATAGTTTCAGCGTCGCTGATGGTACGCTGACGTGTTCATTCGGACATATTTTTGCGACCTCAGGGGGTACTTTTTGAAAAACGTAGAGGCTTTATCATTTTTTTTTTACATATAAAATACAAATAATTGCACAACAGGTTCATTGGACCCAAGGCCTAGCTTCTCACAACCATTCGTGTTTTGCGCATTATATTCCTTACACAAATGGAAGGGACCTACTGTTTTATGTCGTGTCCGAAGGGTAATTTTTATTTGAGAAATTTTTTTCAGGACAGTACTCTCGGATGTTTGTCAGACGCTCGCGAGAGGTGGGTGTCGTGGGATTCGAACCTTGACCCTCTTGCTCCGTAGTGCAACGCACTAACCACTGAGCCACGGTGCCCAGTGTTGTATAATAATTGAAGCTTAATGGCGCTTGCTGCAGTAGTCTTCATAAAACTTATATGTAGAGGTGGAAGCGATGTTTGAAGATCTTGAAGAGGCCTAAAAATGGTTTAAAATCTTCCATCGCCCTTTTTATTATTGCTTTAACACAGATGCATGGAAACATATGTAATTTCATAAGGTAATGAATATTGAATTGCATAGTAACCCATCTAAACGAGAATAATAAATATGTGTATTGCCTCTACAACAATTCGAAATCAAATCTCATCACCCAACAGTGCATCAAATTCACCGCATAACAAAACACATCGAAAATAATTTATTATATTAGAGTACGAGTATGGTCCTCTTCGAAGTAGAAAAAGTTTTAGGTACTGTGTGGCAAAATGGTTTGCTACACACATTTTTAGCTTTCACTGTTTGGTTAAAATCACACTCCACTGCTTCTATTTCGATGACATATTAATTAAATTTTAAAAGTTTTTTTCAGAAGCTTTTCAACCAATTATTAATTTGGTTTGCATTAAATTTGTCATAATCATAACAATTACCGGTAATAAGGTAGCAATAAACACATCTGTGTAAATTAAGCAATGGTATTTTTAGTTCAAGTGGTTAATGCGTTGGACTACGGAGCAAGGGTTCCACCTTTAATCCTTAGAATTGACGGACCCACTTTTTAACTTTTCATTCATAGTAATGTCTAGTTCGATTAAAATCTGGTGTTTGAAATTTTTCAAGAAAAATGTGTGTACATAGTATAATTTTTTTGGTTTTAAAAATGATTGTGTTAGTTCTATCTCGCACAAGTTATTTAAGTTTTTTCTTTGAGTCAGTCTGTCTATTACACTTTATTTACACATTGTACATATGTAAGTACATACAGATAAATCACTCGACCCATTTTTTTTCAATCTGTTGTAAAATCTAACAAAAATCAGCAAACAAAAAGGGGAAAGCAGAAAAATTCCTTCGTGATCCTGCATGAAAATCTTTTTAAAAAACAATGCAATGAGTGAGCATGGATGGCAGTGAACATCCAGCAACTCTGCGTGGAATCATGTCTAGGAATATGTCAAGAACCAGATAAGAATACGTGTCGAATGTGTGAAGCAACACCATAAATATAAAGTACATTACGAGCGTCAGGCAAAGGCGAAAAAAGGACTTGGCTTTAATATTAAGTACCGATCCTGTGCACACCCCATAAATTTCCTTTCGCCTTTTTTTTTCCACTGAAACTCTTCGATTAAAGACCAACTGCGCCACTTAAACGTAGTTGCTGTTGTTCAGTAAATCAGGATTAAACGCCTAACCTCACTCGACGTGTATATCCTTTGAATTGGAACTTAATTAGAACAGAAATTTCCACTTAACTGTGTTTGTGTCTTATGGAACTTGCGCGGGTGTTATTGTAAATCCCGAGATACTGGATGAACATATAATAATAGGTGCTTGTGCGAGAACTAGGAGCAGTTCATTATCTAAAAGGATCAGTAGAATCCTTCTGTCAGTAGTGGTACTCGCTTTAAATTTCTTCCCATTTTACTCAAATGACAAGCCATCCTTTGTCTGTGCATTTTTCAAGAGTTTTTCACTACTGAGTCCTTTGGCAATGAAGGATACACTTTAGCTAAAGAGGTCACTTTTCAGTGACAAGCACTAAGAGGGGCAATATTCGTTTACTGCGCTCTCAAAAGTGCACAAAATGCAAAACTACTCTGAAGGAAAGAGGGAAAATTAACTTTTAAATTTCGTTGAAAGATACATAAAACGGTTTTCATTTGCCCTATCACTTGTTTTCATTGGTAAGGAGTTAAGGGTTGCTGTTCATTGTCAGTCGAATGTGCTGAATTGACAACACTTCTTCCCAATTGGGTTGTCAAGTTGTCTCTTGTTTTGGTCTACTTAGCTTTGTGATTGTATTACCAATTTTAGCTTTTTGGAATATCTAAGGGAAAGGGCCCTGTCTCAATGTACATACATACATACGTAGAGTGTCTACATGATACAATTGTGGGTAAAAACATGTTCATTTAAATGGGAAGGTATACGATCATCATACCTCATTTGATATTGACTAAGTTATTGCCGATGAATAGAGTGTGGATATTCAAATCTGAGAGCGCACTGGGATGACTAAATTATCTGTTGAGTTATTCAGTGAAAAGCAACTATTTATTTGCCTGTGTTCGCTTGGCATAGCTGTGAAGCAACTGAGTAAACTATTCAATCGGAGATTAAGAATAATGTGCAGTCACAGTAGAATGGAAACCTGACCGCGTTCTGGATTTGAACCCAACAAAAAGTAACAAACTGACTTAAGATATTCTAGTAATGACCAAACAGAAGACTAACATACAGACATACAATTACTGTCTGTAGAATATCAGACACTGAAAGTGCCGAATGTCCCACCCCAAAAAATATAAATACATACATCGAAAATAGGTTATAGGTCTATCGGACCCAGGGCCTAGCTTCTCACAACCATTCATATTGTGCGTCCGAAGGACAATTTATTATTTAAGAAGCATTCTCATGACTGTTGTACTCTCAGACGTTTGAAATTTGAGGTGTTGTCTAGGGATTAAAGCTGGCCTTTAAGGCCTTTACCCTCGCCTTTTGATGTCACCTCTCCCTCAGATTTGATAAGACGAATGTTTTCTTGAGAAATGGAACCTCCGCAACCAGGCAAGCGGTTCAAAAGTCCACAACCGAATGAAATTTCATATTTCTGCTGTTATTGAAGACAGTTTACCAAATCAAAATTGATAATCATTATCCTTAACGAAAGCACTTACAACAATGCCTAGATTTGTCTGTCGACCCACACTTGTCCAAAATGGATTTATTGGCAAAGGCAAAACCAAGTAAATGTTGCCAAAACCATAGAAAATCTGTTCTTCATCCATGCAGCTTCTACAGAAGTCATTTGCAAGGATGCCCTTGTATACATGATGAAGTGTCCTGTAATGACACCTATTACAATTGCTAGCAGCGTTCCTTTCTGTCTAATTAGAAAATTTGTTGCGTGTTTTATCCAGTTTGGGGCAGATCTGTTTGGAAATGAGACACGTAGTGTAATTTGTCCATAAAAGATCGGTTGAATCTACGGGGTTAAGCTTAAGTTGAAGATTAACTGTAGCGATGTGCATACCAACGCATACCTTGTCTGATAAGATTGGTAGGGTTGCTCTCCGCTGGGAAAGATCGTCGGTAATATAATTTCCTGGTTGGTCAACTATCTCGTAACCGGAGGCATTTCACGTCATTTTTGAGTTAAACTGAGTTATACTGAGGCTTGACTATCAGTATAAATGTTGACATTCCGATTGGATATTTCATTATGATTTTACCATGCACGATCTCCCCCTGGAAGACGTTACTGTAATAGGTCACACTTAAGGAGACATTTAGGCTTAGATCTTTGGAGAAGACACCTCCTGCTACTCTTAAATGATCCATTCTTATAGAATGATACGGTCCCCGTGTTTTATATCCAGTCCAGTTTAAGGGAATACGTGAACCAAAGTTCTTTTCGAACAGAAGTATTACAATTTCCGTGTTCTGCGGAGGAAATCAAATAATGTTCAGAATAGAGGTCTGTTATGTCCTAAGGCTAGACAATTGATAGTCTAAGATATGATTCTACGTACAAATATAATACTGTATATAACATGATGGGTCCAAATGTCACGTATTGCACAGAGGAAGGCTGTCAGAGTAATTCGAAGTCTAAAGTGGGTTTCGGCAAGGCTGCATACTTTCACCAATACTATTTTATTTTTCACTTATCAACAGGAAACGGAGAAATTCGATGGACTCTGACATCTGAATTCAAACACCTCGACTACGCCGACGACGTATGCCTGTTGTCACATAGAATTATGGACCTTCACCAAATGACAACAAACGTGGCGAGAGAGGCAGACGTCGGTGAAACAAACAAAAATGATCAGCCTAGGACCGAGCTCATCAGCTCATGTATGCATTGCTGGACAAACGGTTGAGAGAGTTGAGAGTTTTCAATACCTTGGGAGTATTGTCTCAACCGATGGAGGAACCAAACTGGATGTAGCCAGCCGAATAGGCAAAGCAAAATCTGCGTTTGGGATGCTATCTACAGTTTGGCGTAGCAATGCGATTAGCTTAACCACCAAGCTACGACTGTTCCGTTCCAATGTTGAGTCCGTGCTGCTATATGGATGTGGTACCTGGAGGGTGACCGCCACTATCACGAGAAAGCTGCAAACGGTCGTCAAAAGGTGTTTACGTTATATCTTTAGAATTTTCTGGCCAAACCGTATCTCTAACGAACAACTCAGAGAACGGGCCATGAACATATTCACACAACAATACGACGGCGAAAGTGGCAGTGGATTGGACATACTCTCTGAAAGGGTGACAGGTCCATAGCTAACCACGCGATGCAAAGGAACCCGCTTACTCATGATGGCAGGATACGCGGCGGTCCTAGGAGTACCTGGCGCAGAACAGTTGAGAAGGAAGTACGGCAACTGGGAAAGAGTTGGGGAGAACTGAAACACATCTCCAGAAACCGCACACGATGGTGCGTAAGCATTTTCCATGCCCTAGGACCCACAAGGGGATACAGGACTTAAGTAACATGTCCATCACGTTGTGGTGGGAGCAGCTTTTCCTATACAAAAAAAGTTGAAATACTCAATTGGATGTTCGAGGATGTTCGACTTTCAGACAATACCAAAAGTTTTTCACGGTCCCACATCTCGCGAGAGTCTGTCAAAACAAAAATTCCCTTCGTACATGGGAATGAACTTTACCTTCTTCCATTCGTGTGAGGAACATAAAACGTAGAACGTGGATGGTTGTGAAAAACCAAGCCTCGGGTTCCATTGACTTGTCAGTTCATATATTTTTGAATCCATTGAATTTGAAATCTTAATTACTAATTTGCCGATTGTTTCAAGGAAGTTACTATTACCGACAAAACTTACATCACAAATCGATATTAACGACGTCGTGATTTCCCACCACTTCCGGGAACCCTAATGTTCATCACATCCTTAGCAGACACATAAAACAAAATCGTTTCCGATTACAATGAGAATGTTATAGTCGATAGGGGAATTGCAGCCATTTCAAAATGTTCACAGGTGGCTTAACTGAGAGACAGCACAGACAGGGATGGAAAAAAGAAAAAAGAACGGCATTCACCTTGATATGCGGATATTCATGAGAATCCTGTGTATTCTTTGAGCATCCTTCCGCTTGCCTAAGGTCCAACATCCGTTTTCCCCCAAAGGTGATAATAATGCTTAAGAGGCCTCGTACCTTATGCATAGGGAATCGCATCCACTATCCACTACAGCTGGATACATATGCATGTAAAAGTAATCCTCGTGAACACGAGTCGATTGTCTTTTAGAAATGGCCGAGGCTGTGGTAGCAAAGCACCCGACTAAAGTATAGTTGTTGCACATGTAGCTCACAGGAAATGAAGCGAAAGAATAGAAATCGAGTGTACACAGAATTTTGGATTAAGTGAAACTTGCAACAACTGGGAGTTAGTAGATGTTATACTGCAGCGATTTTAGTCGACGTAAAAAATCCCCTCATTCCAATGTCCCTACGGTGTGGCTCAATAAATTTTTGTGTGGGTTCTTTAGTCGAGTTTTTGTTTCCTTTTTTTCTTTTCCTTTTATTTTGGCTTGAATTTTTTCACATGAAGTGGAGGAGTGCATTGGAAATCACATGTGCAACTGAACGTAGAAAAAAATCCTTGAGGGATTTTCACTACGGTTAGAGTTAAGGCGTCTAGTCCGGACGCTTATAGTCTCCTCAACTCGAAGGACGTTGCTGCTCTTGAAGTGTATAGAAATAATGCAAGTTTAATGTGTAGTATAGCGAAATCAATGCACGTTCTTTCATATTGTGGATAACAGGAATCGTGAGCACCAAAAGATATGAGCACTGGGATATGAGTTCGTAAAAATCATACCACTGCAATGTGCTGCTTGATATTTTGAACGGAAGTCTGCGACGAAGAGGGTGATTTCTGATTGCGATAATTTGCAGAGAGGTTTGGGTACATTTTAGTGTTCTTCTTATCTGGACTCTAAGTTGTGAGTAACGAGTTTTGTGGTAAATACAACCGAATGTATTTTCTAGTGCATCAAGTTCTCCTTTCTTTAGATCATTAGAATGTAGAGTATCAAACAGATTTCATTTATCTGCACCATAAGTGCTTTGCATTTGCAAGACTATTGAGATACCATTAATCGAAGTTTGGTCTCTTATGCTTAAAGTAAAACCGATCATTACAGTATTCATACCAATCACATCCCTGTGAGCGTTAAAAAATACCAACTATTATAATATGCAAGGATAATGATAAGATGAAGAACATCCTTCATAGAATTAAAGTAATTAATAAATATGTATAACGGGGCCAAATACAAGTTTCTTTTTAAAAATGCAATAAAATGAAGAAAATTAAATTTTGTCCATGTATTATGGCTTTATTAATAAGAGAAAACATTCCCATTAATTATGGAATACAACGTCGTTTAAGTACATGTATTGCATTTCCAAAAAGAAACTTGTATTTGGCCCACCCTGTAGTTATTCGTTAATAGATATTTCATTGCTTAGTATTTTTGGAAAATAGCTGCGTTAGACTGACTTTGTACAAAAGGATGACAAGTCAGTAACTTTGAATTGTTGATATTGCTCGGTTGTCCATCAGAGATTCCTTTCTTTATATCGGAACATAAAATTGCCAGATTGATGAGGCCATTGCATTGGACTGCCTGGGTTTTACTCGGACCCCGTCTTAGTTGTTACATGTGGGGTCGTTATATTGGTAATGAAATTCCTTCATAAATATTGAACCAACATTGCGGTAAGAAAAGTATCACTATGCTCCAACCTCTGCGATCCAACATTTCCAAACAGCACGATTTTACCTTCGTCGGCTCATAGTACGTTCCGTCAATTCTACATAAACCGGCCAGTTGATATATTTACATAGTTTCTTACGAACAAAAATCTTGTTACCATTAACAGGGCTTCAGCGGGACAACTTGTCTTAACCTGTGAGCGTTCAGATTGTCTGCCCTGAATCCCTTTTAGCGAGTCCTATTATAGGGCCATTGTTTTACTTTTGGTTGACATAAAATCTTTCTTCGATCATTTTCTTGATTTTATTACCAAAGTTTTGACCTGCAAACACCGCCAGATTCATAAATTTCGTGTTTGTATGTCAGGTAGATCCTCCATTGTTGGATTTTGATGATACTTCGTTGAAACAGTCATAAAAAGCATGTCAACTTATAAATTTGATATACATTTGTCTACTAGTCTTATAAAAATATAATGCGCGCTATGTCGGTACGTACTTACAAATGTATAAAAGAGTTTCACCAACTATATTCACAATTTTGTTGTTAGCTTCAAAACTCTTGTTTCATCTTTTGAGACAAAAATGTATTTTACTTTCATGGTCATACTGTAATAACCGTGTAACATACTCAGACATAGATCAACATAGTTATGTTATTAACTTCTTACGGTCCATTGATAGGTTATAAATAAAAAACCAAAAACCTTATGATGTTTATATTTGATTTGTAACCACGCGTCCCATATTGTATTGAAAGACCTTTGTTCGAGACGTAATAACATTTTAAAAGGTTTTACTTAACCTTCGTTTACTTAAAAAAAAGTAAGACTAAAACTTTCAAACTACAATTCAAAATAAATTATACATAAAAATAACCGACGAAGTAAAAGGAAATGCTTTATTTGGATCTGAGATCTTAAAAAAAAACTTATTGACATGTCAAAGGACGAAACTCTATTCGACGTAATAAAACAAAAAGTTTGCCTTCAAAGGATCTTAGGGAATTGGTAAGAGAAATTGGGACCGAATTGTCCTTGGGGAATACAATGTAAAAAGACACTTTGCATCCACTTTCCTTTGAAATCCCTTTTTTGTCGCCATTCTCACTTTTGGGATAAAAATTCCGTTTAAGAAAGAAAATATATAAATATGTTGGTGTATGAAAAGGATTATGTACATGTGAAGTTTTGGCTCTGTGCCTGTGAAAAGATAAAAAGTTTCAAAACAAATTTTGAATTTTGTTCTTTGTTTCATTTTTACCGAGGTTTTTCGTTTTTTGGTGAACGTTTTTAAGGAAAAATAATGTGTTAATTGTTGGCGCAATATGAGAATAAAATTTCTGTAAAAGTATTCCGACTAGATGGGCAGTTAATTGAATATTATTACTGAGACTTAGCATTTGTGAGTGAGTGTGAAACGACAGTACGTTTTTATTTATTCTACTATCCTAAGGGCATAATCGAGACGGCCTCTATTAAGTATAGGTATCACTTTCTGGTGGCTTAAATTATAAGCGAAGTAGATAAAATATATCTGAACTTTTGAGAACGAGAAGCTGTAAAAGCATAAACATTTTTGAAATCCGACCACCAACGCTGTAACTTATTTTTTACATGAAATCGAGAAAAATCATTGAGATTATTTAAAAGTCAAATGCTCTACACTTTGTTCAAACATTTTCCTTAGCCACTACCACGTGTAACATCACTATACGTTCGAGGTAATCGTAGTAATTCAGTAAATAAAAATAAGAGCTCCCCATGAACCTCTCTAGATCCATTTTACCCTTGAAATCCGACCACTACCACGCCCACTTATTCATAACTTCACTATTTGAAAAAAATAAATAAATATTTGGCGCAACATGTCGATGGGACCCAAGGCCTAGCTTCTCACAACCAATCGTGTTGTGCGTGCTATATTCTTTACACAAATGGAAGGGGCCTACTGTTTAATGCTGTATCCGAAGGGCAATTTGTTATTTGAGAAGCTTTCTCGAGACAGTTGTACTCTCGGATGTTTGTCAGACGCTCGCGAGAGGTGGGGCCATGAAAACTTTTAGGTGTTCCTCGACTGGGATTCGAACCTCGAACCCCTTGCTCCATAGTGCAACGCACTAACCACTGAGCTACGGCGCCCAGCCCCTTCACTATTTGAATTGAAATTAAAAAAACATCATTGAAATCAAATATTTAACTATTTGAATTATCTACAATTTACCCCTGCTTTATTCATAGCCTCGTCCACTTTTTAATAATAAAAAGAGCGATTTCGAACGTGCACAACGTTTACATTGAGTTACAAGTTTGAAGTTATAGTAGTAATAAAATGCCATACCTACTTTAGAAGGGCTGTTATAAAGAAATATTTCTTTGACATTATACCATCCGTTCCAGACAGATTGCACTATTAGACACCAAAGCTTAGTGGTTAGTACGTCGGACTACCGGGCAATATTCATTTTATTTTTATTTACTTTTTCACGTTTCCACATCATGCGAACTTCTTATGAAAGTACGGGCGTATAACTACCACGAAAACCTTTTGAAATGACAGTACACAGGTGGTCCTTTCAGACTCTGTCTAACCCGACCGACCAGGACCTCTAGACCTCTCCAACCGGTTTCTTGAAATAAAGGCATCCAGTCCTAATAGGATACGAAACAAAGCTCGATGGTGACTGCCAACCCAGAGCACAGATCCTACTTTAAATGTGCATTGCTATACTCTATGCAAGGGCTCACAAGCGTCACCAAGTTATGAGAAAATATTAGGGTACTTTATCTTCATCCCTTTGTGAAATGTTAAAAGTTTCGACATTGAATTCATAAGAGCCTTGCAATAAAACAACAATGTTGTCAACAAACACATCCTAATTAACATTTTATGTGCACAGAGGCGCACTAACATTTTATTATACTACAAATCGGCCCATTGCTGCAAACGTTTGCTCTCAGCTAAATCCCCCACAAAAATCTCTTTGCACACATGAGAGGAATAAAAGTGTCACTTGCCTTTATTGCAGGAGACATTCAAAATGGATTTTCCTCACCAAATGTCCTCCAACGAGAATTAAGTGGCTGTGTTAACGGTCGGCAGAAATGACCCGGACCAAGACCAATGGTTTATTAGATTTGCACTATCAGGGGATGCTTTGCTTTACTTTCTTCCCATAATTCTCTCTTAAAATCCTAACTGCAGGCAGGAGCATAAGACCTCGTAAAATTTTGTTGGTTTTTGCAATGTTACTTGAACGTCCATATTGGGACTATCTGAGGCAGCCGACCTTAAGAGCATTTGATCTAATGGAGTTGTTAAGATTTAATAAACGGTTATTTGTGCCATCCTTGTAAAGGTCAATTTCTGCGTTAATTGTTTGCTTAAGAGATTTTAACGGCACGTTGGAGGACTTTAAGGGAATTCCAGTATACATACATACATATATATGTACATGTTTACGTAGATAGATACTTATAGTTTCATCGTAAAGGTAGGCAAATACTTGAAATGTTTTTCTATTGCTGCAGTTTTATTTTCTGTTGCTCAGTGAATTCTTTCCGGGCCTCAGTTATAAGTCAATCGACATTAATTTAGACTCATGTGCTTTTAGAGAGATTGAGGAGAATTTTTTGGTAGACAATGGAAAAGAAATAAAGTGCAAGAGTCATACGCACAAATGTGCATGCTTAAGGCTTATGTAAATATTATTTAGAATTGGAGTTGAATTAATATAGTTAAAGTCTTATATGACAGACATTTTCACTGAGCCCTACAGTGAGTAAGTTGCGCGTGGTGTTGCTGTGACCCCGAAGAATGTCATATTGCCATGTGGCTAAAACGTATTGCCATATTCGGATGGACAAAGCGCACTTAAATCACCAATGAATTGCTTGGGGTAAATTTCCTTAAGATAATATCGAGATTGTGAGAGACTAGGTATTGGGTCCCATAGACCTGTCGCGCCAATTTTTTGTTTTTTACATCAAGGACTAGAAAATGTTGACTGTCACACCTACGGATTCATAAAAATCTTCTTTAATCTGGTAACCTTTCTTTACACATCCAGCACAACCAAAAGCGTAATTATCATTAGTATTAGCACAGGAATTAAAGTCGGAAATAGTGTGATCACTTTTTTCGAAATTGTAAATCCAAATTTCAGATGAAAAAAACAAAATGTGTAAAATTTCTCACAAACTTCTGTTATTCACAATAAAAAGTTGACTATATGTAGTAGGAACTGCATTCAAAGACAGTATCACTACTAGATTCAAGGACTAGAAAATCTTGAATTTTATATTATGTATTGTGGATCAAGCTGCAATAATCGGGCATTTGCAAAGTCTGCTGGTGTTTGGTGCCCCGAAATCATCCAATCAATCAAACGTAAAGTTAGCTTAATGGGTTAAGAAAATAAGGAAGACTTAAACCCCTCACACTTAGATATGTTGTTCCTTGGGTTTATATCTTTGGGGTTATACCTCCCAAACTATAGAACCTAAGTCTTGGAAGAAATATCCTACCAAAATTGTGTTCCTAATGTGAAAGGGTAGCTATTCAAATCCACATCCTTGTCGGCACAACCTCCGCACAGATCGTCCGTACTAAGTTGCACTCCTTTGTGATATTTCAGCATGTTATATTGGGTAATTCCACTCACAAGGAAGGACAAGAATTGTTTACTCATTAGAAAGATTTTCTCGGTTTTTCTTCTCTTGTAGAGTGGCTTAGTTGTAAAACAAGAGTTGAGCCTGCTCCATCTTTCATTTTCTGCTACTAATGCTTCGTTCCCAGCAGGATGGGATGTTTACTGTATTTTCACCTAAGGTGATAAACATAACATTTTCCTTTAAAATTATTTAAAAGTCCATGATTGAAATAATAACAGGGTGTCAAAAAGCCAATTTGCGCAAAACAGTGAATTAAAGTAAACAAACCAACTTTTAAATGTTTGTAGTACAGCAGAGTACATAATAAAATATTTCAGTGATGCAATTCAAGTCAAATAGTAGGCAAAAAAAAAGGGACCAAACATTTAAATAAAAAAACACATTTCTTTCGTCAATATCCGGGGTAATGTCTAATAAATATATCATTTCTGGAGAGTGTTGTGCTTTGAGAACTTTTTCGGTTCTGAAATGCCTCTACGAAGAAATGAGAGTCCGATGAGACTGCATCGTGCAAGTATATTGAAAAGGTCTTCATTCTGTTGCATCCTGTTGCAACCTTGTACGTATTTTGATATCTATATTTTTTTCATTCAATTCACTAAGCTGTAACGATTGACGCTCGATTATATTTTGACTATGAACCAAAATTTTATGAAGAATAGGTGTTGGCTGAAGTAGTTAGTCCATTGGACTATGAAGCGAAGGATTCGCTATTCGAA
The DNA here is from genome assembly GCA_963583995.1 of Xylota segnis. Lineage (NCBI taxonomy): Eukaryota > Metazoa > Arthropoda > Insecta > Diptera > Syrphidae > Xylota > Xylota segnis. The sequence goes on from OY757237.1 coordinate 82,203,426, forward strand.
TCGCAGTCGAAATACCTAAAAGATTTTTCACGGCCCAACCTCACGCGAACGTCTGACAAACATCTGAGAGTATAACTGTCATGAAATCGTTTAGATCTCTTTCCAGCAAGTAAGTAGCCTACTTAGAAAAAATGTTTTTCAGATGAGGGGTTATAAGTTTTTTTTACAATTTCGTACCACCATTGGAAAGATGCATTCTATTTCCGGAGATTTATACGGTATCTATGCAATGACGGTGTATTGTACCTATCTCGGTCGCCATTTCCATTGGACGTCCATCCTACAAAGTGAGTGTTCAGCTCAATCGTTTCGTAGCATAATTTTGTCCTTTGACCCTTGGAGTATTTAAGAGAGCCTATTAGCGATTGGTATAGGTTGTATATAGGTTTCATATATGTATGTAGAAACATATGCCTAAAGGTTGTATGTATATTAGTACATGCAGCTTTACGGGAATTACTTAAATGAATTTCTTCTCGCATATGTAAATATAAAAGACTATCAGAAGAATTCATTTCAAATTATCGTTTAAAATGGTATCACTATAATTACATTGCATTTCATCTCTGTTTAAATAATTATGGTATAATGTGTTGCGATTTTGACTATAAGGTTCAAAAGAATGAGTTATAAGTTAAATGACCACCTCGCAACCCCGCCTAGAATAGACAAATGTACATATTTTAATTTCAAATTAAATACTAATATGCTCAACAAAAGTTCCCAGTCTTTCATCGCGGAGAGTACTAATGGTGTGAATCCTGAAACAACTGACCATAACTGTATTTTAAATCGCGCTTTGGCATAACATTATAAAAGTATTCATAAGCCCTCGAGAACAAGTTCATTAGAAAAAGAAAAAAACAACTATAATGATCTATGTTGGAAAAGTCCTGTCGTTTGATAAATCTGTTATTATGCAGAGCTCTAAGTTATAATATAATAATATCAATATCAAATATTTCAGAGTCATGTTATTTAAAAATTTATTCATATGGTTGACCATGCAGACGCGTCCGATTTCGTATCTCAGACGACAAAGTATACTTAAATTTCATTTAATTAAAATTTGTTTTATTTTGTTGTCGACTTTAATTTAAATTATATTCTCTTGTTTGGATCTCGAAGTTTGTTTTTTTTTTTCACCATCGCATTTGCGTGCATAATTAAAATAAAAAAATTAAAACAATGAAAATAAACGTTTTGCTGAATGAGAGCATTTCGGCGGATAACCCGACCCCATTCTGTATTTCCCGGGAAAAATGTTTACTCATGTGTGGGTGCACTTGAAAACACGGAGAAGCTGCACGAGACAATAGGAGGGTGAAGGACTTATACATATACCATAAATATTCCGTATTAAACGCTTAGCTTGGGTCTATGGTGGTTACCTTGCACGTGTAGACACCTTCGTCCATTTTATTTGCTTTCGTAATTCCCAGAATAGCTGTGTAAACATCTTTGCTCTCTGGTGGAAGAACGGTTGTCCAAATTTCCCTGAAAAGTAAAAAATAAAAAAAATTTAATGAAAATATGAGTATTAAGTCCTCCGTACTTGAAGGGTGGGCGGAGTTTATGGTGGAAATATTATTTATTTGATGTTCTTTATGGACACATTTAAATTTATGGCTTTTCATTACTGTAATTATGGCGCAGGTCTCAGTACATACATATTTAAATCAACTTTTCAAAGAAATGTTGAATTTTAAGAAATGCTTCATCATACATTTGTTTAGAGTAGGTTGTCCGGATAAGCAAATAGATGAAATAAATTAAGTATCTCTGGCGGGTATACTATCTTCGGAGAAAGCAGTGGGATACTCGTGCTGTAACCTAGTGATAAACGAATTCCTTGTCTTCTTCCTAGTATGCATTTTTTACATTTTAAAAGTATTCGTCGAACGATATTTAATTTCATTTTTTCAGACAATTTCAAAATAAACTAAACATTTGGGTTTCTGGGCTGGGACAGATTTCCCTTTTCTACCGAATAAACTTCACCGACAACGAAGCACTAATGTCCTGCGCCTTATATGTACATACATATGTACGATAGTACGAAATCATTAAATCTAAATAGTACTATCATGATACAATGGTTGTTAGTAGAGCACTAGCGTGTCTCGGAAAAATGAAACAAAAACCATTTCTAATCTAACTATCGTTTTTTTTTTTTTTTTTTAAATTCATTTTTGTTTATTAATTCATTAATACTTACATGCTAGACAAAATTTTTTAAAACTAGCTTAACTAACTTAACTATGTTATGACTAACTTACTGGCCCTATGCGGGCGCTCTAAGCTAAACTTAATGCTTAACCTATGTCTTTCGACGTATCCTAACTAAAACAATTAATTGTTTCTTATTTTTTTTTTTTTATTTACTTCTAATTGAAACAAAGAAAATTAAGTATGTAAAGTAAAACTTTGTAAAACGAACATTTTTTTTTGATTTTATTTATTTAAAACTTAATTCTACCTTAAAATAAATCTTAAACTACTTAACCTACTTAAGCTAAAAACGTAATTAAATATGTTCTTTTTTTTGTTAGCCGACTGCTGCTATTTTTTTTTTATTTTTTTTTATTTTTTTTTTATTTTTTTTTTTTTTTTTGTTTTTGTATAAGCCGACTGCTGTGTTGGCTAAAAATATATAAATAAAACTTATGACTACAACACCTACAATCTAGACCTACAACTACCTTAGAACTATGTAAGCCGGCCAGGCTAGTTATAAAAAAAAAAATAAATAAAATGGCCAGCTTGCCCTACAAGGGCTAGCCCGGATTAAGAGGGATCGACGAGGGAGTACCAGGAAATTGTCCACTCTAATCAGATTCGCCCTGTTATAGAGGACCTCATTGGAGTAGAATTTTTTGTACTCGGACTCTGGTGTTCTGTATAAATGAAGGCAAGCCCGAAGACAAGCCCTCTCAAACACCCGAATCCTTTCCATCAAGCTTGCTCCCACGTTGAACCACACCGGACAGCCATAGGTGAGCATTGGCCGTATGAGGGCCGTGTAGCAGATTACCTTCACCCTCGCATCGAGTTGGCTGCTATAAAACAGTCTCTTTGTGAGGGCAAAAGCAGCTCGGGCTCTGGCCAAAGCAGCATCTATATGTTTGTTAAAATATAGATACTGGTCTAGCCAGATCCCAAGGTACCTGACTACACTTCTACTCGCCAATGGGCGTCCGTTAGGTCCCACGATAGAGAACTTTCGCCAATTCTTTCTGGTGTCCCTTGAGGCCCCAGATAACGGCGTTCTGAACAGGATGGTTTCCGATTTCTGGAAGTTGATCTTTAACTTCCAGTCATCGCAATATCGCTGGATATTGTCGAAGTCACATTGCAAGAGAGTTGCAATGACTTCGACCTTAGGACCTGACCTGTACGCAATCAAGTCGTCTGCGTACGCAATAGCATGGTGAAGAGAACCTATCAAATCACTTGTGTAAATGTTGAACAGGATAGGCGAATTAACCGCACCCTGTTGCAGACCTTTTTTAATTTGAAACGTGCCAGCAGAAGTCACGTTGCCATTTTTCACAACGAACTGTCTACTGGTGAGCATATTGCAGATAATGTACATAAGTGGTTTGCTGATACCCAGCCTGCTCAACTTGTAGAAGAGCCCCTCCAACCATACGGTATCGAAGGCTTTCTCCAAGTCAACCAGGCAGGCACCCGTGCATTGATTCTTGCTTTTATTCCATTGGACGTCCGACACCAGTTTAGACGCGGCATGTAGGGTATCATGCCCGCCTTAAAACCGAATTGGTTGTCCGGAATTATGTGTTTGTCCTCAACCCACTTATTCAGGGCTCTTTGAATAACTTTCTCGAATACCTTGCTGATGTTCGGAAGGAGACTTATCGACCGGAGATTTGCCGGATTGGAGGTGTCTTTTCCCCTTTTGGGAATGGGCTGCACCACTGCTGTCTTCCAATGCGCCGGATAATGCGCATTATTCAGCGCATTGTTAAACAGGGTGGTGTATATGTCTACCGCTTCTAGAGGGAGGTGTCTGAGCACAATGTTCGGAATTCCGTCGATTCCCACGGATTTCTTACTCCTCAGTGAGACGAAGATCGCTTGGAGTTCTACCTTCGATATGAACGGGGGGTGAACCCTGTCATTGGCGATGGCATTGTTTGCCATGTTCCCTTCATTGAACACGGTGAAACCAGTGTTCTCAGATCGCCATTCCTGCATATCATTTCGAAGGTAGAAGTTGTGCACAAGGACGCGATTTTCCAGGTCATGGTTCGGGCGAACGCTATCATTCACCTTGTACACTTCCTGGAAAGTCGCTCCTATAGCCTCTACTTTCTCCTGCGGATCTTCTATCACAAAGAAGTCGTCATCCTCGACAGCGTTATCTGGATCTATGCCTGCTGTTGTAAGAATTCGTTCGTTGTTCGTTGTTCGGGGTATCTTAAGACACGGAAGGTCGTTGATGTTCTTTCTCCGAAACACCTTATTGATCTGCGGGAACATGCTTGGATTATTGGCTCTTATGGCCGAAATCTTCCCGTTCCAATGCGCATTAACCGTCATTCTATAGTTCTCTTTGGTCAATTTTTGGAGATTTTTGATCAACGACTTCAGTGTCCTAACCTCCGAGTTGTGTCTGTCAGCAAACTGCCTGTACAAGGTTTTTAATCTCGACAGGAGTCTACTTTTCTGTCGGTGTAGTGCGTCGATTGTCGCGTTGCGGAATATGTCGGCGTTGTCAGCGTGTTGATACCGAGGTATCGTACTGTCCATCGTTCGTTTGATTGTCTCGTCCAATTGTCTCAGATATCTGTCAATCTCCTCGTTTGACAGGTTCCTGTTGGACGGTGGGTAGAGCGAGTTCGAGGAGAGTGCTCTAGTCAGTACTCGGGAGTTGTAGGTGTGCGTTTGAACAAACTCTTCCAGTTCCGCAATCTCGTTGGGAATCGTTATTTCGGCACTAAGTCCGCAATGGTCACTGTCGTACACAAAAGTGTGCAAACAGTTCATAGTCTGTCGGTCCGTGTCGGTCAGTTGTAGCCGTACGTCGAACAGCATGAGATCCAGATAAGAGCCGCCTCTGGGAAAGGACGGAATGTCCGATGCTTTCACATCGAGTCTAAACTCGACATTGTGCTGACCCCACCAATTAAATAGTAGGTTCCCTCTAGGATTTGGTGTGTTATTTCCCCAATCCCTATGTTTCGCGTTCAAATCTCCGGCCATGAGATAGTAATTCTCCTCCGACTCCAGCCTTAGGTATCGGAAAAGTGATTCGAGCTCTGAAATAAATAAGGAAGGTTGAGTAGCTTCAGGTGCATAGACCGAGACCACGTACATCTTCTTTCCACTATGGAGAGGGATGCACACGATGCACGCTTCCAGCACCTGGAACCTTCGCACTTCACCACTGTACACTGTCTTGTAACGTAGCTCTTTACGCACGAAGATCGCGACACCACCTCCTTGGGTGGAGTTGGGCCGGTCTCTTCTTATTATATTATATTTATTGTTCCTTAATTTATGTCTCTGAGTTAGCTTAGTTTCGCTAATCAGAAGCAAATCAGGATTTTTATCGTCTAACAACCTAAAAAGTGAGTTCCTACGTTCTATCCTTATCAGTGAATTCACATTCACCGCAAGGATCTTTAAGGGAGTCTCCGCCGTGGTACCCATTACGACTGGAGGTGCGCTAGGCCCGGCAGAAGCGCGTAGATTTGGTCCACCCGCGTCGCCTGCTCTTGTATCTGACGTTGAAGTTGGCCCATCTGCCCTTGGATTGAGAGCAAGATAGCCATCAGATCAGCATTCGCCTCAGGTGCTTTAGGCACTGACGCCTTTGGAGCAGCCTTTGGCAGTTGTTTTTGCGTCTTGCCCTGACCCGACGCCATTTGGGCGTAGGTCAACTGGGGTGTGACGGCTTGGGAGATTAGAGCGGGACCAGGTGGACGTTTCACCTCGATCTTCTGCTGACGAACCAGATTTACTTTCTTTATGAGCTGGAACTTAGGGCAACCCCGATAGTTAGCGGTGTGCCCCGTGTTCCTGCATAGAGCACACGAGAGTTGCTCCTTGTCAGCAGCCCTATCCTTACCCAGAGGGCAATCTTCTGCCTTGTGGTCTTTACTGCACTTGACACATCGAGGCTGCATGTCACAGTTCGACGCGGCGTGCCCGAACCTCTGGCAGCGAACGCATTGTAAGATGCTTTCGCTCCTTCTTAATTTATCCCACCGTACAACCTGGTGGTCGAGGACTTTAATGCCTCTTAGACCATCCAGTTTGCTGCTGGGAGACAGCTGGACAAGGAAGAACGGTAACTTCCGGTTCTCCCTCTTCGCCTTTGCCGTGATAAAAGGCTTGACCCCTACGAAATCGAGGCCGTCGCACTTTTTATCTTTCAGCAACTTAAGGATCTCCTCCGGCTCGGTAGACGGTTCCAACCCCTTCAAAAGCACCGTTTGGAGCTTTTCCCCTTTCGGGGTGAAGGAGAAGAACTCCGTCGTCGAGTCCCTCAATAAATTTTTAATTTTATGGTAATCAGTTAAATTTTCGCACTGAATAGCGTGCCTATCATTGGAATACCTAATTATGGTAAATTTATTGCCTATGGCCGACTTACATAGATCCTTTGTCTCTTTCACCTCCAATTTGTAAGTGTTGATTGGTGGCACTCGTTGCTTTGTTGTCTTCTGTTGCTGTTGTTGATGCTGTTGTGTCTGCTGCTTCTGTTGTGTCTGCTGCTGCTGTTGTCTCTGCTGCTGTTGAAGTTGTTGTTGCTGTTGCTGCTTCTGCTGTGTCGATTGCTGTAGCAGCTGTTTTTGTTTCGGCTGCTGCGCCTTCTGCTGCTGTTGCTTTGGCAACTGCTGTTTTATTTGCTGCCGTTGTTGCGATAGTTTTTGTTGTTGTTGCTGATTGGTTTTTTGCAGCTGTTGCTCTTGTTGTTGTTGTTGTTGTTTTTTCAGCTGCTGACGCTGCAGCTCCTCGTCATGTTCCCTTTGTCTTCTAGCCGTTTGTTTGGCCTTGATTTGCATGACCTTCTGCTGCAGCAGCTGAATGCTGCTGCACAGGTTCTCCAGTGTTTCGTCCTCGTCCTCTGATTCGGAGGTGGCTAATTTACCATAGGTGTTATTATCACCCATGTAACGTCCTTCCCCGCCGTCGGAGACGTATGGGAAATTCTCTTCCTCGTCAGTGGTTTCAAGCTGCCTTGCTGATGACGTTGACGCCCCCCCCTTTGCTTCTGCAGGCAGCTTTACTGCAGAGCGTGATAGCGAGGGGCGCTTTAATAGATTCGGTGATGGCTTCAGTTTCCTCCTCCTCTTCACCGATCCTTCGGTGGCGACGACAACTGAATAGCCGGACGTGGATGCCGTATTTTCATCGGCAGATGTTTGTTTGTCCGCACCTCCCGCTATTGGGAGTGCGGACCGTTGACTTTCGTCCATCGCGTGACACTTGTGGCTTAGTCACTGTTTTTATGTGTTTTGTTTATTGAACAAAAATAAAAAAAAGTACTTTTTGTTTTGGCACTAGCCGGTATTGAACCCGCGTTCTCCCGATTACTGGTCACTGCTACTTGCACTGCGCCAACTGGGCTCTCGTGCCACTTTACACTTTTTGCGCACTTAAAGATCACTATATTATTACGGAAAATAGCCGAAACACTTCTCTCCACGATGATGGTCTGTGAACGACTGCTGGTCTGATCACTTATCACTGCCACTTGCACTACGCCAATTAGGCTCTCGTGCCACTGCAGATTTTTTTCGTACTTAATAAACACTTCTTATTCACTGTGGAGGCCGAAACACGTCTTTATCGCACTATGGTCTGTGAACGACTGTGATCTAACTATCGTTATAACTGGTCTTATGGACGGATTCCTTATCCTGATCTTTGGCTACAAGAGTAGACAGTGTGGTCCATCCATATATAGTACATATTTAGTGGCACCACGAATTTGAACACCATCTAGGGCCACTTCAAACCAACCAACCAAATAGCTAAATAGGCGTACATATGTACATACGTACATTAATATCACTATAAAATATGAGTCGATGGCTGTATTATTCAATATGTGAAAAAAAAAGTACCTACTCAAAAATATTTTCTCTCGAAAACAATAACGTTTTCAAATACTTATACTTTATCCTAAGAGTATATTAAGTTTTCATATTTTTATACCCCATCCTAATGGCATATTTAGTTTGATAGATATTTAGTTTGTAACATAAAAAAAAAATAGCGGTAACATTATTAAAATCCGCCCACTGCCACGCCCACTTTTCATAACTTTACTATTTTATATGAAATCAAAAAAAATTATGAAGCTCAAATATTTACATATTCGAATTATCGTCAATTCACATTCGAAGATACCGTTGTAGTCCGACAAATGCCGTAGGACCACGCCCACTTTATACGAGCTACATTATCACGAGGGTAGGATGTCGAACGATTCGTTTCTGACAGATTGTAGTTTTTCTATATGTTTTTACAAGTATTGATTTTCTGATAAACTTCGAACTCGAGATTTTAAACAGAATTGATATTACTATGATAGAGAAGTGTCCGTTTGTATACTCAACTTCAGTCTAAACGGCTGAACGGATTTGCTTCAAGCCTTATATCTGTAGCGTGCGGGCCACATTTCGATTCGAAATCTTTCTTATGAGTTTCCTGCTTAACTCAAGTAATGATTTTCAGAAAACAGCGGATTTTGCTAAATTTCGTGTGTGGATTCAGATATTTGCTGATAGATGGCATACCACGTTTTTCTAATAAACTTCAACTTTTCTTCAAAATTTTTATTAGAAATCGACAAAAATTGTTAAAAAAATAGTATAGTGCTTAAAGTTCTCCATAATTCATCTGAACAACAAACATATGTATATGAATAGACGCGCCTATTTGTTGTGACCATTTTTAAAAGAAAATGTTTCTATAATCTTCTCGATAACATGATGTAGAATGCCACGCCTACTGTATTAAGCCTCATGTGTAACAAAAACAAAACTTAAATTTCAATGTTCATAAGAATGTAAAGTGTACACGACAGTTGTGTTTTTTTGTTATTCAATTTAAAATCAAAAAGCTTAATGTGTTGTGTATGATATGAATGCGTAGGCATTTATTTAAATTTGTGCACTCTAAGCTTATGCATTTATAATTTGTCAAAAGCAAAATGTTTGTTGTTTATCCTTGTCCAATCTAAACAAATTTATTCCATAAATCACATTTCTAATTCCATGAGGAAAGAAAGTTCGTTTTGTCCAAAGCTCTGTTCAAATGCATGAGACACAATATTGACGTTGGGAAATTTAGTAAGAAGTGAATCTCAAAACAGACTTTTCCGTACAAATTGAAGAGAACCCTAATTTCTTAAACTCAATTCTCATCTTGAACAAAACCTCAAATGTAGGTATTAAATTTTGTCAACGCGTACTAAGTTCTCCCCAGATTGGAAGCAGTTGACGAAGTCCATATTTACCAAATTCTCTTTCAAGAAGGAACAATAAATTTTGCATTTTCAATGGAACGCCCCATCTCCGGACTGCAGTTAAAATAGATGAAGATTCCATTCTATTTGAGACGTAATTACGGAAGCAAAAGACCACAAATTTCCTCCCACAGAATCATTTATGTAGGTACACACACGCACAGGACACAGACTCAATTCGATTTAAATTCAAATAAATCAAATGAGTCAGATGAATCAAAATTTGATTAGAGTCTTTGGCATCAGAACGACGAGGGTAATGTAACGTGTAAGCCGGAAGCATTTCAGATATTCTCTCGCTCAAAGACTTTGTCCTCCTCGATTACTCCCCAGACCTTTAAATGCACACCATACAATCAGAACCAGGCACAACACTTACGAGCAAACAAATACCTTTAAGAATTGAATGAAGATATTCCAGGGATTTCAAAGGAACTATTTCCTACAAGAAGACAACGCAGGCAGGGAAGCATTCAAATCACCGATTCCCATTAACTCGAAGCCCTATTTTGCAATTTTTGAAGGGGCTTCCGGCAGTTCGTTTTTTTTTCTCCCTCTGGCTCATTACCCAGGAAATGGAATGTACCTTAGACAGCTATCGGTAGTACTGTTTATTCAAGTGAATGACCATTTCCTCATCCCCGCCGACGATAGTCTGGGAGAAATAATACAAATTGAGTCCTTTCTTCCTTTTTTCATTTGTTCGTAGCTGTTCCATGTACGAGAAGAATCCTTGCCGGTAAGATTCCATCAAACATTCGCTGCTGTCACAAATTTTATCCCTCTCATGATCATAATCGTTGGCCAGTAGCATCTCCATTCTTCTCCGATTTTCCAGTTTTTTTCACTTCTGGATGGATTCTTGGTTGTCAGCAGAATTTTCCTTGTCCTTATCCAGATATTTTTTTTGTTTTGTGTTTTATTAGCCAAAGAGCAAGTAGACGAAGAGAAAAGGTCCTTCAATTGGTCGCCAAAGGGAATGAGGCATCGACCTTATACATTGGACGTACGCAACACATCTACTTATGTAGGACTATAATATCGGTAAGTCATCTTAAAATTATTTGTTCTTCTACTAAGGTCCCGGCGATTATTGAAGTGTATAAAATCGGCTTAGTCTTCTTGGCTAGGAGCAGGAGAGCACTCTCCTATTATCACAGCACACTGTGATATTTTCCGGTCAATCAAGGCCCGTTTTTTCTCTCTCTCTCTCTTGTCTGATTTATCCTTTCGTTCTCATATGCCAATTTATACCCTAGCAGAAGGACGACGAAAAATCACCAACAACAATCCTATTTGAGCGGATTAGATTTTCCTGAATATTCCGAGTAGGATATTTGCATTCATTTGCATGCGAATTTGATGTAATAACGGCACCAAAGATAGGAATATGGACTCGAAGACAGTGAACTGATAATGCATATGCGAACAATACCAATAATCAGGAATCTGTTGCACTGTTGTGGATTTGAAGTTGCTTGGCATAAACCTAAATTTGCTAGTGTTATATGCAAATGAAGACATAACGTAATAATCCCTCTATATCCGTTGGTGCGCTTGTAACATGGCAAGGCTGCATCTGTTGAATGTGGATTGAAATTAAGGTTGCCATGGATGTATGTGTCTTAGAGATTGAGATATTGGTAAGCACCATGATTGTAATAAGCCTATAATCTGGGTGTTAATAGATTGAAAACTGAATGCAATTGGAATTTAAATTGTCTTATAAGGAGCATTGATAAATGACTAAGAAACAGATACAAGATAACCCTTTGTATACATAAATAGGATGAGATCGTTCAAAGGTTGATGCACCCTAACCCTTAAGACAGAGTTGCACATACATATGAGTGAACTGATATGAGAAATATTCAATATATTCAGATACAAGCCCATACGATTGAAATTACAAATTTGTTGGCTAATTTGTTTTATGGTCTAGAGGGGCATACATTGATAAGCCTGAGGATAATTATAAAGTTGATATCCAGAACAGATTATCAAGTTAAAACCACATATAAAGAGTTTTTGTGTAGGGCATTTGGTATAAATACAAATTTTTTTTTTCTAAACTTGTTACCTTTCACGAAAGTTCTTTTAACGGTTAGTGCATCGGATCGCAAGTTTTTAAATAGAGAATTACGGACAGGAAGCCATTTTTCCTTTTTCTGTATGTCACCAGTTTTTGGGCCTTAAATTTTGAGTTAGGAGGATGAAAATTTGTTCATTAATTTTTAAATCCGATCATTGCCACACCCACTTTTTCATAACTAGAATATCATTTAGACCAAATATTTGGGAGTTCAATTTCATTCATAAGTAGTCCTTAGCCGCGTCCATTTCTTGGGGCGTCGTTTTCATCAAAAACCGATTTGCACGTTCGTTATCGTAGTAATTTAAGAAATAAATGCAATACGGCGAAGCCCACTTTATAAGGATGCATACGAAAGACGGTAGGGTATCATAAGATCCGTTTTAAATGACTTGTAGCATTTCTACATATTTTAAAATCCTAGCTGAACAAAGATTTACTGGTTCTTTTAAAAAACTAAGACTTGGATGAAGTCAAACACCTACTTGAAACCTGTCACCATTCAACATAATGAACAAAGTCAAATACCTAATACATTTAAATCGTGATAATCAAGACAAGAATATGAATCCTTCGATGAAACTGCATCTGTAAACTGTAAGAAACTTTAGTGTAGGGCACAATCGTCCTTCTCCTCAAGTCATACCAGACTAAGCTGATTGATTTGCATAGGTGGTGTTAAATGTATAGTTGATAATGTCTTTAAATTAAAAGCCTAGTCTGACTATAGACGTACATACGGATTGTTGACCAGTAACACACATCCCAAATGTCTGGCAAGAAATCCTGAGAAGGCGGACACACACCAGGGGCGTTCCCTACGTGTAATCTACGATGACGTCCAGTGTCCGGGCTGACGGCACCATATTTGAGCTATTTCAACGAATTCAACCTGGACGATGATAACCAAAAGAGAAAAATGTTCAAACTTACGTAAAAAGCTGGAAGTCTGATCTATTTCAAACAGCTGGAAACGACTTGTAAAGAGAGTGAAAGAACGTATTTCTAAGATTTAGACCTAGTCCACCAGAAAGGAGATCCAATCAATTGTGCCAATTATAGAGTAACAGACACTTCTTGTCTGCCATATTTTTTTAAGTCAGGAAAGTACACACCCTCTTTACATTGACTTTAAGGTTGCATATTCATTTAGAATCTTTAAACTGATTTTAGGAACCCTACCAAACTTGTCCATTTGTCGAAAATGACGATGGAAAACGCTTAATGTTATAGAAGTTCTCGTCAAAGTGATGTAGTTTTTAATATTACACTTAAAAGAATTGTGCAAAACTTACAAAAGAACAGCGGAGAATTCGAGCTATCATACCAAACATACTTTCCTGGACTAAATTCCATATTTTTCCCAAACTGTAGTCACATAAGTAAGTCACGTATGTAAGTCAACACACGCCACGATCATGATGTTTGATATGTTTGATATAGCACTTCAATTTTAGATCTTAAAATAAGCAATACACACTATTTCTAGAACTGAAATAAAAATTACAACCCTTGTGATGGAATGTTTTAGATTATGGGGTTCCGAAAAGGTATCCTGCCGGGCTGAATGCAAGTAAGTACAGATGTCTGATTGTTGTGATTTGTTCGTCACTTCATAGGTAACTTCTTACGACGATTAGGTAATGCCTTTCTTTAAACTTGAATGGAGTCATCAGAACTTAAGTTACTTATTTCAAGGGGAAATCAATTATATATATCATAGTTACTTTTTTTTTTTTGCTAAAGTGTAATGTTGATATATGTAAGTCTGATACAACTAAAAGGGCAGACGGGCTGTGCCCGGCTCGGTTTTTGAGATTTTTCCATCTAAATGAACTGACGACTTGTAACGCCAGAAACATTGTCCGATTTCAAAGAAGCTATTGTTGATTCAATTAGTCCTTGGGTTTGTTGACAGGCAATGATAAATCCCAGTTATCAGTTGCATAAAATGTTAAGATTTTAAAATATATACATATAGTATAGGTATAAATTTTTACCACTTAGTTCAGAGCTTTATCTTTAGATGTAACAATGCAATTACGGATGTTTTTCACAATGTTTCGTCAATACCTGTATATATTTCTTAGATGCGTATGTGATTTGCGATGGAGGTACCTGTCAGTATTGCTTCATATGTCGTGAACAACTCAAAGATACTGCCTGTTAACTGGCCTGTTTCATGTGATTTTTCACATTATACACTTATGCTGAGCACACATTCTACTCAGGCAGTATGGGTGAAAGTAGATACGTCGAAGGTTATTTGTTTAATAGTATAAAATAAACCACAATGAAATTGGATAATGAATTCAAACAAATTACGAATACCAATATTTTGGGTAGCGCTAACTCACTCCTTTGCATTCCTTTGCATTTTGTTTACAAATACATGTACATACTCTAAAAGAAACGACAACGTACAAAAAGAACTTCAATTATATTTATAACTATTAAGTAATCGCTTTACTTAAATATCAGTCACTGCTTTCTGGTGTACATAGCAACAAATTAGTGGTATAGCCTTGCAATTTTATTTATGGTAAATGGAACCCTTGAGGAGTTGTACCTTCATTAACATCAAAAAGCTTACTTAAAGTTTATATCGTCTTGTAATAATTTCAGTTATCATTAAAAAATTTACGACAAAAACTTTCAAGTGGAATCATTCAGAAAACTTTTTCCTTTCTGGAAAAAAATATGTTTTTAAACGTTTTTCTGGTTTGCATTTTGTGTTTTTTCCCAAAGCGTGCATCATGAAGTTGATCGACTTTCAAGGACTTAATTAAGTTTTGCAATCAATGCTCTTGCTCTTGTACTCGTTTAAAAATTTGTGTTCCGTGAATACACACCATTGCCTCTTATGGTCTTGTGGTATTACAATATTGAGTACTGTACGTGCATATAAATCAAGGTGTCTTGTAGGGTCATCAAGTCTTCAATACTAAATGAAAACACACCAACAATGTTTATGAGTTCAAACCATAGAAACGATTTCCTAGAGAAACCAATTCCCTTTTTCAATAATACACACACCCCAGACCATTAAATTTTCATTACTCTCGCAAAGAAGTTTCCAACTCTGTTAGCTTCTTCCCCAATTTAAAAACCAAATTTAAGGATTTAAATGAAATTTATTGCTCTTTGAAAGCGCCACAAACATATTGCACACATACTAGCCCGAATCCCGAAAACCAACAACAGCAGCAATCAAATGCTGTACACAATCCACAGAATCGTCTCTAACACTCACATATCCGACACAGCACATTACTTTTTCTCTTCGTCCTGACTACCGCCAACAGCATCCTTACTAGACGACGATGTGAAATAGGAACCCGTTGGCTCAATTGAAACCAATCTCTCGGTTGACTCCTGTTTGGGAGGTGCTGGTGCACTTATGGTAAGAATGCCATCCGAAGATAACGTCGAAACCACGGTGGCAGGATCGTAGCCCCGGGGCAATCGATATTTTCTAATAAATTCACGACTTATACAAAACGGTCCCGTATCTCGGTCATGATCTCGCTTCTGTTTACCTTCCAAAATAATGGTTTCGTTAAGTGTTTTGATGGTAATTTCCTCCGCTTTAAAGTGATGAACATCCATGACGACCTTGAAACCGTTCTTCTGGTCGACGGTCACTTTGCTGGTTAGACAGCTGCGATGGCACCATGGATCCCATTTCGAATGATGACGACGATGAAATAAATCACAGACGCTGCTGTTGAAAGTGCAGTGATGATGGGAAAAGTCCTTATCCCAATCCCAATCCCAGTCGTGATGAAACCAATCGTCCCAGCAAGCGGGGAGGAGTGACATTTTTTCGGGTTCTATGCGCCGTGATGGAACGGGAACAGTGTTGTATTCACTTCACGTGCTGAAGTTGCACTGTATACATGAACGGACTTTTACATGTTCGCCTTTCTCTGTTCTATTTTTGTCAGGAATATTGCACACAGAATATTGTCGTGTCCTAGGTCGCTCGCACGTGTGACGGTCGAGAGGGTGCAGTTGTCACTGTCGTTTTACCAGGTCAAATTGGCAGGCAGGGCTACAAAACATTTTTAAAGTTTCTTGTTTTTATTTTGTTTGTGTGCCTAAAATTTAATAATTAATTGTGCTTCAGGATATGGTGGGGAATAGTAATGTAGGCTAGAATGGGCTTTTAATCAGGCTGAGTAAAATCTATACCAGAAATATTTTGGAAACTGTTTGAGAACTTGGAACATTTTAACCTACACCTCTCATTATGGAAAAGTCTATAAAAATACTTAAAATCATCACAAACTGGTTGTCATGGGTGCAATTAAAACGTATTAGGGCAATGCTGAGGTCTGTCTATCTGCAAAAACCCAAAACAAACATAAAAGATGTAGGTCAACAAAATTAAGATGATATCTGAACCTAATTGATACAGGTAGCGTTCAATCAAGAGACAACTTAAGGTACAAACATCTTACCTTCACAAATGCCGCATTTTGTCTTCTACTACACTATGCTTGGGCTCAAGGTGTTAAGTTAAGATTACAAGATTACTGAAAATATTCCACGAGTTGAGTAGGACGTCAGAAATATCTGAAAATTTGTCGCAAATTCTTCAAGATGTGTCATAATCAAAGTAAAACTCTATTTTACGCGTTGAAGGCTATGTTGACAGTCGCACTGAGGTCGGATTTTTGAATCATAGCTTTAGGAGTACTCTTATAATGTAATAATAAATCCATCGAATACTTAGATGTTGTTATGCATGAAACTATATTCGTCTTCCTTGAGATTATAACGATGCGTCACCAAAGTAAAACCTGCCAATCAAAAACGAAGAACATAATGTGAACATGATACTTTACCTAATTTAAAAACTCTTTCAAGTTTGTGAGGTGTGTTATTTAAACAGTAATCTTATACTATCAACGACTACGGGATGAAATCCGTCTTTGAATAATTCCTTGTTTTCAAAAGAAATACAACAGATGTGTATTGTATTGTGAAAAGCAACAATTTTTTTTCAAAAATTTGGGAAAATATACACACAACAAAGACATCTTTACTGAGGATGTACATATATTCAATTACCAGATGTCATTTCTGACTCCCTCTACAGTCAATGTAATTTAAATCTTTCATAGACTTTGGTATGGAAACTCGTGTGTAAAGCATTTTAGTATTCTCTTGAACTAGAAAGGACCTCTCTACTTAGGGTATATTAGGTAGCTCTACTGGGCAAAGACACTAGAAAATAATAGTATCTAGAAAGGGAATGTGCGAATTTTCGTGAACTCTGCGTACCAACTCCAAGAAGTAGTAAAGCTTCTTCCAAAGCTTTTCACAATCTCACACACTGTCTTCATTGTCACCAACATTAAGCATAGAATCAGGTTTAATGAAAAGAGCTGGATGTTTCATATTGGATAATACATATGACCATAGTCCGATGTAGTATTTTTACTTGCACCTACATATAGGGCAAGTATTGCAATAGTGTTTAAACATCGTTCATGTGTTTTGAAAATCTCTAGACTCGTAGTTAAAAGCTTTCCTACTTTGTTTAAAGTGAAAGTATCTGAAACTACAAGTTTGTTCAAAAGCGATGCTTCTCGCTTTAGTTCAGAGTCTTAGAGCTGTATGAAAGTGTTTTCAAACATTGCTTTCTAAAACCGATTTGCTGAAACTAGATTCATTTAAAGTTTAAACTGAGAAAAACTTATTTATACTTTGTATGTATATTCAATTCGATACATAGTTTGTAGCACAGGGATATACAACATAAAGTGATTGTAGATACAGGTACATATAATTGTGATCAACATTAATAGCCTGTATATATCTGGGATTATGGAATTTTATATCCGGGTCTACCAGTGTTTAGAAAACCGCCCACTTTTAGAAACAATGCCTACATTTTAGAAACTTCATACTTTTACAAGAAATCGAAAAAATCATTCAAAACATGTATCTAGTTTCGGTTAAAGGGGCTACCAGTATGTAACACCAGCATACTAAGGCCAGAAGTAGTATGTATATGTTTTTAAGCCCACATCCATATTTTTAGTACCTAACAATTTGTATTAGGGTGGATGGATACCGCTTAAGGGAAGGAATCTCTCAATCTCACTCCTAGGTATTTTAAAAATACAGTGGACGCGCGATATAGTGAACATCGATATAGTAAACACTCCAATATAGTGAACGCTCAATATTTTATACAGGGTATTCTAAATAGTGAACAGAAAAATCTCTCCACAGTGAACCTATGTACACATGTTTTTTTTTTTAATTTGGCAGTAGCATCGGACAAATTAGGAGCTTCAGTCATTGCGAAATGCTTGAAAAACGTTCTTTTCTTTTGAAGAAGACCCGAAAGACGATTTTTAGGATGAAGATGAAATACCTCTTAGTATTCTTCGCAACAATTTACCGTCTTATACTAACTCATTGGCCACGGAAGAGTAATGAATCTTGTGAACCATATAACAGCACTAAATAGCACATGCGGCACCCGATTTGAGTAATTAGAACGAAGATCAGGTATCTTTAGATATTGAAGAAGATGAAAACGAAAAAGAACAGCAACCAGATGTAGATCATCCGATTTGTTCAGTGTCTTCTAGAGATGCTGTTTAATTATTTGAGAAAGCACTTCAATGGGCAACTAGCAATAAAGGGGATTACGCGGATGATTTGGTTCTTAAAAGGTTACGAGAAAAGGCTATATTGATTGACACAAATTCAAAGAAAAAGTAAACGAAGATGACTAACTATTTTAGCACAGCTTAAGTTTGTTGTACTTTTGTTTTTTAAGTACATAGAAAGTATGTATGTTGTGTTTTACGTTTTTTTACGGATAAGTTGTTTTTGTTAAAAATAAAATATTCTTTTTTATAAATATTGGCTTGATTTAAGATGAATTGTATGTAAAACGATACACGTTTTGATGAAATTTTCTTCAAGGAGTCTACGCTCGTTACAACGAACAATCTCGCTCCAGTGAACAGGCCTGGTTTTTATTAGTTCACTATATCGTTCGTCTACTACATTGACATGAAGTGAGAAAGTGATGAATCGAGTGACTTTTCGAGTATAGTTTGATTCAAAAAGGTTAATGTTTTTTCGATCAAACCAGTTCATATACATAAGTATGTACTTCTGTATGTACAGTGTGTGCAATGATGTAGCATACCAGGAATACAGAATTTGAAGCTATTATTTTCCAACAACAAATAAGTAGAAATACTTCAATACTTCACAGTACAGCTGAAGTAGATTTTAATTAGGAGCATTGTGTATAATTTCTACATTTCAAAAAATTGAAAACAGGAGTTCTCATCGACCCAAACAATTATTACTAGATGTGGAAAATCCGGATTCGTCACAACCGATATTTTACGATTTCCGCTTCCGTATTCACGCAATTTTAAGTACGAACTCTTACGGCTACTACGTATGTATTTTACATATCACCCTTTTGTCTATCAAAATTTATATATTCATACTTAAGTCACAATTGTGGAGGTCCATAGCTCCCAAGTGCTAATTATTCAAGTTGGGTGATGATTTTCCATATTCCACATTTTTAAGTGGTAATAACATCAACAAGAGCGATATGTCATAAAACTGTCATCAGTTTCGGTGCCCTACCGCAAGGGAAGAGTTTCCTACCCCTGAAAGTTTGATCAATAACCATCGCCACATCTATTTTCATCGAAATCCACTACGAATGTATTCCGTGACCTTCGTTAAATTATTGATATTATAAAACAGCCCAGAGTTGTTGCCAACGTCGTTACCAACCAACAAAAAGCGGAAATCGCTACAGCTCTCAATCGTTGTCACTTTGAATCCTTTGGAGCGTAAATCGCTTGCACATAACCACATCTAGAACCAGTTCATTGTCGTTACGGTTTTATTGCTCGAGCTCAGAGCACGCCTATCAAATATCTTCGATAGACCATAAACTTATATGTATTCTGCCCGCCATACATACATCTAAGTGACACGATCCGGCAAAAGCTGACAAAACATCAAAATTAAATGTCCATCGTAAAAACGAGTCCTAGCAGTTAAGTTAATAAGATTGTGCCTCCGTTTGTACTACATCGCCTGCCGCCCGAGTTAGTGGTGCTCCTTTTTTTAGGATTTTTCGGTGTTCATCATTCCCTCTGTGCAATAAAATGCCCACCATCCGGAAACGTAAAAAGCCTGCATCATTCGAATGGCCGCGCCCAGCCGTACATTGTTGTCAATCCATCTGACAGGAGTGAATATTAGATAAGGACCTCCGTGTGGTATGTAGCAAAATGGACAGCAAATCAGAGGTGCAAAGCAGCTTCGGTGGCGCGTTTCGTTTTTTATTACTGCGAACCCTTTATGGCACCACCGGAAATTGCTTTAGCTACTAGTCTGGGGTTGGTAATGGCCTCGCCAGAAGGCAGCAAGCAGCAACAAAAATACACCTCTGTGTCATCGCAACCACCACAGCACCACACCACCATAACAATCGCTCGCATCTTTCCCCATTGTGTAATGTCCAATTGTGTCCTTTTTGCAATTAATGGGCCTTTTAACCGATGGAACATCCTACTGGCAGCCATTACCATGTCTGCCGCCGCTCCTCGGCACGCCTCGTCTTCTGATGTTTTGCCTGGCTTTTAGATTCAATTTGATTGCGGTTACTGATGAAGTAAAATGCATTCTAAAATGGGCAAAATACTCGTAACATTCGAAAAAGCGGCATTGGCAGACAGGAAGCATTGTTGCCGAGGACAACGGTGCATCGGATGCTGGCTTACTTTTGCTTTGTTCTACTCGTATTGGGCATGTGTGGGAGGAGGGATTTTGGATAACTGCCATAAGTGGGTTCTTGAAATATTCCAGCCATACGTACATATAACCGATTAAGAGGCCGACCGGTTGTTATTTGCAACCTGTGGTCAAGGCCTAGATTATCGAGATGCTACCTCGTATGGTGAAATTGATTTATTTTCTGGCTCTGGAGGGGGTTTTAAAAACTAATTAACAGTTGTTTGTTGGAAATGATCTGGTTAATTTGCTATCAATTAGTAGTGTTGTGTATGACTGCTGGCTAGTGTATATTTTTGTGTAGAACCTCTACAGAGACAATGCCTGCTGTAGTTCTTGTGGCATGCATGTTGAGTTGAGAACGTCAGAGAAGATTAACATGTGATTTGTGTAATCACATCACATGGCACTGTGCGTTTCTAACTAGGGCATATACATGGAACTGGTTTGCAGTGATTAGAGAGAGCCAGCGAAGAGACGCGTTGATGCTATTTTCAAGCAGATGATGAGTTTTTGTAATACATTGCGAAAAACAATCATTGCAACTGCAGTTTTATGTATTCATACATTTGTATTTACCTCATGTCACCAAACTGCACAATACATTTGGTTAGTTAAAATCTTTACAAAAAAAAAAAATTGTAGATACTTTATGTTAAATTTAAATATTATTAAGACGACTGGCTGGCAGAGGAGATTGAAAAATCTCCTTTCCGACCAGTATAGCCAAGTTTAATCGCAACACCCGAGGCATACATATGTCTATCTTAATAGGCGACAAAAGTCTACGTTTTGACTATAACGTAAAATGTGTAAAACAAAGAAATTCGGCCAAATGGTTTGGCCAGATAATACTCGCAAAAGTGCAAATCCACTTGTGATCTTTTAAACTGCGGACTGTTAAACTGAGGTTGTTCCCTTTATAAGACTACGAGACTCAGCCAATACTAAAAGGAATCACTATCCATATCTCTGATGAAGCGAAATATCTGAAAAAACTTCTTTAAACTAAGCAAGTCAAGTCGAACACCTCCAATGCAATCTCAGTTTTTTGTTTGAGGGTATTTCAGCAGGACATGGATAATATCACCGATATGCTTTCGCGTACGTATGTACATACGTGACTGCGTTCTACACTAAGCTCTAAGAAAAGATTGGTTGGCTGGACGGAGGCTTTCCTGATTACACCAGACAATGGTCTATATGCTCTGCTTGATTTACCTCGATTGGAGCTTTTATTATGGGATGTACTAAGATATCACGGCAATCTGCCTTTGGCCAGAGTCTAAATCAGGACTGGGCTGGGGACTGTAGTGGAATCTTTCCAGGATATAAACGGATTAAACGTATACTGTGAGGAGATTTAACGTTGAATGGCTGCAATCGCAACAGACCGCCAGAACCTTTGCCGATCGCGTATCCCTCAACCTCTCGAGAAGTCCTATGCAGCCAACATCAAGTACTGAAGACCAGTGGCTGGTGCTAAGAAGCCATCAGAAACGCCGCAACTGATGTGCTGGATTTCACCCGACCACCCCCACGAAACCCCTGGTTTGATGAAGAGTGTCGGCAAGCTCATGCAGCAAAACAACTCGCCTACGAAGCGGCGCTGCACAGAAGAACGAGAGCGGCTCGTGACCTCTACGAGCAAAAGAGGAGAAAAGAACATCGGCTTCTCCGAAGGAAAAAGAGAGAGCATGCGAAGCGCGCGATCGAGGAAATTGAGAGGTGCTATTCCAGGAACAATGTTCGGAAGTTTTACCAGAAGGTAAAAAGAACGTGTCAAAGTAATAAAGTCAAAGTCAAAAAAAAATGAACAAGGAAACTTCGTAGTTGACTCGGTGTTGAGGATATGGAAAAGCCACTTCTGCAGACTGTTAAACGGCGACGACGACCCAAATTCAGCTGTCAGGCAGAACGAACCATTCAACTTGGACGATGAAAGTCAAGACTCCCGTCCACCCGACCAGAGTGAAGTGAGGATAGCAATATTCAAACTCAAGTCCAACAAGGCTGCTGAACCGGACGGCATACCGGCCGAGCTATTTAAGGCAGCGGAAAATGATTTGGTGGAGAGCATACACCAACTCATTTCCAAGATCTGGTTCGAGGAAAGTATGCCTAATGAATGGAACCTCAGCATCGTTTGCCCGATCCACAAAAAAAGAGGCCCCCTCAATTGCGCCAACTATAGAAGCATTAGTCTCCTTAACATCGCGTACAAGATCCTGTCGGCCGTTTTGTGTGAACGTGTCTGAAACCATTTGTCAACGAGCTGATTGGCCCCTATCAGTGCGGTTTTAGACCCGGTAAGTCCACAACCGATCAAATATTCACACTACGGCAGAGCCTGGAGAAAACCCTTTTTATCGATTTCAAGGCCGCATATCTCAGCATTTATAGAGATAAGCTATACAGAGCCATGTCTAGCTTTGGCATCCCTGCCAACCTCGTTCGCTTTTGCAGGATGACGATGGAGAATGCTCGCTGCTCCGTCAAGGTCGGTAACGATCTCACCGAGACCTTTCATGTCAAAAAAGGACTTAGACAAGGTGACGCGCTGTCATGTGACTTCTTTAATATCATACTTGAAAGAATTGTGCGAAACTCACAAGCCAACACGGGAGGCACAATCTTTCAAAAGTCCGTGCAACTACTAGCGTACGCCGACGATATTGACATAATTGGCAGAACCCAGCGGGCTGTCACTGGTGCGTTCGCTAGTGCGGAAGCAGCAAAAATGGGTTTACCTGTAAATGAGGGCAAAACCAAGTATATGCTGTCAACAAGAGGGGACACACAACACCGACGAATTGGACAGAACGTCACAATAGACAGTTATAATTTTGAGGTAGTTAAGGACTTTGTATACCTCGGCTCCGCTATAAACTCTGACAACAATATAACCTCAAAGATCAAACGAAGAATTACTCTTGCCAATCGTAACTGGAGGCAGTTAGCCAAAGACCGCGCTAACTGGAGAGGCTTGTTGGTTGAGGCCCAGGTCCACCCCGGACTGTAGCGCCACCTAAGAAAGTAAGTAAACGTATGCTCCCAAACGTATGTAAGAAGTCAGCAGCGTTCTTGATGTCTCTTACCAGAGAACTTATTGGCGCTATTACTGGTCAATTTCCTTTAGTAACCATATTAATGTGCTAGACTTAAGAGACACCGCTGTCTGTGACGCTTGTGCAGAGAACGATGACACTTCGAATCATTTCCTCTGTTATTCTGGGAGCTCTTCCGTGGTGGTGAGGTGAGTGCTCCTTATCCTCTTCTTCTCTATGCCATCTCGGTTTTCTCCGAAGCAAATTTAAAACAGTCCTACCCGGAATACTTAAATATCTATGTATGTAAGTACTGACTTAGAATCCTGTCTTAAGGGGAAATGATTTCATATTGAATACGGAACTGAATTCTTCGAGTTAAATGAAATCTCCATTGGAGTCCTTAAAAAAAATGTTCTTGGTCTTGTTTTATTTTTGCTGTATACTTGGTACCTAAGGCAAATTAAAGGCTTCGTAGTAGCTACTTTTCGGAGAACATAAATATTTTATCAACACCTGAAAAACTCCATGAAACCTCATGAAAAATAAATTCCTTCTCCTTCGTTTGTCCTTAACCATTTATCCTTTTGATATACTGATTGTTCATCCGATTTGCATTACTACCAAATACTTCTCTTCCTTTTTTTGATGATATCGTTTCAAATTTGCAGGCGATTAACATCCATTTTTGTAATTTCATTTCTGGCACAAGTTTTTGTACCTGTGGCGTTTTTTAAAATACTATGCTTGCCGAGTATTATGACACCCCAATCAAAAAGTTTTATTAAGAAAATGCATTTAGATATTCTAATTGTCTTCAGTTTGTCCTTGCTTTATATGTGGCCACGCCCAATTTTTGTGGGCGTTCTCATTAAAAAAAAAAACCGATTTCGATGAAAATTTTAAAGTAAGATGCTAAACACTCGGAAAGATCGGTGTCATTAACCAAAAAAGATTATAATATGAATAAAATTTGCTTTTCAAAAATAGTTTCAAATTCTCGTAACAATAAATTCCAATTTTTGATTTCACAGTCAACTTTGCAGTTCTTAAAGCGTTCCATTTAAAAAATCATTAAGCCAAAGATACATTTTTTTACTGATTCACCCGAAACTCGATTTAATGATTCCATCTTAGAAAACTAAATTATTTGGTTGAGGCATATGAAGACTTATTGGCAGCCTAACAGTAACAAAAAAGTACAAAAATAGAAAGTAATAGAAAAATAACTCTAGTTTGAGCTGTTGAATGTGGATATGAAAAGCCGGTGCCATGGCGAATAAAAACATCGTTGGTATACAGCGCTAAAGGAAGCTAGTAAAGGATTCAGCTAACTCCAAGTAATTATTCCGTCAGAGTGTCTTGAAATACGGACGAATTGTTCGAATATTTAAAGTCGGTCAATTGTGTTTAATGTGGGTCAAGGTCTCTTCGAATTTAAAGAAGCTTTTGACACAGTTTACCTGGATCCTTACTTCAAAGATAACTGGATTATTATTGATTGTTATGCAATCGCAGTTACCTACATATGTACGTACTCTTACGAGTTTAAGAATTTTGAATTGCATATTACAAATCCCTTTAAATTGTGCATTCTATAAAAAAAAACACTTATTTCTATACCCGATCATAAACTGAGTAAAATCAGCAAGTAATTTACAATTCACGTAAATGTTACATAATTCATTTGTTTCCCTGTTTGAACTTTATTGTGGTTTTGAATATCCGTAGTCAATTTATTCTGCGGTAAACTTTCTGTAACCATAGATTCAAATGCTTCAAATCTTTTTCGCTCACAAAAATCATTCGAATCATTCACCCATTCGTATGACTTTTATGCATAATTTACAGGATGCAGTTCATATATCATTTACAGCAATTGTTTTTGTTCACACTGTTACATGCTATTATTTGCTTATGTGAGTATACCTATTCATTATTGTATTTAAGCCTTAAATCCACTCACCTGGTAGCTTTGGACGCATTGACAACAGCACCATCCTTGTACCACTGGAACTCGATTCGGGACGATCCTTGTGCAATGCATGATATTATAAATTCGCTGTCTTCACGTATCGGTGATTTTTGGTTCACAATTGTATCCTGCGATTGAATGACAGATATGAGTGATGCAAATTTCGTATTATTGACAACCATTAAATAAAAGCGTACAAATTAAAATGTAAATGCATAAAGGATACGTGGTGAGTGTGGCTTACGCAGGTACACAGGTATGTAAATGAGATGTGAATATAAATTAAATGCTGAAATATTCAATCAAGTTGTTAAATGTTTACTGGTCCTTGGCTTTTAATTATTGTAATACGTATTTTATTATGAAACACAATTTTGTAAGAACTTAATCCTTTTAAATATCAACGATTTGTTAAGTATGCCTGTTCTTTTAGTAGAACATATATAATTTATCATCTGTATTTGATTATTATTTTTTTTTTGTTCAACAACTTTCCGAAGAACATAAAAATTAATAATACACATATGCAGTTTTGTTGTAGTTACATACATATATGTATGTACCGCTGTACATATTAATTGCCACTTTAGAAACACTATTTTTGTTTTAAATTAATTTATGTAATAGAATTTTTTAAAACAAACAAATTTGTTTACTACAAAAAAGTGATTTAGGTGTCAGAACTTGCCAAACTACACATTTTGTAGCAAGGAACCGAACTTGGAGCCTAAAACGGCTCAACCGATTTTGATAAAACTTAATATTTAGGTTCGTTTGAATACATGTTTTTATTGAAATTTCTACGATAACTTATCGATGACCTCAAAAATGCGGACACTCACTTTAGTTAATCTAAATAATTTGTAAACCTGTAGTGTAAAGGTGTAAGTATGTACGGATCAGTCAAACATAATCTAAAACCCTCGAATAAATGCTACATGCACGATACTAAAAAAATACTGTGGTAATGAAATTTAAAGTTTATCAAAACATGTTATGTATGTACATACCAACAACTTTAGCGGCGGGTTTTCATCGAAAAGGTGAAAATTTGACACCAATGTTATGTTGCCAATTCTTCCGCGTTCCACCATTCGAGTGATGGCTTCACGTATCCTTAGCGAGTCGCTTTTAACACCAAAGAAATGAAATGTGATATCCAATCGATCCGACCTACAAAAGAAAATCCATTTCAGTGCACAAATTAATTCCTTTTCGAAAAGAAAACCCATTTCATTTCCTTACGAGTTACTAATCAATTCCAAGTCGCTGATTTTCGTGATGTTGAAATTCCTTAGGACCCGGCTCATCTGAAAGGACAAAGAAAACCACACGAATAAGACACCACCAACGCCACAGAAACAAAAAATAGGGACAAGACAAAAGGATAACTACTTATAAACTTATCAAAGTTTTCTCAAACTATAAACTTTTCTCCTTTAGCGGCAAAAGTCTATTTGTATGCGCGTAGTGTCGAAGTGAGGTTTTTCACACCCTTTCCTCGTGGGTTTGCCATGATAATCAGAATAGGAAATTAAATAAACGCGATCCTCTCTTCTGGAACATAGACGCGAGTACGCGTTTGTTTATTTATAGTGGAAAACTTTGACAGAAAACTTGAAGACAACACGGCCTCAGTGTTTGTGATATGTGGCTGTGCGCTGTGTATGTGGTGAAAATTAATTAAACTTGGGTAGGCTTTTCTGATGGACGGAGACCGTCGTTTTCATAATCTTCTGCAAAATGTCCTTTTACCAAAAGCAATGAAATTTGGAATGGGAAACATTTTGAAGTCCACACTTACTTTGATGTTTAGTACAACTAGGTAACTTTTTGGCTGATTACACAATTTCAGGACAAACATGAGTCGCAATGTTGTGGTGAATCTTTATGTGAATACCATGTGACATTCATAGCATTTATACATTTGTAGCAAATTAATAAAATAAACAAATAATTCGACAGATTTGATGTGCATATGGTATGTGGAAATGGTTCGGGTTCAGATAACGCTGATACAGCCCACTTTCATTTCGAATTTTTCATGATATTCCTCAAATTGATCTTACAGAAACTTAATGCCAACCTAGAGTGAGTACGTAAGGAATGTATGGATTCAATTTTAAATAATATTTAGTTAAGTTAGCTATTTTTGGTGTTGGAAATTGTAAAAGAATGTTTGACAAGATTTTCATTTCACTTTTACTGTATGACTTCACAATTGTGAATTTTTTGAAAAGGCTACAATTAATGCGACTCAGTGATTTCAAAACAGTAACTGAATGAGTTGATATTTTTTGAGTTCACGACAAAGTTAGTTTGTCCACATCCGCAATCAACAGTCTATGCACAACTAACGTGCCATCCAAAAATAAAAGCTGGAATTAGTTTGACCTTCTTTTCAACCTTGTCATGAAAAGTTTTGAGCTTACTACGGTTTCGTTTCCTATAGATGTAAGAATAAGGATAACAAAGTATGTTTTTGAACACCAAGCATTTGAATACATCTCTTGTGGCCTATACATATGTATGTTCATAAGTATGTATTTACAAAGCCAAAAATAGAGCCAGACAATATTACGAACCATATGAACACTCTTAACGAGGTTCAGCGAATATAATAACAATAGTACAAATGGTATATTAAAATAATATGGATCGGTATCAGTAATATTTTACGTGATAAATTGCATGTCTCAGTCAACCACAAACATTAAATTACACCGTCAGACGGGTCTAGATTTTAAGAGAAATTAACAAAACGGAAAAGTTACGAGGATAAACTATTGTCGGATGCTGCCCCTAGAAACAGAAAAAAAAAAATAAGAAAAACATTAATTGTACATATGAGGTATATGCAATTGGATGACAGTCTCAAATCCTAAAACCATTTGATGAGAAAAACCAAGCGTTGTTATTATTAAAAAAATATTGACTGAAGGATCAGATAAATCTTTCACCGATTTTGTAACACTTTCCTCGAAAACCCTATGTTGAAGTATATACAATTTACGTTAACAATTTTGTCCATCAAAAGAGTAGGGGTTTATTTCCTTGTCGAGTCAACAACACGATAGATCTTTGAAAAGATTTCGCAAGAGTCAAAAAAAGTTCTATATAGAAGAAAAAAGGTTGAACTTTTTGTAAGATAAGATGATTGTGCATCCTGCAGTTTCAGAAGTAATCTAAAAAAATATGTTGTGACCTTATTAACAAATACTTAATTGATCAAATCAATACGTCCTGATTCATTATTTATTAATGTATTGAATATATTACTATTTCAACTGTTACTCAACATTCGACAGTATAAGAAAGAGCTTCCTGAACCAATAAATTCGAAATAACCGGTTAAAATATAAGAATTAAACATTTGCAGTAATTGCTTGCCTTAACCTCTTGAAATATTTACTAACCGAACGACCCCTTAAACTGGCTAACCCTTCATCATATCAATAGCAGAATGATACAAGTTCCAAACTAAGCAAATAAGCCCATCTTTTCTTTTTGATTTAATGAAAATATTCAACAATTCCCCTTCGTATGCTAATGCGAAGCCTCAAAGCGATGTAAATTCATTCAGTACCATAAACAATTCAAAGGCGTTTTCATTTTCCTTCGCTCTCGTCCATCTACTTTGAACAATGACAAAAAATAAATAAAAAATAACGTTCGTCAAGTTTTACAATTCGTGTACTACAATAGAAATTACAAGAGAAAAGTGCCAGCAAAAAGAAAAGTAAAATAGCACAACGGACGTTGAAAATGGAATAAATGAAAAACAGAAAGGCGAAGTTGAAAAGGATAACCTCAAGAAATCATTCCAAGGAGGTTGCATTCAAATATTTAAGGCAATTCCAAGTGGAACAAATCATTCTCATCCCTTATTCGTCCAATACATATATGTACCTACCACCTACACATACATTTTGTTCTTTACTGTTTCTTTCCCTTTGGAAAGTCACTTACAAAGGAAAGAAAAATTTGAAAAATGGATATAGAAACACTTGAAATCCGACAACAAGTGAAGAAGGCAATTTTCCGTCAGAGAAAACCACCTGTATACAATATCTCTACCTGTTCCCTCACCCATTTCCTTGTTGATCCATCACCACCACACCATCGCCATCACCATCATCATCATCATCATCATCATCATCGTCGTCATCACCAACGTCGTCGTCTCCTGACTCCAAAAGTTTTGAATTTTTTATCATTCTGTCTTTCAGTCGATGTTGAAAACGTATGTACATATCAACAAAAAAAACAAAAACTGAAAAGAACACAGGACATTGCTTATACGCCACAGTAGCCATCTGAGTGATAGGGCAATGTTGGCCCAACAGAGGAAATGCGTGTGTTCACTTTGATGTTGATAAAGGATCAAGTGAAACCTACTCTCCACTTTGATAATTTGTTGGTTGAACAGAGTAGAAACGGGTATTTTATATATTTACTTATATTCAAGTTCAGGAATCTATTTTCATTTATTGACGCAAAGGTTTTCTGTACTTGTTTTTTTATCTGGCGAAAATTGTGTCCCTTTAGACCATATGTATGTTGACATCCCGCATGTAGGTATAGGTGTGTAAATAGAAAAAAAACCTTTATTCTCGAAATTTATCTTTCGTTCACTTGTGATTGCGATAGAGAATCGTCTTTTTTTATACCTTTCTAAAATATCAAACTGGGTGGCGGCGATGGAGGCTAAAATCGTATCAATGTTTCATTGCCACGATGGAAACTTAGGGGGCTGCGATAGCAGACCTTTTCTTGCTCATATTCCTGGAATTTGATGGCGAGCATCAAATGCAGACACACCAATATGGATGTTGTATATGAAATGGTCCTTTTTCTTATGTTGTCACATTTGATTGGATCTATTATTGAATAAAATAGGATTTCTGAATGCAAGGCACGTGTGTGTGGCGGAAAGGGATAGATTTGCCTTAATTCATTGCATGGATGCCTTTAGGGAGTCGTTTCATAGCCAACTCGAGGTAACTTGACGAACAGATGAGATAGATTTCAGGACTGATCTTTTTGAAGCGTTAGCGAAATGGGTTTACATTATTGTCAGATTCTACAGATTGATGTCAAAAAATAATATTTTCTTTACATAAAATAAATATATCGTTTTGAGACATACCTATGTACATACGAGCATGTTACATGTATGTTTTTATTTGAGGTGTAGATTCATAGAATGCCTGTAATAGAATGGCTCCTAAAAATATTGGATGTAAAAAGGAGTACATATTACGAAAAAAAGTCAAGTATGTACATATGTATATCAATACAGCATAATATCTATAACGTAATATGCGAATTTATTTGAATTGTTAAACCATCTAAAGTGTTTTATTAAAGTTTTGCACATACGAACGTATGTGATTGATGAAAGAAGATCCCTGGAAAAAAAATTGTGTCGTACATTCTTGCACCTCTACGCTGAAGGTTTATATATTATTCAGAATAGGAGTTGACGTAAGTAAATTTATCTGTTTATTTTAATCATCATCAGATAAAGTGTCGTTTTGATTAATTTATCCTCCATTAATATTTGTGTATACCAATATCCGGTTCAAGATACATTCAATCGGATGTATTTGTCTCATGGTAGCTAGTATTCGCTGCTAGTAAGTAGAAAGGGTTACCACAAAAACTAAAGTGCATGACGGACGGGGTCACACATACGTTGTACAAACGTGCATGCACCTTTAAACTGAAATTTAATAAATTATTCAGGGTTGGAGGTTAAATAGTTTGAGACGATAGGTACGAAGTTCTATCCATTTCCTTATACTTGCCTAGTAAAGTGACGTTGCGCAGGTTTGATGTTACTACCACGATACATTTAAGTGGATGTTATCAAAAAAATGTTTATCAAAAACAGGCCCTTTAATAATTTTTTTTAAATTTCTAGTCGAAACATGAATAAAATGGAAAATTTCAAAGAAGTGTTTCAACATTTGGTGCGTCATAACTTGCAATAGTTCCAGCGTTGACACGATGAACAGATGGATAGCATCAGTGTGCAGAGTAACATCATGAATATTGAATCAGAGACCGCGCATATTTTCGTCAGTCAAAACACCTTTGCACATTGGAAACCAGCGACAACGAAGGCCTTAATTTCATTCGAATACTGTACAGGCTTTGTGTAATCCATGATGATATTTGGACCCGTACCGTCGGGACCGAAGCATTAGATCTTACGGGCTTCTATCGTAGTAGTAGTAGTATTTGTCTAATCGTCCATTGAGCTTACTTCGCCCTTGTCAATATATTCTGGGAGACTATCAGCCATTGGGCAAGCCCAAACCTACTTGTTTGGAGACTTGTACATACATATAAGTATAAGTAAGTAGGCCACCGGCTTCAGACCTACAACAAGTTTTGGTAGATCTGCTGAATTTTTGGACGCACGCACGACAGGTGATACAGAGAACTTCAAGTTTGAGATCGTTCTTGTCTTAACCAAGAACTGATCTACACCAACTACACCCTAACCACCCATCATCGAAATTGTACACTGAACAGCCTTTTCGTACAAATCTTCCTTCTTGCTGGGAATATATTTGGGACCCATAATACGAGTCTTAATGTCAGTTGCGATTAAGTCCATTTGGATCGCACGTTTTTACGGAAACAGCAGCCTCATCGTTGATTGGGTTTTCATATAAGTATAATACTTCTATATATTCTATACAACATAATACTTAAATCAAACACGTCTTTTCCATATGTACGAAGGCTTTATTTCGACTGACTAGTAATCAACTAAACTTAATGATAGATACATAACGTAGACAATATAAGTACATACATCGAATGTCTACATAGGAACCGTCACTAAGTCACACTGTACGACTATGGTTAATTGAACTGTATTGTCACGTTATTTTCTAAAATACAGACATTCGATTATGTACCTATTTACATTTCATATGGTAGCACAGGGTGGTCAGAATTAATTTTAATAATTTAAGTACATTTT
Source organism: Xylota segnis (assembly GCA_963583995.1). Lineage (NCBI taxonomy): Eukaryota > Metazoa > Arthropoda > Insecta > Diptera > Syrphidae > Xylota > Xylota segnis. The sequence goes on from OY757237.1 coordinate 82,235,844, forward strand.
ATATTTGAAATCTCTTACACATACAACATTTCGATATGCTACTTTTAGCCAACAATTGGTGATGGTAAATAGAAACCAACTACGCATAACAATTTTCAAAGTTGTTTGACATCCTTAATTTTGTCCTCATCCTTCAAGCTGACTCCATGTTTCCCCAAAAGACTTGGAATCTCTTCCTTCTTGTAGTTCACGATCGAATCACATTCCTTATCAATGGACGCTTGTTGTCGGCTTTCTTTCGTTCCGCCCATTGCTTGGCCTTGGCATTGAAGAAGTTCTCACCCCAGAGACGATTCATTTGTTTGACGACATCGTCAAACGAGAACGGGAACTTCTCTGAGAATTGTTTTAGGATGAAAATCCATCCATAAAGACCGGAAGCGAAACCTACTGAACCCTTGAGGGATCAACACGTACTTCACCCATTGGACCACCATACTCGTTATAGTTGCAATAATAAGCTTTACATTTTCAACAATCCTCTGGAAAGTCTGATACAGCTCTTCGGCGTACAATTGCAATTCCAAAAGAGCACGGTCCGCTTTGTTTATTTACAAAATTGGCTTGATACGTTCAGCAATAGCTTGACGTAGTACAGTCACAGTTTGTACACACACACCAGAAACACAATCGACGGCCACCAAAGCGCCATCAGTTTACACGAAGAGCCTTGTCCTCAAGTACATGTACATGGAGATGGCAGTCGATTTCATCGTAATGAAATGTCCCTGCTTATCCTTCTGGGTATCCGTGAAACGGGTTTCACCAGCTTTGGCTTCGTCGATAATTCCTGCCACGAGACCAAAGAATCGGTTAGGATAGATTTTCCATGGTCGATGACAGACATATGGATATTCAGTTCTTTGTCTCATCTGCAGTCAAGTTAACCATCTTGGATGTTTAGTGATTTTTTTAAGGTGATTGTCAAAGTTACAGTATGCCCCAATCTAAATGATTATTAAAGTGACCTACCAGACACATGCAACCCCAAGCACCATGTACTCAATCGAACACATAAACTGAATACATAACGTATGAATGTATATAATTTTATTAAAAGAAAAAGGAAAGGATATAAGGGAGTTATTTTGTGGAGTGATTTGAAATTTTAAATATTTTCTCTAAAAATTTTGTTCACGCCAAGGGGTTTGTTCCATTGAAAAATATAGCGCAGAATAAAGTTATTACGCTACATTGTTGGAGTCTCTTTCAGGATAACCTAAATTCTGAGTTCCACACAAATCTACACCGAAATTTTTCGGTTTTGTCGTCACTCTCTTGTGTAAACCGAATTGAAATTACAACGAACTCAAACAATAGGGGTAAAAACATAAATACGTGAAATCAATTTCCGGTTGATTTATTTGTTAACTTATTCGAATCGGTGCAGCGTACTGGCATGAATTAGTATTATTATTTTTCTTTGTTTATCATTCCTTCCTATTCTCTTTGAACTTTGCTTTACGCAGTGGCTTAGCTATTTTCCGATACACATGTGAGCGCATTATATATAATTAGTTTTACGATTCAAATATTTTTGAATGTGCATAGATATATCCACATTAATTCATGATAATTGTTTACCGATTTTATTTATAATATGACCCCACATCAAATCCGTATTTTAAGGTTATGACATGTGATTGCAAATGAAAGTACCACTTTCCCTTAGAGATGGCTTGAGTACCAATCACCGACATGTAGGTTCTAGTATGCCACTGCTACTAACTGCACCGATATGAAATATTCTTAAAGTGGACAAGTTCTGGTGATACACACCTTCAAACACCTTGTTTCAGAGTAGGGTGCCATAATTCAGGGTTAAGTTCCGGCCGAAGAGTGCCGAGAATATAAAGTGCACGACTGGATAGTACAAACGTAAATACTTGTGAAACGTTAATCCATTATTTACACACCTTCATTGACATTTAAGTAAAATAGTTAAAATCAATATTCTGAAATGATACATATGTACATGTGTATAGGTGTGAAATTCAATCTATTTTCCTATACACATGGTCTAATAAAGTGGACATGACATTCAGCATTTATGGTGGCATTGTCGCGATAACTAAAAAATAATTGTTTTTTCAGAGTCCCAAAAGTTTTAATATTTTTCTGTTCAATTTCTAGTCAAAGTATGATAATATTGGAAAATTTAAAAAAGTAGCTGTCTCTGTTTCTGGATTTGATTCGTCATAGCTTTGTATATTATTGTATAATATTCCTCATACAGACATACGATAAGGTAGGATTCGTGAATGAATTGACATCTTCAAAGGAGCGTTACCCCATTATAAGCACTCAGTTGGAGCAAAGGGTGGACGCAAAATCCGATTTCACCTGATAAGCTGGGAAGATTCACATTTGTCCTCAATACTTGCAGACCGACGGACGATTAAAAACATTTCTAATATGGTATTGGAGTGGAACCAGAAAAACGTTCCTTTCCACCAAAGAACAAATAAGCTTTCCTTTCCTTTCCTATCCTTTCGGCAATTTCACTGTCGATGAACTTTTCAGAGCTTAAGTCGACGTTTTGTCATATGTATTTGTCTTAAGCATGAAAGGTACTTTTGAGAAATAGCTATTATTAAGGGTACCAATGAGAATGGTACGTGTACTGCTTTTAAAAGCTTTGAAATATTTCTACGGTTAACCCGCTTATGTATGTCGATCCGTTAAGGGTAGGTATTTGTTGTCAGGCAGGCGCGGCGTCTATGTCAATAGGTTAGGTGTTGTTGTCAGTTCTTTTATTAAAATAGATACTGCTAAACAGCAAACAGCATTGTTTGTCTTTTATTCTCTACTTATCATCAAAGCTTAAAATACATATGTAAACAATTAATTGAATACAACACGTACATGGTCATCTGTGACGTCAAACTCAATTATAACATAAAATGGCAACACCAACATATAATTTCAAATAGAAGTTAAGCTGAAAGTTAATATATTCCAGCTGCTATATATGCATATGTATGTATATACGAAAATATTAATTACATGGTACCACAGTACCTTATACATTAGAACAAAGTTACTACCCTAAAAACTATTTCATATAAACGCTAAAGCGAAAAAATACTCTAAAGGCATCTCAATCAGCTGTTTGGTATGCACATATTTGGCGGAACAGGTTCAGGTAGGAGCCAGTGCCTTATCACAATCAATTGTGCTGTGCATGTTAAATAGAAGAGGCCTACTGTCCGAGAAACAATTTTGTCATTTAAGTAGTTTTTCATGTAAAAGAACCTTTGATGTTCTCTGCGGATCGAATTTTGAACCCATAGCATTGAAGTTCAACACGCTTACCACTGAGCGACGACGCCCACATATCAGCTCCAAAAGCTTCCTTTCCTTCCTTATTCCCGAAAGAATACATTAAGTAAAAGAGCTGGAGAGAAATTAAAATGAATAAATATTGGATTCGCATACAAGAATCCCTTCTATTATAAATCGTCTTCAATATCTGAAAATTGAATATACTAAACCATCCGTTCCTTAATTAAGTAGCTGCACGAGTTGCCCAAGGACTTTTTTACGGTCCCAAATAAGAATATACATACATACATATATAATTTCCTATATCGTAGATGCCACCCACTGAAGACAGTTGAAACTTACTTTAAATACAAATTATTTCCTTTCCTGGGATTCACAAAACCCTTACTTTATATATCATTGTAAACCTAAAACGTTTTCATTCCATTATACCAAAGCACTGTTTCTTTAAAGTTTCGATTTCCTTGAAACAAGGAAATCACATCCACCAGTTCTCTTGTTTCACCGGAAATAATGATATATTCAACGAATGTCCCTTTAGGCGAAACACTCCTTCGCATCAGCAGGGTTTCACATCCATTTGTTCATGGCTCTTGGCTACGTCTCGGGAGCAATCTTCTTAACGGGATGTCCTTAATCGAACTGTGCTCCTTAGACAGGCCCAAGGATCTCCGCATGTGTGTGTCCCATAATGATTATAGATTACCACAATTGTGTATTGGCTGACGTCATTTGTTTATATAGAAGATATTCGCATGGTCCGGGGTAGCTTTACCAAAAACATTCTCGTATATGTACAATTTGACAAATCTATTCAATTATTTCCTGAAAAATTAGGTGATTTTTCGGTGCTGTTTGCCATAAGAGGTGTCTTTATGGAGAAAAAGGCATAAATATTGTTGGTCGAGATTTATTCGGCCATTCCCATGTTATTGTAGCTTTGTTATTGGGGGAAATATTTTATTGATTAGCCAAAAGTGCAGACAGACCTAAATAGAACGATCTAATAGAATGCGGTCATTAGGTTACCGTTCAAGGACATACTAGTACTTTGTTTCCTTTGGTGCTCGCAGCACCCAAATAATATTGATTGACAAATCAACCCTTGTCTACCAACTCGATGCCTCCCAAGGTTTACTTTAGTTAGACTCAGACCCCTAGTATGTACTTAAAAAAGTAACATTAGTGGTTAGTCTGAATATTCGTTCATTTTTCATTCCATGCGTTTGTCTGTCTGGTCGTTTATCCTTATGTAAAAAGTTTAGATTGAATTATGAACAATATATGTACATGAACATATGAACAATGCATACATATGTATGTATGTATAGTTACATCAAAACATACATATGTATGTATTTATGTTTCAGAAGTGGAACACAACAATATTTCCATCTGTTTGTCTATCTTTTTCTTCTTTTTCCGTTGCTTTAGGATCGTTTAGTGCTCCTTGTTTGATCTGTAACTATAGTCACACATTTCCTCCACAAGATAATAATTCAATTCAATTCAATTTATTTTTGACTTTTGAGGCACAAAATTACAGTTTGAATTTCTGATAACAATTAGCCAACTTTTTTAGACACTTTTATCAAAGAAATCAGTGTCAGGTAGAAAAAACAAGTATAGTTTACTCTGGCATTAGTTGTACATGCTTGCTTTCGGCATAATTTAAGAATTTGGCTCTTGTGGACAGAGCTCTAATAATTGGCCTAATTAGAGATTCAAACATAAACAATTTAATATTTTGCGACAGGTGTTTGGAAGAAAAGAAATGTTCTAACTTCAATTAGTTTCTGTAGCTTTATTGAAACTTTTCCTTGAGTATTTATTAAACGAAAACCTATTCCATCCAATGAATGGATCCGTATCCGTAACCCGAAATCCGTAAGCATTTCTAACTCATTTAATGGGGTCATTGAAAAGAAAATCTGACAAAAATTTTGAAAAACTTTGGTCCAAGTATAGAACTCTCGAAAGGACTTGAAAATTCTTGGAATAGCTATGATCTTTGACTTTTTCCAGAGCGAAAGTGTAACACGAAATTCGGAATCTGATGTACTGTTCGAGAAAAAATATATAAGAAGGGGTTTTTTTTAGATGTTTCAAAATTTTCCATTGTTTCATGTGCTTAGTTAGTCAAGTTTTGGGCAAAATTGAGTGTATTTTCAACATATGTATGTTCGAAAAGAATTATCTTGAAACCGTATCAAGGGTACAATGGGCAGGCTCTTAAGGGTTAACAGGATTGATGACATCAATGCTCACACCAGCACTGGTAATAATACTTACCCGTTTTGTATTTGACATTTGTTAAGCCGCACTGTAACTTGGCAGCTAAAACGGCGCTAAGACTATCGAGAATCCGGACGGAAACGGACCAGATCTTGTCGCTATGAAACTGTGGTCCAAAATTCGCTACAAGAATTCCTTACAGGAAGAAGTGAGATGACGGTTCAGTCTGTATGAAGGAAGAACTTTAAGGATTGATATAAAATTGATGGAGATACGGGTTCTGGGGTGTACTGCGAGTCTCAAAATACAAATCAGCCTTCAGACGTACGGACAGTTGCAAAGTTATTCAGGCCGAAGTTAAGTTATGGACATGATTATCCAAGGAAATATTTCTGATATTCTAATATTTTCCAATATCCATGTTGACAGCTAAGCAGCCATCAACGTGTTACAGTCAGCATCGGTAGGGTCCAAACTCGTTAAAAGGTTCATCAAAAGACTGAATGATATATCAGGGGCCAACAAGGAGACTCTCTGGATATCTTAGGTAACGAAAAAGCGGATGAACTTTCCATAACAGTGTCACATCTACATAAGTGTCGAATCCAGCGAGGAGTCTAACAGGCAATAGCATCTACTACATATATACATTTGCTACCTGGAAATCACTATCTGCAGATAAGTCAAAACCAATTCCTTCTAAAATCAGAATAATTAGATCCCTGCTCATTCCCAGCTGACTGTCTCTTAAATGAACTTATGCTGCTAATTGAATGACCTTCAGACACGAAGTCTTTTATTTAACTTCAGCATTAAGTGCACAGCAGTAGTACTTCATTAGTATGTATATATTCAAGTAGCTTCAATTTATGTGAAATTAAATTTTATTGGTAACATTGTCTCCATGGCAAGCAAACGATTTGATTTAAAAATGTAATTAATGTCCTACACCTCCATTGAAATGCCACTCAAAATGAACAAGCTCGGCAGTTCGTTCCTGTCGTGTGTCAAAGTCAACCCCTTACTGTCACCAGAGTCTAATTAACTCCCCTCATTTGCAATTCCACTCGTTTAAATATGAATTCGGTTATACTATGTACACTTTCCCTCCTTCACTCTAGCACACTGCGAATCGAATGCCTGCCATCGTGTAGTGAATAAAAATTACTCAAATAATAAGTATTCCAAATGCGTCTACACAATCAGGGGCAATCAGGTTCAATTCGAACCGACTCAGCATAACATCAATAAAATTTGAACAAATTAAAGGCAGTACTGGCCCTGAATGTCTGACAATAATACTCCTTTTAGGTCTCATTTTCCAACCGGTCTTCTCATTGTGTACTGTCCTGTTACGCCATATTTTCACAGACCTTTGTCTTTGTCCTTGCAAAACATCAAAGTCGGCTTCTTTGTGGGGGTCGCGCAATGGTAAAACGTCCATGCTGTTCGAAATAACGTCTTTAGAACACGACACCATCTGCTTTGAACAGGATCCTTGTCCCTCGCTCTCTGTGTCATTTGCCTTAATATACCTCGCACTTTATGTTTTGGGCAGGAGTATAATTTATCCATTTTGAGTTTCCTTTTTCCTTTGTGCTTCACACATTTCTTGGTACTAAAGGTCGAGTAGCAGCAGTACAATATGCCTGGGTAATTATGATGGGCGACAGAGTGTTGCTATGCTCATTATTCATTAACCTAATGAACGATGAAATGTGAACTAATGAAAAATGTCATCTTAAGAGCGCAACTGGATGAGCAAGGATAATTTATCAAATGGATTGTTCGGGGGTTAATTTGGATTCCAAAGTAGGAGGATCTTTCCTTTTTTTCAATTTGCAAGGTTACTTCTTCCTTTTTGTTAGGTCCGTGTGAGCTTCGACGGGGAAATTAACTTCAAACCCATTGATCCTTGAAAGGGAATGAAATGATTTTTTATACATAACCTTCATAAGCTACAATTTCATCGGAAGAATTTTAAATTAGAGAAAAGGATAAGAAGGGTCCCGGGAAATATACAGAACCTGACCTGAGGGCACCCCAAAAGATTTAAGATGCCAAGTAGGAGATTTATTGTAATTCATATCGTCATTGCGTGGCGCCGCCGATCCAAACAGATTTCAGTTTGTAGGGCGGCACCGAATGGGAGTTAGGTTTGATAAGGGTTAATTCTGCTCCGACAGAAAATGTGAAATGAACAAGCAACGGAAATGAAAAAGTAAGAATCTGATATTTCATGCATATTATATAGAGGAGCAAACAAGTCATCACCTGACGACGATTATGATGATGGAGATGAAGATGAAGATAGTGTGACGGCAGAGAAATTTAAGTTTTATGCTTTGCATATGGATTGGTAGGAAGGTAAATAAAGTTCATTTCCAGTTGATAAAATTTACGAAATGAGCTCTTTGTGTTTGCAAGTGACATTTTTTCCCTGCCTGAGGCAAGGTAGTTTGGAATAGTGATTGTCAGTTAAACAAGATCGACCTAAGAAATCAAGGTGCCTTTCCCTTTAACTGGAATTTGGATATGACAATATTTTGCTTATTGTTTAAAGTTTACTCTAGTTGGAACTTGAAATTCGCTAACACCTTCAGTTCTTGTATTGAAACTTTAAATAATATATTAAGTACATACCATAATACTATAAGGAAACGGAAGGAATGTAAGCGACTTTAAAGCCATAAAATTTTAATAAATTTATGCATTTGGATGAAGATAAGACAAATGGCAAGGAATGTGCCATGTATTTGGAATCAACCATTGGTGAAACAAATACAGGATGTATAAATACATAAGAAGTATTTGTTGGCATTAATACGTATGTAATAGCACCTTATTATCGGAAAAGCTACATATATTGCTTATATCTTTGCAAAGCAATCAAAGGCACGAAAACTTAATATCTCAACAGTTTTTTCGAAAAGAACACGGTAGTCTGGAAATGCAGTAGTTTTGCTTTACTAAGAAGCAATTTAACTGATAAAATCTTTTGACATATTTTTTTAGTCATGCACATACAACTCATGGATTTCTTACGTTATGTTCGCCAAGTTAAATTATTTCGTTCTGTTAAAGAACTGTAATAACAACTAATTGGAAGAGTTTGTTACTTTACTTCATTTGAATACTCTCTCTAAGTCGAACAGTCCTCTAACTAGAATTTCTACATATATACTTACATAAAACTGAATTATCGCATCAGAATGACTCGACCGATTTGGCTAATTTTTGTGTCCGTAATTGTCAGGATAAGGTTTCTATGAACCTTTTTTTTTGAAAAATCTACCGGAATAGTAGGAAATTTGATGTTTTCCAAACATTAATCAGTTTGTGGTTTATTTCTTTGGAAAGCACGCCACCCGTGAGGTGTTCGACGTATACAAAAAGCCGACCAACTAAATAATCGTCAAGTCAATAAGACTGACGAAGAATGTAGACAGCGTCGATTAACCCTTCGATATGTACATGCATATATCGGAGGACCTCGAACAATAAGCACTGTTTATCAACATTGCAATGCTTTGATATTTCAAGGAAAGATTCGAACGAGCTGACAGACTAATAGACAATGCAGAACCTAAGGCACTGATGATGGACATACATATTATAAAAAAAACATACTAAATATTTTTTTGATACAATTTCGGAGCCGGGGCGGGTCGCTATACTAACTATAACATAACGATACCGTTATAACATTTTTTGTCGAATGTAATAAAAAATGCAACTGCAATCGACATACATACATATGTATGTATGTACATATGTAGATACAAACGATCATCCTTAAATATTAATCAAAGTGGTGACAGAAACTATTACATACTTACTTACATGCCTGGCTTCTAAAAATTTTCTATAATTCATCTGAGTGCTATATAAGTAAGTCACGCCCACTTTTTGAAAGCGTTTTTATAAAAAGAAAAAAATTGTAAAAAAAGTGTAATTATATCTAAATCAAAAATACAAACTGCCACACCCACTTTAGATGGTATAATTGTAGCATTAAATGCAGTTTTTTTATAATGTGAACGAGCAAAAGGCGCAATGAATATCCTAAGGATCCTTTTACACTATCCGGTTTTAGCGGTACGGTGAAAATCGTGAAAGGAGCGCCTAAGAATATACCAATGTATGTATACTCCTTTAGAGGAGAAAAAATATGTAGGACATACATACATACATAAGTACTCTAAACATTTCAACTTATAAACAGAATTCCTTTTGCAAAAGAAAAAGAAAACGTCGCATGAGTTTTCCGAATTATCATTACAAACACTTTCGTGTTTGTCCAATAGTCTTTGTCTAGCACATCTGTTTCCCCATTTTTAATTGAGTTAGACCCATGGAGAGAGTCAAACAAAACTGGTGTTGATGCATTGGATGATTTGAAAAATATTAGAATTTTCTCATATACGGAATCATGTGTTGTGCGTCGCAAAAATACGTCAACAGTTGTGAATTCCTATTTGTCCTTGCATGTCACCTGACCATTGATGTTGTGATTCCTCTTTCTGTTCATGTATTCATCTACACGAAGAGCAGGTTTTGTGAAGAGTATGTGATGGGTATGTGAGAGCAATCAATAGCACCTAAGGTTGAAGGAAGTTGGTACTTCTGCTGTCAATCTTCTTTTTCATTTCGTAACGCCTCGATGGATGGATGAATGAAAATGAATTCACAAATGTGATATTCGAGCCATAGTTATTCATCGTTTGTGAAACCAGTTTTCTCCCTTACCATTTGGATATCCTGGATTTGAATCTGTGTGGTCAAAGCACCTCTGGGCTGACAAGTGGAAAGTCAACTAAGTCAAATAGGGATCAACTAACCTTTAGATTGGAGTCTGGTCTGCATGAGCCGGACGATTTTTCTTCTCTTGGAACCTTTTCGATTTTTTAAGTTATAGCCCCCTGCATATGCGTTGGAATTTTCTTTCTTGCTGAACATAATGCTTGGCAGCTGTAAAGATTGATATCTCTTTGTGTTCACCGGTCCAACTATGGGAATGTACCTACAGGACAGTATCCTCTGTTTAAATTTCTAAACTGCAGTAGGTGGATAAACTAGTTAAAATTAAATTTTCTAGAATTACGTACATGTATTACATATATTATGAACTTGCAGAAAAGCAATGGCTGGAAGGTTTTTGTATATAACTCTGTAACGCTGTACATAACTCGTGAAATCATCAATTTAATGCTCCTATTCCTATTTTTCTTATGAAACAAAATGTTGAAAATTATGAATAATGGAAATTATGTCATTTGCTGAGTAAGCAAACATTACTCTCTCTAGCAGCTACGATGATTAACAAGCCTACACGAAAGTGCTAAGAAAAGGGTACAAGTGCACAATACTGCTACCACCTCTGAATATTCTCCTCCCATCTCACCAATTAGCATCGCTAATTAACTTAAAGCCGCGGGCGCGTTAAGTGTAACGAGACCTGAGGCGTTAACAGAATCATTATCGTCCAGTCGCCGCCAGTAGCAGCAGTAGCAGCATCATTTTCATCGTCACTCCGATTGAAGTATACCACTTGCCCTTTAAAGCAGCCACTTTGAATGTCACAGTGTGAAACTGTGGAACCGGAGAAAAAACCAACGCGGCTTTATCAAAAAAAAAATCCATAAATGAGAATCCATTAGCCTGCCCAACCGATGAGGCTATAAAGTTTTTCTCCAGTGTCCTTAAAACATCCATCTGCCAGAAAAGGGAAGGAAAAAAAATTCCAAACGAAGGAGGAAGCGTTTTCGTTTTTCGGGTGAAAATACAAAATTTCATCTTGACAGGGCGAAGCAGTGGAGACGGAAGAACAGTGAACGAAAAGCGTGAATTAAAAAAAAAAATACATGTACCAAAAATAAGAAGAAAAAAAAACTAAATCCAACCCCAATCAAGCCAGAAGCTGACTTCGAGTTGATTCACCATCTCCCCATTGTCCTTTTGCTGAAGATCCCCAGCTCCATTATATTTCCCGTCCTCTAACCAGAGACAATTTGAAAATTCATGTAATTTACCTCCTCGAACACAGCGAACGAAGCAACAAACAAAGATACATACTCGTAATACTGAATACGGTTGAGCGTGGTCTGTCTGTTGCTAACTTTGGAATGTGTGCCGGGTAATGGACAAATTAAACCACCAGAAAAGGACGCACCAGGATATCCGTGCGGTGTAATTTGCTCTGCGTACTTTTCTGTACTCATACATACATGTTTATGTGCAAGTGCATATTTGCGTGCAATGTTCTTTGCTTCGGTTTTTCTATTTTTAACCAATCAAGTGATGCCGTTTACTGAGCTAACTATTATCGTTACAGCTCTGTGCATTGTGGCAGTACTGCTGTAATTTTGGACACTGAAGATACAGGACACTCCGATAGTGAGTGCAAATTTGTGAAAATTTTGTGATAAAGTGGTTGTGTGAGTTCGTTAAGCAAACTTTCCAGTTCATTTTCCTATTTTCTTGTTTAGCCCTAAAGGCATCCACAGACGAGAATACTCTGCGATCGGTTCGTTTCGTTGTAGCTTTGAATTTTTTTGTTTTCGCCTTTTGAGTTATTTTTGCCAGGACATTTACGAGAAACGCCCGAAGGGGATAAAGAACCAGCCAGAAATATGCCAGGAGGCGTTGTGTTTTTAATAGTCGTGCCGACAGCTAACTTTGAACGTGAACTTGTTTATGGTGAGTAATTTGCATTTTATTATCGGGTTATTTGCTCAGTGTCCTTGGGGAATAAATTTATTTGTTTTGTTTCTGAGCTTGATATTTTATTTTTAGAGGTTAACATTCTGCTTGCATTGTTAATAAATGTAAATTTTTCTTTATATTCTGTGCGGTGAGTTTGCAATAATATTTGTGGCCTAAATTACGCGAAAACAAACGGAGTTCAGTTGGCTAAAATGAAAATTTCTGCGAAGGACGAAGATAAACATGTGGTCTGACATCAGCTGCTTAAACAACATCTGATTTGTATTCCAGCAAAATATACCTATTAAAGAAATAATTATTACATCCAATTGCATATAATCTAGAGTGTAGTGTCCTGGTGTGCATTCACTCTACATATCCTAGTGGATATGTGGACTTGGTGCAATTGCAATTCGATTTATAAGCCATGCACTCGCCCGACCACGATCTGATCTTAGAAATGAAAAAGCCGACAAGTCTACCATTCTTGTTGGACTTAAGATTGAATTTGATTATCATCTTGTGGATTGAATGGTTCATTCTCCCTGACAGTGGGGTGGTGGTGGTCGTCGCCCTAATATGGTCTGGAGAAGTTTTCCATATTTTCAGCACCGATTCTAACTCCATTACGAAATTTCTTCTTTCATCACTACAGGCTTCTTTACGGTTTTTATTGGCCTGACACGTTCTTTTTACCTGTTGGGGAAATTTCTGTACTTTATTCCAGGAGTATAATCTCCTAGTCTCTCCAAACGTGCAACTTTTCTGGTCTTTTTTTTTAATTTTTATGTACAAATCGATGTTCTTCTCTTTTCTTCCGGTCGTAGAGCTCACGAGCATCCCTGGTCCTTCTTTTGACGAAGCGTTGCGTATGGCTTCAGTTTAGCTCCACGCAACATTTAGCGTTCCCACTAGTTCTCGGCACTTAATGTTGACGACATAGGATTCGTTGAGAGACTTCGGGAGATGCGTTAGTCGAAGATTTTGCTGATTTCGTGCAAATGAAATTGTTCCAACCGATAGAGCCGATGATGACTGCTTAAAATTGCAATATAATATACTGTGTCCCCTTGTGTACACCAAAGTGGAAACAATGTGCTTACTGTAGTGGAATTTGGCTCCGTCGCAGCAATGTCAATGACTAAGTTTGTTCCCAAACATGATGTTTTGTACGTTATGTTTACCAATTCTAGTACGAACCATGACCTCCTGTCCAGTGTTGGGGCTGAAAATCCCTTATCACGTCAGTGCTTACCATTCCGTATACGTTTTGTCGTTGTGGCTCGTGAAAACATTTTAGCTGGCCTCGTCCTTTTCCTTCGTGGGAGCATGCATATTATGCTTATCTTGACGAATCTTCCCTTAATGCGATTTCCCATAAAACATTGTTTTACGTATCAAAAGCTTAAGTCTGCCGCGTATGACAAACCCACATTCGAATAAGAGCTGCTCCTTCTCGTTATAGTAATCACAATAATATAGGAATAAAGAACAACATTCGGGAGATCCCCTATAATAATCCCCAGTAATAATCACAAAAACGATTGAGCCATACATGAACTATGGCTTACTGATTAATCTTGGACATATGTAGTTGTATTTATTCGGCTTGGGTAAGGTTTTCAGATCTCGAATAGCAAGCAGACCTATCTATTATTTTTTTTTAATCTTTGAATTGCAATGTAAAAATCAAACGATAATAAAAAGTATCTGTAGACATTATGAGCACCTAAATTTTTCGTCTTACATTTTTTTTTATTGTTTAAAGAAATTCCAGTTCAATGCCCAATGTCCTAAACTTATTACCAGTGATCTCTGGTATGAACTTGATATGCGGGTGCGAGAAAATTATTCGAAATCTGGGAAATATCTTCAGAGATGTTTAATTATTTTTAAATAAAACTTTAGGAACTTTGATATATGTATGATTGATGGATGCTAAGAATGTATCCACCTATTTCCACTTTAAAGAACATTTAAGCACACTATGTCAACAGGTTAGTTTTTTCTATAGTCCCAACCCTCCGACAAACATCTGAGGGTATAATAGCCCTTCGGACATGACATTGCACAGCTCTAATAGAGAATATAATACGCACAGTACAATGTACTTGTTTTGCTTTGAAACTTATTTTACTTTCAAAATTAGAATCTTCTTATCCAAAAATTAAGACAATATCAGACGACGTAAAGTTGTATCTATTCTAAAACCAGCTAAACCGCAAAAAACTCAGATTCTCTTTTTCTACAAAAGCTGTTATGTGCCATCGATCCATCTCATAATGAAATCATATTTATTTCTACCGATGAACTTCTGAGTCCAACGTGAACTTTAAGTCAAGTTGACCTTTCTTCAACTTCCAATAAATTTGTACCGACACCTGAGTTTACATGCAATAAATACGTACATATGTAAATTTTGCTTTGTGTTTTCAGTCGACATGAGTGAACTGTCGTAAATAGAAGAAATATCAGTCAACTTAATTCAAAACGCGAGCAAAAGTTCAACTCATTTCAACTTTTTACAGTTTAATATGAAAGACAAATTTAAGGACGAGGCGTAAAATTACATGAAGGTAAGTTTTACCGGATTGCCGTTTGGATATGAGTCAACGTGAGCACTAAGCAGTTGTGCAAGTTTTTGATGACATTTGGAACGAAATGCTTGCTAAACGTAATAAATAATCGGTGGGCAGAAGATGTCAACTTAAAAATTAACTTCGCAAACAAAATCAAATTATAATGTTCTGTTGACCCAGAGATAGCACGGAACATCAACTCCATAAACTACCTCTCGAATCATCCCTCAGTGGCCAACGAGTGAACATCAGATTCGCTTGCATTTACGAGGCAAAAGAAGCACCAGGCCACACGAAAAGCATTTCGGTTTTATCATCGGTTTTCTTCTGTTTAACTTTTATGGCCAGAAAATAAGCTGTTTCATTGTTTTCTTAGAGCCGGATTAATTTTCTATCCCGATTCATTGGTTCACCAGTAATTTATGACCCAATCCAAATTTATATAAGTCAATGTTTTATTAATGGCTTTTCGGGTATTTATACGGAATACACAACACCAGTTTAATTCAATCTCCTTGACACCATTCCGAAACCATAGCTTTTGATTAGACTTGATATACCACTTATATTTCATAATATTTTATAAAAACACTTAAGAGCACTATAAAAAGCGGCTCCTACCCAAACATGAACTCCCTAAAGAGGATCCTTTTTTTGAAGGTTGTCTTCTTTTTCAGCTGTCGTATTTACTATTCATTTTCGTTTTAGAACCCATCTGCTGCCCCTGATTCTCTTTGGCAAAACACCGGGCAAAGTTCATCTCATAAAACTTAACTATTTAAACTATGCCACTTGAGGACACTGTTCAACTACAGTAGAGTCATTCAATCTTTTTCATAATTAAGACAAAAGTTTAACATTTCACCACTTTCATTTGGGTTTTTGTTCTCATTTAAACAATAGAGTCCTAGGGATTATTCTCTGAGTAGTCTACATCGAGCAACAATGCTTGCAGTAATTTAAGCACAACAATAAAAGTTTACTTAAAATTTCACCACTGCATGGTTTTCTGTTGTCATCACGGAATTTGACCTCAAGCAGAACAAGAGAGATCAGCTTTTGTTCTGTTTTCCTTTTAAGTTAATGTGTACACGACGTTAGGTGACATGTTGCACTTATGATCTAATAATAAAAAAAAAATCCACGTGTTGACAAGTAAATGCTGTTACTAAAAAAAATTGTAATCCATCAATATTGAGCGAAGATTGACGGGATGGCAGACATCCCAGGGCCCTTGTTATGCAGATTTCGGAAATTCCAGCAAACGACGATTATATGTATATTTCTGTCTGAATCCTTAGCAAGGTAGGTGCGGAAAAAATTGTCACAATCAATTGAATCAGTTACGACGTCAGAACGATTTATTTAAATAGAATGATTGATTGTCAAAGAACGATATTCTTTATCAAATAATTCTAGGGACACAGAACCTAAGGTTTGATATCCATGAATCGAATCATTGCGGGGGGAATTCTGTGCTAAACACTCACATTTTATATTTGCTTCTTTTAGCATAGTTTGTTCGATTCGATTTTAAAATATTTTGTAGTACATTTAAATAAATAAATATGGTGCAACAAGTCGATGGGACCCAGGGCCTAGCCAACCATTTGTGTTGTGCGTGTTATATTCTTTACATAAATGGAAGGGACCTTCTGTGTCCGAAGGGCAATTTGTTATTTGTGAAGCTTTTTCATGACAGTTGTACTGTCGGATGTTTGTCAGATGCTCGCGAGAGGTGAGGCCGTGAAAAAAATTTTAGGTGTTTCGACTGGGATTCGGACCTCGAACCCATTGCTCCATAGTCTAACGCACTAATTACTGAGCCACCCATTCCAGTACATTAACCAATTTTAAATTTATAACCTGTCGTATTTAAGGCAGTCAAATACACTCTTACTGTAGAAAGGTTCCTCGAAATCGAGTTAGAGTTCGAGACCGGCGTTCTGTACCTACATATGTATAATATTATATACATACCTATAAGTATGTACATGTACAATCCTTTACTGTATATACATTTTTACGATATACATATGTATGTATGTAGTTAAGTGCGCAAAGTAGACTCATACAGGTAATAAAGCTTAGAATAAAGGTAATAGAACTTAGAAATACCTAAAAATGTACTCATGTTCCTGATCTAATTATTTAGTAGTTTGCTATCGTCTTCAATTGTTTTTATACCATTATGGCGAATCCAACTAAATAATGTTGTGTGGTAAGACTGTCTTACTTTTCTATATTGTTCTACTTTCTCTATATTCGTTTTTACTTAATTAACTAATTTTTATTTAAATTGTGAAACCATCTCATGGGATACTAATCAAACAGCCATAAAATTCATAAGCACCCAAAGAAAAATGGAGTTCCCACACACTTCTTATTTAAATATTTACAAATACTCAACCCAGAAAAAAGAAAAAAGACGACGGGATGCTTAGGGCACAAAAAAGTACATCAATCACTGGGCACACATCATTCGTTTATCCTTAACAACATAAAAAAGAATGAAAATGAAAAATAAAGCAAAATCAAGAAGCAACCTAAACACAAGCATAAACGCAGTGCACAGATACTTTTTATTTTATGTCAGTTACAAAGATCAACCATTAATAATATTCTCACAGGAATCCTCCCAAGGATTTATGTATTTCTATGTACGTACTCTTATACATGTGTACCATCCTTTCTAGCCCTATCTCCCTTAACTCAATCATTTTATGTTGCATAAGTGACTGATAAATTCACCATTTGCCAGAGAGTAGTCAATTGTCTTGAAGGATATATGTACATATACACGCATGTGTATACTTACTTACTCACCTATCACACGACAAAGAGTCCCTATTTCCTCCCACACAAACTACCATTTAAAAGAATACTCTAAAGCAGATCAAAGATATCCTTCATGAAATGTCACTAAGAGGTTTCGTGTTATTTTTATCCTTTTATTGTCTACTTCACCCGTAATTCTTTTTCTTTCTTGGCTGCAACACAAAACAATACAAGGCAACCAATGGAATAATAATCAAGAGGTTAACCGCCCAACTCCACCGATAGTGCCCGGCAATGGGAGCGGAGGTGGTGTCGTCGGGCTAGGAGTATCGAGTGCAGCTGCGTCCGGGAACAATTTGAACATCAATCTTCCGGAAAACAACCCTGTGCTGCGTCTTGAGGTCGAACTACGTGACAAGAATGCACCAAAATACAGAAGGGGTGGACGAGGCGGCGCCGGAAGACCAATATCTGGTGGTCCAACTAGGGGTAGACCACGGTCACGTGGCGATAAGGATAACCTTAATGTGATGGTGCCAATGGAGAAGGTATGTAATATTTTATTATTTTTTGTTGTTTTAGTTATAGTGTAGTCGAAGAGTAGTGGACAGTGATAGATTGTATCTGGACTCAGTAAATTGATGTTTAGTGAAAAAGCTCTTTTTATTTGATCGATATGTGATGTTTAGTAAGAGAAAATATGTTCCCTTTAGCAGACTGTTAGTAGAAATAAAGTTTATTGATCACATTTTTCAACAAACACATTTTTGTGAGTAAGTGGCTACTTACTGCTTACTTCTTGTGGACGGTGCAGCGAATGGAAGAGTTGTTTGATGTCAACTACATTACTTAACCAGGTATTGGATTTCTTTATGAAGGGTCCTCAAAACGTGCTTTGATGTAAACTCGCAAATAGATTCTAATTCAATTCCGATAAACCAATATCGCACTCAATTTATTTGATCGGATGTGGGATCACAGGATCTTACTGGTTTGAATTATGTCTCCTTACGAGTATTAAACTGATTCAACTGCTATCGAGCAACGTAAAACTGCATTAAAACTTATAGAAATGAATGGGATTAGGGTGGAGTCTGTCACACCGACACCTGTGCCAATGAATAGAAAATTGATGGCAGTACGTGAGCTGGTATCTCCTGTGAACCTCAAAATATAAACCACTCCTTTCACTATTAGCGATTCTTAAAGAGAGTCGACTTGGCAGGGTATGGAAATGCTAATTGAGAAAAATCTTTGGTAAAAAAATCAGAACATGTGTTCATAATCAAACAGCGAAGGCGTTACAATCAAGGTCGATAAGATTCAGGGCTGTTTATATTTAAGAAAGACTTAATGAAATATTAACAAATAAATCGGTAAACCTACGCTAGGTTGAAATCAAGACTAGAATCTAATCGCTATCGCACGGCTCTAGTAAGTTACTTTTCAAAACTGAAAATAAATAATATAAATTAACAAATACTGAAACAAATTCATTTTTTAGAAAGTAACGTGCAGGGATTTCACACTAGCCGTCGATTCTAGACACAAAGAAAGCATTCAATATTCGCTTATACATAAGTAATCGGTAGCGTTTTTGGTAAAAAAAAGTCGTTCAGTAGAATTTTATTAAAATCGACAAATCGCGGTCAAACGCAGTGTCAAAATAGATGACAGTTGTACCAACATGGAAGAACTATTCTAAGAAACCATTAACGGCGTTTTTTAATATTAATATTAATATTAATATTATATACACATATTATATAGATACATATGATTTAGACGAAAAAAGGCATGCTCACGTCTTATGTAAAATCAGCAATTCACATCAGAACCTAGATAGTTCCACAGATCGCCCAACTTCATCAGGTGACGCTACAGTAGAATCTGGCGCTCCACAGCCAGTCAGATACAGAAAACCGTCACCAGCAAGCAAACAATACATTTTTAAAACAAACATGAGTTACCGCCTGTTCTAGACCAAACAAATCTTATTTTTTGAATCTACACTTTCAATACATTTCATCAGAAGGTTGTCTCCTGAAGGACAACAACGTTGAAACCCTGCTGAGTTTCTACTGAAATTGTAATTTAAATCCTTTAAAACTCACCTGCGTTTTTGGGCCCTTTGCCCCGGGCACTATTGCAGGAATTGTTTTATTAATTCAATCTCCTATTATATACCTATTTCCATGGGAAAATACCGTCAGGCTATTAGAACGCAATTTCGTCAAATATCTTCAAAAAATAATAAATAATATACATATGTATGTATACATACATACTTACAATGTACAATTGAACCAATAAATATGCGAGTAAATTTATATGCTCCTGGGTCAAAGCATAATTTGTCACCCAATCGTCAAATTATAATATTAATGCACGACAATTCTGTGGGGAACCATTCCTCTCCACAACAACAAATTCCATTCAATTTGGTTTGTATCTCTTAACAACTAAGCAGCATGATAATAAATCACCAGGGCAACTGGTCCGCTTGGATGGTGCAAATTCTTCGGTTCATTCTTATTTTGATATAAAAACGAGTATGCCTTACGAAGAGACCCAGTAATGGTATGATGGGTTGTCATTGGGATTTGGTATTGAGAAGTCAGTTGTCATGTGTCAAAGTATAATAAAATTGGGACAAGGCAGGAGGTTAAATATCCTAATTTATTCAAGGTTATACATACATACATATATAGCTATATATTTATCAGTCGATAACGTCCTCCCCGCCCTAGTTCTGACAAAAATCAATTATCTAGTCATTCCTCCCAACAAAATTGGTATCATGATTCGATTATAAAGAAATGGATATCATTAAACTACTTTTCATATATGTACTTATAGGTGTGGTTAATGTATTTGTTTGTAATCCTTAAGGTGCAAACACCAACATTTTTAATTTCTTTAATAACTACATACATACATCAAGTACGTGCTTTCCCTGGTTCTGCAATGCTACGCATGGTGTAACTCATTTGGGATTTGGAGCAAAAAAAAAATATATGTGTCAAGTCTCATCCGTCGTGAGCGGTTCATGAAATTGGTCAAATCAGCGTACTTTTGAGAAAAGTGGCACATGTACTCCATTACCCTTTTAAGTACGATAGGGTACAATGTAACACCAACACATCACTTCTTCCTATGCACTTACCAATCAATTAAACCTACGAGCACCACTCAACATACATATGTTTTTCTCACTTCCAGGTACTCGAAGAACTACTGGCTAAACTAGAAATCGAACATGTGACTTGGTCAACGGGTAAAAAGGGATTCTACTATCATGTCGTGTTTCCTCTGCCATCTGGTGAACCGTGCGAAACGACATTACACTGTCTGACAGAATTGGGCATTGGGACAAAATTAAATTCCAGCGTCAGGTAATTTCCGTTCCATTTTGTCTAGTACCAAAGTGCAACTGTGTCTCTCATGTCCTGAGACGTGTCAACAGCCTGCGTACGAGTTAAAATTGGGCACATTTGATGCGATTCAAATTGAAGTGTCGAATGGATACACGACTATCGGAGGAGTATCCTTTTGTACACTTATCTTTGATAGATGAATACTAAGGTATTTCATGAATTGAAAATAAAGTGCCATGTCGTCATTGGAAGCAAGCACGAACTATATAGGTCCTTCTGCGTACAATCTATTCGCATACATTATATTAGACTCTCATTGAAAAATAACCTATAAAAGACTTATCTTGTATCTTTTTTTCATACTATTTTGCATGATTCCAACAACGTTTTGAAATTGCGTTGCTCCTCTATCAGTGTATTACCATGTAGTGTTAGCTATGATGCTATTTCGGATCCCGCAGCCAATAAAGATGACTTCAGGTGAGTTTATATTCCGTTTTGTTTGCATTTTTTCGATGCACAGCACACATAAGCTTTATCATATTTCTCGTTTTCGTTCGTCCTTTCTTTCATTCGGATGTGGGTTGTATAGAGCTCTGCTTTTCAAAAAGTTGTGGGTATTTTCATCTGCTGAAAAAATAGTTAATTTACCTGTTCAGTTCACACAGAAAAATAAGTTAGCTGAAGGACATTCGAATAAAAAATAAAGTATGCCTAGAAAGGCAGTTCAAAATATGGTGTTACGGACTTGTGTTGCAGGTGGTTAATCTCACACAGTTCTCATTCATTACCCAGTGCAATCCACAGCTTCAGCTTCAGCTGAACCCAATGCAATCTGTGTGGCCTCAGTTTAGTGATGCCTTTATCCTTTTCTCGTTTGGCTCAGAAGTGATTTGAGGATAATAGATGTGTGATTACGAGGTGTGCGCTGAGTGATTTTTGGCCACTATGTAACCAGTCCGCATATGACTTCATTAACTGATCCAGGTGAAGTACAAAGAGAAAAAGCTAAGATTGTAAACAGATCAATTTTGGTGTAATTATATAAACTATTAGGAATTGTGTATAGTGGTATCAGCACCCTCATAGGTTTTAAAACGATTGTCATCTAAACGATAACACAACGAACCCTGTGTACTGTAGTTTGGAGTTATTTGAAGCAAAAGTTGATACATAAGTATATCAAAACGATATCGACTAATCGAGTCATTCTTAAATTTTCGTAATGGAATACTGTCTGAAAACTGTTCTGAAGTTTCCGACTGCGGAAAGGAATTATGAATCGAAATTGGTTTTTTTTTAAGTTTTCCAATTTGTTTATGTTTGCGAATTTGATACAGTATTTTGCGCAATCTTTTACATAAATGACATTCTAAGGAAGAGTGCAAACAACATGCATACTTACCCATCATTCGGTTGGGTTGGACAATAACATTGTAACAATTAAGCTGAACTGTAGTGAAAGGTGTTTATATTAACTTTTAGAAAAAAAAATAAAACTTCATATATCAGACAATAAAAAACCAATGACTTCAGTGGGATAAACCTTATGTCAAAACCAAACGAAAAGTCCTCTCAAGTTCTTTCCATAATGAAATAATCCAAATTTCATAATCTGCCAAATTATTTACATTTAGTTTGGCTTCAGTCCTGGGGGAAGTGGACAATAAGCAAACTTGTTGTCTGGGAATTCAGCCTCGAATTTAGCTGTCCGATGCACTAACCACTGAGGCACAGTCCTCAAGGCAAGGCACACACTAATGGAAGAAAAGAAAGTCAGCATAACACATTTTGTATCACTGTAACTGTTTAATCAGCACAAATGGTGTCTCATTAAGTGATGAAATTCTGCAGCAATTGTGCCAAATCCTATGCCTTTGTGTCTTAATTTAATCTTTTACCTACAGAAAAAAAACAAATACCGAGATGGTATACAAAAACAATATGGTTCATAGAACATAAGTACAGAAAACCAATAAGTTATTCATCTCTTTAGACACAAAGCAGAAGAAATTGAAATAACTACCTCAATGGATAATACACCACACTCTCAAATTATTAAAGGCTCAATGACTCTTCTGTGTTTAATTGCGGCTTCCCCCTAACCAATCTCACTAGAGAAGCCGTATTCATAACACCCACAGTGTCAATATTAATAGCCGCCTCAAGTTCATTGCAATGTCTAATGAGTCCTTGTCATGGATACTAGGCCACAGCATCGAACCACTCTTTAGGGTTGAAAATCGATTTTCCAGAAAATGTCTAGCAGTCGAGAACATCATCCTTCTTTCTCCATTAAGATTAGGAGACATATTTCACACAACTTTTCATCCACCCTCGATATCCTTGGAAAATATTTACTTTGAAACTAATAAAACTTTTCAATTTTCATTCGTCGGCCATCACAACCACATTATTTTCAACACCGACAGCGAGGACACTGAAGACCTCTCCAAATGGAACAATTTCGTGGAATCAATTAAATCTAAATTGACGGTAAAGCAAGTTGTTGATGGTGTACGTGCTGGAGGTTCCCTATCGTTCGACTATCTACTTTTAATTGTAACAGCAGAGTAAGTATACTTCCCAACACCATCACAATGGCGATTCTTACCCTTTTGTATAATAGGGGAATTGTAACCTAGTTCTCAATTGCAGTTCCTTGGCAGCTCTTGGCCTTGTGGAAAACAACGCTCCAAATATTGTGGCTGCTATGTTGGTATCACCCCTTATGGGACCAGTTATGTCGATTACATTTGGGACTATAATTTCCGATCGTGAACTGATGGTATGTAACTTGCAATTGATTGTGCTTACTGTGGAGATGTGCTTGCAAGCAGGTGGTGGTGTAATTAAATTTTTATCTTACATCGGGTTGGGTTGAAATAAAATTGAATCTTTTCTGGTAAAGTATAGATTTTCAGAAAACGAGATAAAAACTTAATGAGTTCCTTCTAAGAGTTAATTTTTGATTTTCTAAGTGGTTATATGCACATATGTACATACATATGTGTATGTGATGTTTAATGTATAGATTCTATAATTTCAATTTTCGAAATTAAGATTACCTTGTTGCAATTTCTCAAAAGATGGGCCAGAAATTCAACATGCCTTGAGTCAGCAACTATGCATATTACTATCATGAATTTAATTAATTTTTCATTACCAACTATCTGACGTTCCAACGTTGTCCGGTCCAAATTTCAATAAATTTGTTTGTGATCGTTTTGTGAATTTGTGAACAGCTATTGGTAATGTGTAAATAGAGTAAAAGTGAGAAGAAACGTCAACCAAATGATCCATGTTTTTCTATTAAATTTGAAATCACAATGAATCTCAAGATGTTTTATTTACATACCGATTTCACTGTCATTCTTTTGATTGTTTACATGAACATTACCATTTCGTTCATTGCAATGCTTTATATACTATACACCACCATTTTTTGTGTTGTTCTCTGGCTCTTAAACAAACAAAGCTAATGGTTTTCCGACAAGGGAAACACAGTGGACATACAATTGACCATGCGAGAAGCATGGATTTTTCAAGGTTAATGCCGCAAACAATCAATGACTGTCCTTGTGATTTGTTTATTGTATTCGGAAATGCAAACCGCACCGAAATTGGTGAAAGCTTTTAAATTCGAATGGCATATCGATCGAAGTTTTAAACAAACATGATTATTGTAATTTTGAACAATATTTGTGATCACCTTTCGGATGAGTTTGGTTTTTGAATCAGTGAACAGGCAAACGGGGAATGAAATGCAACCAATGTCCAGCAATTGTTTTGAAAATACTTTTCCATTCATGTTTATACTTAACTTCAGTGTCTTGACGTGTTTTCACGAAATGGAAGACTCCAAACATGCAATTAGTAGTTGGATAAGACTTTACATCTACGAAGATATATGTAGATGAAGATGAAGATGTCCTCTCCCGTTTGTCTTAATATTTTCATGGGGTACAACAGAGTGTTATGCCCCGAGATTACTCCTATCAGGGTAAAAACGGATTTCCTATCCTTTTACATAATTCTGTCGGTCTTACTCTTCTCGAAACAAGGCCATAAGCTTCTCGTGATAACACAAGTCTCTAGGGAGAACTTTCCGCTAGTAACCTCTCCACGGGCTTTAATCACTGCTTCTAGCTTTACAAGGCGGGGTGTACACCATGGTGTCGACCTAGGGTGCCAGCACGCAATTTAATACAATCGAGTTCCAGATTTAAGGACTCCCTTATGGAACTGGAAACTGACTGAAAAGGTTGGTGGCATTGACTTTGAATAAAGTTTGGACTGTTTTTGTCAAATCATCTGATAAATATATTTACATAAAAATTTGTAAAGAAGGCTGCTTCAGTTAAAACCATATATGATCAGATAATCATATCCTCTGATTGTATCAAATCGTAGATCACTACACTGCAATTTATTTAGAATGTAATTATTTTATTTATTGGAATAAGTTCAATAAGAGAGAATTTTCTTGCCTTCGAAACCAGTCCACTATCTCAAAAAAAGTGCCATAATTTTGAGTCAAATTTGAATCTCTACTTTGAATACCTGCTGCCTAGAATTAGGAACGCGCCCAATGCTGAACATTACGTTTAAAACAAAAAAAAAATCACTCAACAGAAAATAATTATCGTTTACGGGAATTTTGTGCGAAAAAAAGTGGAAACAAATAACAGAAAACAGACTAAGATTTTGACCATTTTTATGAGTCGTCAAGACTTATCAAGAGGGATACTTAACACTTCCCAAGAAAGAAAGGGAAACTATATATTTATGTGATACCTCCTTCTAATTTTAGTATAGGTCCTTCTTCATCCTCACTTTACGAGCCAAAGAATAAAAAAAAATAAATAAATACTTGGCGCTACAGGTCGATGGGACCCAGGGCCTAGCTTCTCACAACCATTCGTGTTGTGCGTGTTACATTCTTTACACAAATCGAACTACTGTTTAATGCCGTATCCGAAGGGCTGTTTGTTATTTGAGAAGCTTTCTCAGGACAACTGTACTCTCGGATGTGTGTCAGACGCTCGCGAGAGGTGGGGCCGTTCGTTCGACTGGGATTCGATCTCGAAGCCCTTGCTCCATAGTCCAACGCACTAACCACTAAGCCACGGCGCCCAAGAATATCATTTTTTATTTCGACTTGGAAAATGATTAACAAATTTGATTAAAAAATATCCATTTAACTCATTATTGTTCACAATGACATTTTTAAGCACAAATTACAATCAAACTCGTTTCAATATAAATGCTATCAAGATGCATTTGTTTCGAGTTCAACGAGGATCATCAATCCCCGATTGTTTCAAGTTACGTGCTGGTACCCCTGTTCTGATGTAAATTCTGAACTTCTTCTAGACAATTCAATAGCCTCCTTTCTATCTGATACCTTTTTTGTGTTCAGGGACGCAACAGAAGATCGCTTTTATTGCTACCTGGCTCTCCACAAAAGAGGTGATACCTTCTTGTCGTATTGCCTTCAACGCAGTCTCACGGACAGGTATTGCCGCTTGGAAAACATTTCTATGGGTCGGAAGGCGGACTGATTTGAATGTGCCCAGTGGGTCAAAAAATATGCCTGAGCCTACGCCTACATTCATCTTTGATCCATCTGAACAAAAGATATCCTCCTTATTAAATTTAAGTTTAATTTATCAGGAATCTAAAAAAAATTGTCTAATCTGACGACTTGAAATGTACTGAGAATGAGATTTATTATGAGCTTGTCCTTCATTCATATGTCGCGTCACACTTGAGAACACTGCAAAATAAATACATATTTTTATTTTTGTTTAGACATCTTTCCCGATATTTATTCACTTCAACTTTTTTCATTACCACAGCCCACATCGCGACCAAATCATAAACATTTCATCATGGGCACAGACATGATTTACCCACCAAAAAGTTATACAAATAAAATAAATTTCTGTCCGTCCATTTATTTTCCCTCACACAGGCAGTCGGGGTAATAAATCAGTCAAAACGTCCGCAGAGAACAAAATTTCACATAGAAAAAACATTTCGCAGCCAATAGCGCGAAGTACTTTTTGAGTTTAACTTGTCATCCGCAGCGCTAAAGCGTTTAAAATTCTATTTGAAATGGAAAAAAATGTATAAAATGCAAAAATGTAATTTCCACACATAGGCACTTGTGTCTTGTTTTTGACAGCTACCATGAATTTGCGGAATAAGGAAACAAGTGATTCGGTGATGGACAACTGAGAGTGTGCTTAGTATTGTTTGTGGACAAATTGTGTCAGTTTCGAAATGCATCATCCTGATGGTAGCTTAGAGGAAATTCAATTTCATCAAAAAATCGTTGCATACTGCTTATATGAACATATGTAGTTGTATCTCTTATCCTCCATTTACGACGTGCATAGGTCGGACTAAGGAAGTGCAAACATATCAAGAACAATATTGAAGAACTAGATGATTAGTAGATTTTGACAGATTTTTCTGAACAGTACTTTAAGTATTGATCGTTTTGGTCAAGTTACTACATATCAACCTTGATTTGGTAAGGGTGCCAAAAATTTATATGAAATACCTTTTTTACGATCAATGGACCTGAATCACGATGTTATAGATCCATTGTTACATGTAGACATTTTTGTAAATGAGCCAAATTTGGGATTATTTCCTAATAATCCTTCTAGGTACATATGCATATCGTTTATTAAAAATCGCACCATTTAAACTTAAAGTTCTTTAATTCAATCACCACTCCATATACATACATACACAGGTACCCCGGGTTAGTTTTACAAAATAAAGTTTGACTGGCATACAAGTTTTTACTCGTATAAACTTGGTCCATTCCATTGTATAAGATGCATTATAACTGAAGGGATTAGAAAAAAAAAACAATATCCTTTATTGTAATCTACTTCGAAACATAGGTGAGTTTGATACAACTATAGACACAACTCACACATTGGATTTAATTAGAGTATGTGCACCCTAATCTAATATTGTAGACCTCACTGTGCACTACTTGATAGAAAAACATTTCAAAAGAATGAATATATTCTCCAACAAATGCCTAAGGAGATTTGGAACTAAAGAACAGTTTGTGCATCAATTTTCTACATCTGGAGGGTATTTCCCAATGGACTACAACTGGATACACGCTAAAATCTGTACTCGTATCTCTGGGCTATACCAGGACAACGGGATCTTTACCATCTGAAGCTGCATCTCGTTGTATTGAATACTTGCTATTGCTTTTTTGAATACTATCTGGATGCATCCAATACCACCAGATAGTTTGTTGCATATTTTAAGATAGCTGTTTTTATATTCAAGTAGTCGTTGAAAAAATATAACTAAGTTTGTATCTCAACTAAAAATACCGTTAGAGATCTCTGAAACTCAAAGCATTACATCAATACAAGATATTATTTCTCTAAGACTCACTCACAATGGAAAAAATACATTTCAACACGATTTTATAATTAAAGATGCTAATTTCTTCCAGCTGTCCCCTTCAAAGCAACCTCAAAGACATTTAAACTTTTATTAAAAGTGAAGTAATACTCTTTCAATTAACGTTCGCTTCTCCTATTTAGACAAAAAAAACACTATTTTCTTTCCAAAGAAAGAGGTATTCAAGGACACTTTTAATATTTTACTCAAATTCACTAAGGAAAAGTATACCTGAATACACAGACGGAAAAGTAAAGAAATTCAAGTTAAAAACGTTCCTTATCGCACTCTTCTGAACTTATTCGTGTCACTGCCCCACTGAGTGGGTTTGTATGGCTCTCTTATTTGCACTACCCTTTCCTATCTATCTATTTGGTACTCCTTCATTCCACTCACAAACAGCCAACAGAAAATGTTTGCTTTTGACTTCGGTGGAAAGTATGAAATTCCACTGCAATCCTGTTTTCAATTTTACTCACACACAAGTTAAGTACGTACTAGTAGTAGTAGTAGTAGTTGTTGTAGTAGTAGTAATGAAATGAAGAACAAGCTCTACGCCTCCCGCCGCTAAATGGATGATGATTCCTTTGTTTTAATAGAATATGCAACAGAAACCCGAAAAACCATGCAGCTGCCACACGGAGGGCAGGAGATGCATTCCCAAACTCGGAATTAAATGAGGTGATATGCGAAGGCTACACAAAGAAAGTCCCGGTTTTTGGGGGCGGGTTGGGTGGACTTATGATAGTTCAAAAAGTCATTACTACAAACCCGTCCAGATAACCTAGCTTATCCTTCACAATTCCATGTGCAGCATATAAAGGTGTGCACACAGCGTTCCAAAGGAGTGTGTCATGGTGGGATCAAGTTTGTTCTGCAACAGACAGTAACCTCATTTCGTTGTATAGTGGAAGTATAAGAGAGTGTTTATGAGACTGTCGTGAACTACTTTACGAATGTAGATGGTCATAACCATGCTTTTGCAAACCTCATACCCAAGTACTTGACGCATTCAATAAGTCCTCACAAAAAAGGGGGAGGAAGAAATGTGGTAGAGAAAAGATGTCACCCACTTACTTGTGTGAGCAAATACGAAAAATATATGTATGACTCGTATATGTAAGTATGTATATTCGTCCTTCGGTCTTTCATTGCGAGCAGATCCACACAATCGGACTATACATACATATACACGTTGGAATGGGCTTCTCGTCTTCAATACAACAAGAGGTATCCACATCCTGATGATTCTGGTTTATTAAAGTGAGATTACGCCAACTTAAATAGTCATCTTTGAGGGTGCGGAGAAACTTTGATGAGGCATGTGAAGGGGCGTCGTAAGTAGAGTTTAATGCTGGCTTTAATAAGACATGTATACAAACACATGGTATGTAAGGGAATTTATCAATTTAATTTTAATTAAAAAATATATTTCCAAGTTTCCAAGTTCATATCGACCTTTCCCTTGGCGAGTTGATAGACGAGCAGATTTTCTAAAGTTAATGCTTTTGTAACTTCAAGGATGATTTGAAGTGTGTAGTTATGCATACACAAGCCCTTTGGAAGCATCCTTACACTCTTGTGGTTTCAGACGGTAGATAGAGTGGAATAATGCCTTATGTGTAATTATTTTTGCGGGTACCATTAAATGAGTAATGAGAACTGATGGAGTGTTTTCTAGATAAGTAAGGTGAAAGTCCTTGAGTTTGTCTTCTTTGAACAATTTTCCTTTGCTGAAAAAGCATTGGGGAAGGTGGTAACTAGGTGCATACTTACATATATGTACATATAAGTATGTATGGACATTACGTAATATGAGATTTGTATGCTTAATCTAGTTTGGTGTGATAGCTTTTAGACTTTCTGGAAAACTCATAGTATGCTTTGAAGAGCTTTTGTGCCAGTAATTTATCAGGATTGTCTAGATTGTAAAATTACAAAATATTAAATTTTCTACACGCATACATACATATGTACATCTGTATCTATGTAAAAAAAACTCTCTATGTTCATTTATTGCTGAGAGAAAATTGGATGATGGAATGCTTCTACAAGATCTTCGATATTGTTAGGTACGTAATGAGTATGAGTTCTTAAAAAATTGTATCTTAATAATCGGTCAATTGTGTAAACAATAAATAGCGTACGTTAGGTACACAATATTTTTTTTATGCAATGACGGGCAGTATAGAAGAAAATCTGCGCCTCTGATTGCATTTGTATCCTCCTAAATTTAATTGACTAAACTGCAAATATAAAATGACAATATTCATCGGTGATAGTTAAGTAAAAAACTCCATATTGATGAAAACCAATTTGTAAGAAACAACCATTAACATTTCAACAGAACGGTGTCACATCATACAAAGCTGATGATACGATAGATGATTTCCAAGAATTTTTCCCAGCCACTCGAGTTCATATCGACCCTATTTCTTTTTTTGGGGATACTTGAAGGCAAAGACATGTTATTGTTCCATTCGCTTTGGTAGACAATATTTGATATATATTCTAAGATTATGGAACTCATAGTTAAGTATTGACTAATTAATTTCCAAATGCTTAAAGATGAAAATTACATCCAGTCCTATTAACAGATGAGGTGAGTATTTGTCTGGCAGTTAGAGAATCGTATATACATATGAAGTTGTGTGGTATACGCACAAATTATCGGTCAAGTACCGATCAAATATATATGGTCAAGTACCGATGAAATAAATACTTATGGTTCAGGGAACTCGGGCTCTTTAGACCTAAGTACAAAAATATGGAATTCATTCGAACGATTTTAAATAAAATATATATCTTTTATTATGTATGTATATGAGAAATCCCCCAAAAACAATGTTCAATATCGGGATCGTTCATTGAAACAATTCAAGCAACGCAGAACCATTAATTAATTTGTAATTTTTTATCATTCATGTTTCTCCACGTCAGGGTTACCTAATGAATCCATCGGAGATCTGAGTTTAATTTAGAGTTTTTTTATTTAAAACTCTCAAAGATTCCAACATATTCAAAATGTTAGTTCATAGGCCAATACCTTTTAACATATATAGAGTACATATATAGAGTACAATATGGGACGTGGCCCAGCGATATTACCTACTTAAATAAGCTGGGCAAACTTTAATTAGAGCGCTGAAATGGAATTATTTGGTCAGATTCGACATCTCTCGAACGATTAACCCAGAAGTTCCACAATATCAACAACGAAGAAATAAAAAAACAAACAAAATTCACAAAAGAAAAAAAACTAACAGGGTCTACAGGTATTGGGTCAACAATATTAAATAAAGTAATCGAACATATCTTCAACTGGTGATAGTGTTCAGAAATAAATGATGGGTATTTGTCGGTTATCCTTGATAGGACATAATTTCAAATTTTTTTTTTCTCTATATTTATTGAAGATGATATCGGTCAAGAGTCGCCATTGTTGATGTAACTTTTGGCTTTTTCGGAAAAAAAAAAAACATTTTAGTAGCACATCTCTCCTTAAAGATCCATAAGTCAGGGACGAAGGGGAAACAGAATCTATTTGGCACTTGCTGCAGGATTATCCAGCACTAGCCATTAAAACGAAATACGTTCTTCGGACTAGTTCTCTTGCAGAAATAAACGATCTACACGTACCTATCTGAGTATTTTAGTTAAGCCGTCGATAGTTGAGATTTAGGTTCTCATGGATCTTATAATATTGTTTTTAAAGTAGCTGCCTTCTCCTTGCTTTTCTATAACTTATAACTACTTACTTACTTATATATTTGATTCTAAAAATATTTCGCAGTATGTATCGGTTTGTTTTGCTTGTGTTAACAATTTTTGTATCCAGCATCTAATATACCCACATTATTTAGGAGCCTAGCAACCTAGTCTCTTCATTCAAATCCATTAAGCGCTTTTAAGGTAAATAGCTAAAATAAATCGTATTACGGTAGAATACCCCAATTTGGGAATATCACTATAAACTAATGAGTGTTAGTAGTTTTAGCTTCTATATTTTCCGCTATCTATGTTTAACGTATGCAGATACATATGTATAATTTATGAGTAATTTACATACTCATAACATACAATGCATGTATATCTTTTTCGATGTAATTAGCTTAGAGCACGTTCATGTTGTTTCTTTGCAGAGAGTCGGATTCATCTCACTCGGTCTGGGCATGTTAATTTCCTGTTTATTCGGATTCATTTTTGGTCTAATACTAGGAACAACCGATATGCCCTGGGGATTCAACGATTGGCCGACAGAGGAAATGCGTGGCAGGTACTGTATAGTCAAAATTGAATTCTGAATTAACAAGTTAAGTACAAATTCAATTGGAAACAATTAAGGGTTTTGAATTCTTACAGAAAGGTGCATTATATTAAAACGAAAAAAGATTTGATATACCGAATGCTTAAGCATGCCTGAAGCTGGTATTAATTCAAATTTAAAAACATACTTAAAAACAGTTCGAGTTGTAGTATTCACAGCGCAATGTGTCAATCAAAGTGATTTAGAAAAACGTAAATAACAGAATTTCTCAGTATAATCTTCGAGATAGAATCAAGAATCATTTTTCAAGCCAACCAACAATTTGTTAAAACAAATACTCATGCACACGTTTGTGAGTATATATTTCAACATAATCATAAATAATCTGCAACAGAAAAGGGAAAGGAAATGTCCGAAACGATTTACTACAGCAAATGTCTATAATTCAAAGACAATAGAATGATGGTTCCACTTTGGCTTCATGTATGCTTCATGTGTGACAATTGCCCTCTAACCTAATCTGGTTCAGATATATTTAAGTAACATTGAACCAGTAGCTAGTTATATCAACGATAAATTAGAATAAATGGGTTCATTAGTATCCTTCGTCCAAATTCTCTGTAACCAGTAAATAAATTTACATTTAAGGATTTATGCTATTCGACAAGGCGAGTCTACTAGAAACGTTAGAAGTCGGTCAATTTAATATATTGCAAACAATTAATTCCCATTCAGTGAAGAAGATTTATTTGTTAAAGATATGGACACAACATCGTGCGTTTGCTAACTGGGCGCTGGAAATGTTGGCCGGAGATCCAGATTTTGGCAAAAAAATCATCTTCTCGGACGAGGCCCATTTTTGGTTCAGCGACAACGACAACAAGCAGAATTTACATTACAATCTACAAGTGTTCGACGCAGCATTAATACATCCACAAAGATTGGCTGTTTAGTGCGGTTGATGGCATGGCGGCATCATCGAACCTTTTTTCTTTCGAAATCAGGAGACACCGTTACCGTCAATGGTCAAACGTATAGAGCGATGTTAACCGTCTTTCTGTGGACAGAGCTCGATAACATCGATATATCCAAGCTGTGGTTCTAACAAGAGGGCGTTCCAAACACATTTTCTCTATCGTTCTTATTTGGTCACACTATAATTTGGGGTTGGACTTTTCTATTACGAAATCCATACTGGTATATCTCATTCTGTTTATACCCATTTTGTTCTAAGACCCAAATTTGTACTTACTTATTGGGCTCCCGTTTCGTGAAGAGTCTTTGCGGCCATTTGAATGATTTGCTATTCCACACATAATGACATCGATGTAGATTCAAAATTAAGCCAGAATCAAATTTATGTCCTATCGTTCTTATCTGGTCACCCTGTAGATGTTCGTTTAACCAATTCACTACAAACGGGTATTTGGACTATTTAAATTATGTACCAATCTGTAAATTAGAAAGCAGTACTTCTTTATGGAAGTTTTCAATAATTTAGATCTGCTATTGGAAGATGACTCAAGAGTCGTAATTCTTTTGAAATTACACATGTGGGTAGAATATTTTTGCTTCTTTTTTGACTTTTATTTTTTTGTTTGTTCGTCATGTTTCTGTTTTAATTCTTTTATATTCGTTGCACGTGGAATGATGACGTTGCAAATGACGGAAATTAAACAGACAAAAGAATGAATTGTTCATTCAATTGGTTGCTATGAAATGCATTCGATTTTGTACTACACAGTTTACCATATTCACAATAATCCTGTGAAAAATGAAGAAGAACAATCAACCTCGGAATGACAGTTCAAAATACCCGAGAGATATGACGCAAACTAAATCACCATGTCTTACTTGATATTTTTTTTTTGTTTTTTGACAACTTTCGAAAAATGAGACTGGTACTATATAAGAGATCTAGTGGTTTCTTTTTAAATCATAGGTTATTTGACACTGACAGCTGCGACATGGCACCATACCTCGTTATAATTTCTATCAACGACAAATATGGTTCGGCATGCACAGCCTATCTGGTTATTAGGTTCTCAAATTGGAGCAAGCGCTCTTAAAGCACCGACTCAAAATTTTTATTTTTTCTAAACTTTACTCGATTTTGAACTTTACCATGGTGAAAACATTAACCATGACTGTTGTTTTAGAATTGACCGATCAAAAATAAAGTTTATAACTGCGTTTGTATTAAAATATAAAATTCTTATGTTCCTGTAATTTTTAGCAAACCCTTTCCTTTCAGATACAGCGTAGAACTTTCTTCTATGCTTATTATAAAGGTCTTGTATATGTATTTTCATATAAGGATTAAGATGGCCCAACCAAAAGAAACCTAGACTAGCAAGAGGTCGAAAAAGCTCACACCTATTGGTAGTTATATTTATATTTATAGTTCGGGGTGTAAATATGCTACATTACTGGGGCGTATGCGCAACCTTTGCTGAGACTGCATTTAAAAATGGCAATATAATATCAAATTTTGAATATTTTCACTTGAATCGATCCCTTGAACGCGAAATATTAATATGTTCAGTATAAATGCATGAACATAAATATGTATCACATATGCATACTTATTTCTAAAGTACACTAAATGCCTATGATTGTGCATACTTACATTTAATTATTTACATACTATGCAATATCTAATGTCAATACTCCTGAAGTTCAGTGTCATTTACAATTTCATTACCACACAATTTTAATTTACCTACACCTAATTCCACTACTAATTGAATTTGCTTTCGTTATAGACTTCAAAAATCAGTAAGCGGATTCAGACAAATTTTCCTTATAAATATTGAATGACGTTTAGTGCTGTAAAGAACTATTTGACCCCAAATACTTACTGAACAAATCCAAAGAGTTTTAAAAGGCTGCAGTATCATTTTAAATTAACAAAAGTCAGATGGAAGTTACAGTCTGGTCCATTTGTGGAAACTTCAGGCTGATTTACTGCTACGGCAAAGGAGAATATCTTTCCTTTGAAAATTTCACTCACAACAATTAACCATAATGCGATGAAAATAATTTTCAGGAGAACTAAAATTCTTTGCGTACCTACTTCCGCTGCCTGTACTTTACCTTGAATTCAAATAATGTGAGTATTTCATTACAAAGTTCGCATTTGCAGTGGTAGAGCAATACAATTCCTCCTTTATGGTATATCTTGAACAATAGACAACTACATGTATTCCGGGTATGTAGTTTAGTAGTTTAACTTTTTTCGAGAAACCATTTTACGCAGTCACTACGAGTTGTACGAGCAAAAAGCGAACTATATATGTATGTACATATTTGTCACCTGAGGCTTTCGTGGCTGAGTGAACTCACATGAACGACGTTTCTATTGTATGTACTTACAAATGTACATATAGCCCTGATCCCAGAAAAATGAATCCTACACGTGCGTGTACTGAAAAAGAGATTTTAACAATGGGACTAGAATGATTTTGAGTCCCTGTGTACTCATTAGAGCTGGGAACAATTTACAACTATGTACATAATGTTCAAGAGATTCAAAATTTTATCTTCAAAGTGTGTATGTTCATTTTAACATTTACGTATTTGTACATACAACTATGTATACTAAATTGAAAGGGAGTTATATGTTTGCAATTAATGAAAAGAAAACGTACCTATGCATGTGTACGACAGGTATATTTTAACCAAGTTTATATTATTGACCCCTCTTCTGTTAGACACACTGTTCGCGCGTAGCTATGTATATAAATCTTTATATAATTATAGTAATTTTCACAGTCATGTTCAGTGTACAGATATTTCTTTTGGATCGCAGATAACATAAATCATCATCTTTCTCCTCATGGGAGCGCAACGTTCGCTGAAGGCTGTCATAAATAACAGCACCTTAAGAATATAGAGAGCCTTACGTGCCTATTTAATGGGACATGTCAAAAATCAAGGATAATCTGGCGTAATTTGGGACTTTTTCATTTCCGAGACGCGCGTCGTTGGCGTTGTCAGTTTGTCTGCGTATACGTGAAGGGTTTTTTTAATTAGGCATTGAAGGCGAATTGGAAAGCCTCAAGTAATTTATAACTTTTTATTGTATTTGCAAGAAATGCGAATGGTGAAAATGAATGGATTATTGCGAATGTCACTGACTTTTTGGCCCTTGAAAATTTGTGAATGAATGGTTATTTATTGCTCTACGATTTCCTGTGCGGAATAACTAATTATTGTTTTGAATTGAAATATTTTTCAGCATTTTGCTGAATCAGAGACTTCTTTGAAATGGTTGTGAACGGCTCGAAATCTGTTTTATTGATATAATTAATTGCTTTATAATATTAATTAGGACATTAGGATGCGTCTTGAAAATTTGATGGTAATTATTTTGCCCAAGTTTAATGTAAAATAAATACAAGTGTAATTGTAATTACTTTGTATTTGCACATTATTACCAGCAATAATGATTCCATGGAGGTACTCGTCTGCAATAAAGTTAATTATTGAAGCGATTACGTAAAGCCAGCCCTTTGTTGTGTTTGCACAGAAGTATCGAATTGTAATGAGGTCTAGGTATACTTTATTTTTCTGTCGAAGGATTTTATTACTGTCACATTTATAGGGGTGATGATTAATTATCAAATAAATATCAGTCTTTAACAATTCATAAAGTAGGATAAGGTAGGAGCTGGTAATCCACTACAGAAGGAGCTGTTTTTTGGAAAAGCACAGACCAAGCACTGTTTCTAATATTTTAAGTAAGGTTTAGTGAGACATAGTACATAGTTGGGTGTGTTATTGAGCAATAAAAAACATCTTTTTATAAGTTAGGTAGGTAGTGTAATACCACATATGTAGATCTGAAATCCTCCTGGTACCCTAGGAATTAACGATAACTTAATGTTAAGTGCTGGAGGATTTTGGCGTGGCCAGTTCGCATGAGTAATTGGAGAAGTAGGTACCTAGATCCGCGAGGAAAGCTTGAAAAACACAGAACTTTCTCCTCTACCTCGTCCATGTAGCTTCTAGAAAAGTCATTAGTGAGGATGAGGAGGCCCAGATTAATGTGAGCCTACCTATAAAACAGATAGGTGGAGCGTATATGATCCAATTTGCGTCATATCTTTCAAGTTATGAGGCAAGTAGATCTGTCTCCCTATCAACGATTGCTCAAATTCACAATGTTGACTTTAAGCAGTAATTTAACTACAGCGAGGAACATGCTGATATTTACCTTAACCTACCTGGTCAACCATACAATTACCTGCATATGTACATAAATAGAAATTCGATAAATTTACAATACTATGCAAACCACAGCCTCGATAAT
Source organism: Xylota segnis (assembly GCA_963583995.1). Classification (NCBI taxonomy): domain Eukaryota; kingdom Metazoa; phylum Arthropoda; class Insecta; order Diptera; family Syrphidae; genus Xylota; species Xylota segnis. Next base: position 82,273,833 of record OY757237.1, read on the forward strand.
ACACTTGTTTTAGATTGCGTCCCCACGTCGCTCTAAAACCATGTTGATTCATTATGTATTATTCCTGGAATCAAGTCCCTGCTGTTCTACAACTACTCGTAAAGATAAAAAAGATTACATGCATCTAGCTAATTGTTAACTGAAGGCTTACTCAAGTGTACACAGAACACAAAACTAATTATTTTCTTGTTTACCAAACTGTATACATTTCCAGACATCAGGAGACACATACCCCCAATTTATCATTAGAGTAATATTCATATGTTTCAAGCAGAATCCCTTTGCATGTACACACCTTCGTGGTTGTGGCAGCAAAAGCCACAGAGATGTGGCAATTCATCTTTTTTACACGTCTTCATCAACGCAAACCGACCTCAACTTGACAGGATGTTTGAGATGGTGACTGCCATTTTAAGTGCGCGGGGGTAAATTGTGACAAACTTGTGTGCCACTTTTAGTGACATTTTCTCGTTCAAGGATGAAATGAAATTCTTTTTTTCTTCCATTTTCCTTGAAAATGAAATTTTATTTTAATAATGTCAATATATTTTTCCGTTTTTCGCTTCGCAGGGGTAACGTTCGTTCGCTTTGGATGGGCGTTTTGTGGGCGCTCACCTCTGGAACTGGTGTTGCTGTAGCTTTGTTACAAGGATCTGCTGGACCGTTAATTGGTGTTGCTATATCCGCCTCATTACTACCACCAGTAGTTAACTGTGTAAGTCAATATATGTATTTATAAGTACGTTTTACTTCAATGCTCTTGGTGCCGAACTGCACGGAATAAACTAGTCAAAGGATTTTTCTAATTATCAAATTATCCTCGTAAAGAGAAAATAAAACCAGCGTGCGGAAAAACGTGATTTTTAGTTACGGCAACGACGCGACGTAATTAGTGGTCATCGCTCCTAAGTTCATATTGTCCGTGCGCACAAATCCGTTCGGTTTGAGTTTTCCTTTTCTCCTTTTCCAACGGGAATATACATAGTATGTATGGACCTCCATATTATTTTGATTGGTACAACTTTTTAGTTTTCAGCCAAGGGTTATGGAAATGCTTTTGGGGTCTGCAGAGAATTACGGTGGATAGGTAATTTTTTATTAGAACTAAAATTCACCATGGACAATGATATGAATTGGAAATACTAATGAATGTGGAAGCCACAAAAAATCATGAAAAAGAGCCCTAACAGCATTCAATCGTAATCAGTGGAGATAAAATTGGGAAGAATAATGAGTGAAAAAATCTGCGGCTGCATAAAAGGATGTATTGGATCACCTACTGACATAACCCGGAATTTTTTGGTTCAAAACCTCTGTTTTATTTCGTATTCTGTCAGAAACCTGAAAGGAAGAAAGGAGATATGAAGCATGCTCAGTCTTTCGACTGATATGTATCAATCAAAGAGAGTTTGTACTTAGAGAAAATGAGTAAGTCTCATATTATAATGTTTCCTTTCAAGCAGTGTGCAGAGCAGTCATATGTTTCTCGAAGAAGTATAAAAGTACAATGACTCGGTAACCAGCACACACCGATTAAGGGAAATCCCTTAAAGCAAACGGGTGAACAATCTGCAAAGGTACTTTGTCCAAAAAGGAAACTGGGATTACCTAACTTCACACCTAACTACGTAATTCTGCTATAAATGTTATCATTCAAATCGAGGTTTTTTAGTACATAATTAAAAATCCATCTATGTATATGACGGTACCCGACTCTATCCTTTGCGAAAAGACGACTTCTTTTCAGAACATTTTTTACAAAAATTTCGCAGACTTTAGTCGGTAGTATTTCCGCAATTTCAGCGCGAATATTATCCTTACGAATCAAGGTTGCGATTGGTTTGTTGGTATACAACTTTTCTTTAAGTGCTCCTATAGGAATAATTTAAAAGGGGGCACGTCTTGCTGAAACCACATGTTCTGTAGTCCTAATTGATCCAATTTGGGTACAAGAAAGTTTTCCAATACGGATGATAGTAACTATTACAGAATTGATCCCCAATTATGGTTCGGTGCTACATAAGCCGATATTTGTGTGTATACTATAGCTGTAAAACTTGAGCACTTCAATTTCGGCCCCGTTTATAAAAATAAAATACTCTGAACTACGATCTACGACTGTCAAAAGTAATCCAAACTGACATGTCGGCCAAACATAAATGACTTGCAAGTGTGCTACATTGGGCGGACGCTTTTTGACCGCCAAAGTAGTTGACTTCCACATCAGTTATTCATAAAACTAATGAAAAAGTACTTGCTTCGGGTCAGAAATCTAAATAACATTGTTTCGGAGCTTGACTGAAAAACAACAGCAACATATGCCTTGTTAGGCAAATTATATTTAAGTAATCACCAGGAAAATACAAAAAGCGATGGGAACCTAAATATTTTATAAAATCATCGTTCTTGAAAAGGGCACAGGGCGGTTCTTCATAGACGATAATAATAATAATCAAAATAAAATAAAGTGGACGACTGGGTCGTACGTACTTGCACCCTAGTGCTATAAGTGTGCAATTTTATCAGGATAGAAATCCAAGTCTTGCCCTTCCCAGTAAAGTAGGCGTGGCATTCTGCGTTTCGATGGAATCATAGTCATAACATTGTAGGAGTTTACACAACGTGCTGATTTAATAAAATCGCAGTAAAAAAGTGGGCGTGGCCAAAAAGGGTCTTCGGGTGAATTATAGAAAATTTTACTTAAATAATTGCTCTCAATTTATAGTAAAAATTTTGAAGAAAAAATAAGTTTTATAAAAGTGGGCGATTTCAAAATTTGGTATGCCATTATTTTGCATCTGCCTTATAACCTTGAAATTTTAATTTTCGATTTTTTTTTTCAGGTATAGGTGCAGGTAAAAAGACGAATGCTTGGATAACTCTTATGGAGTCATTTCAAAATTCCTAACAATGAAATCAAAATTCAATTGTCTATAAATAAATACATACTTCTTCCCATTATACGGTTTCGATTTCGATTTCTCAGAACTTCGGCGGTTTATTGAAATCGGTTTGGCAATACGATTTCACCGATTAAATGTTCATTTAGAATCAGAGCCAGTAAACTCTACGACTGGTTCAATGCCAAACAATAATCAAATTTGAATTTATTGTTTTCGCATGATTAATGGAAATTTTCTGTTTGTCAGATGACACCCAAGCCATTTCTTCAAATTAGGCGTACAGAAGTGATTTTCATTTCATTGTGTGCTCAAGAGATGAAGACATTTAACCTTCTTCCCTTAGTCTGAAAATTTTACTCGACAACTTCAGAGACCATGAGAAGATTTAAATATGAAGGTCTCCAGTGTAGTTTTTCAAGGCTAATTATGCCGGTGACTGTAGCAGCTATTGACAATAATATGTCGGAATATTTACATGTAAAAACTTTCATCATATTCCATCGCATAATTTAGTTTCTTATGGTTTAATTAAGGACGTTACACCCTTCTCGGATACCACATCATTAACTGGGATATCATAGCGCTGGCGAGGTACCTACAAAAAAGAAACGCAAAAACATCCATTAATCAGCATCTGCCGCTCGCAATACTCTGTGGTGTTAACCCATTCTCAGGCTTTAGGTAATACCCAACTCCTTTCTGATTATCCATCTGCGAGCTGTGGAATCTGAGAATTCGAATAAAATTATTCTAGCATGTCGAAGGCAATTAGTTGTTGAGGGGAGAAAACAAGGAACAGAAAAGAGGAAATCGTAGCGATAGTCCCAAATATCGTTTCGTGTGACACAAGAATTTCCCACTTCGCTCCATCCATCAATATTATTGAAAGTAATTAATCATTTTCTTTTGTCGCACGCCTGCCAATTGTGAACGAAAGCAGAAGGACCTTTGAAATGATATAACTTATTGTCGATGCTGAGAGAAGAGAGGACTTATGCGCTTTCCAATGACTTTGACAGATAGGCCGAAATGAGGAACGAAGCGTGCGAACAAAAAAACAGGGACACTGACATATTGAGTGGATAATAGAAGGATGGGGCAGTTAAGCTGTGTTAACTTTTGGTTAGGTAATCTCTTTGGCATTATTAATCAACACTTCGAGATAAGTTTGACTCTGATCGACGTTCGATAGATAAATGGTGGTAGTTGAATTGATTTTCTTCTCATTTAACCCTTTGATGGGAGATAGGACACAATTTCCTTCCAAATGTATGACCTTTATGTGTTCTGGGTGCGATGGATTGGAAAATCATGGCAAATGACATTTTCGAAAGTGGATTTGAATTGAAAATCTTCTAAAACGAGAGGTTAATCATTTTTACATGCACCTATGTATGTACATACATATGTATGTATACCTTAAGGTCAAGTATTGGTTTCGAATTTGAGATTTTAAATAAACCTTACATTGCTATGAGTGGATTAGTCAATTCTGTATGTTGATTGCAATAAAAAACGATTTTCTTGTAACTGTTTCTTAACGATTTAGATTAAAAAATTTATACAAATGCTACAATCCATCTGGAAGGGATCGTATGATACCCTATGCCTTTTCCTATCTTACAAACGATGACTAGACTATTTCCTATATATGCAAGGATACGACGTACTTGTACGTAAATTCATCACTACATATGTATATCAGGACTCTTGTGTTAAAACAAGTTTAGGGTTTTTACTTACAAATTGCAAGTATAAACGACCTAGACGTACACTTTATTTGATGTATCGCATAGTATCTCCTCGAGTAAGATATATGTCTTATGGAAACAATGAAATGAGTACTAGGTATAGGTATTGTGTATAACCTCCGTCAGAATGAAAATTCTGAGATTTCGGTATTAATTTTCTTTAAAGGTCATTGACTTTAAGCCTGTATTAAAATATACTGCCAATATGTATGCTGTTTCGCACATCAGTCAGCCGTGCATTTCGAGGACACGTACATAAGCAGAAATGGACTCATTGACGCGTTCATTTCAATTCCTGAGAATGTTTATTTTAATGGGTCAGCAGATGTCATTGAAAAACAACGATGACTTATACAATTCACGTTCGTATAAAATCATTAAAACAGATGTAAGCCACAGAATCAAATCTTATTAGGGGTCGTCAATATATTGCAAACAAGTGTCTGACATTTTTTTCTTCTGAAACGGCAATGACAGTTAGCATCGTGACTCAAGTGAGCGAGGGGTGCAAGATTTGATCCCCAGACAATACATTTAGGTTCATTGCACCCATAACTGGGGTAATGGAACACTTGAGGGGTACGCAAGTTGGTCTTTAAATTGACAAAAGAACATGGTAGCCATTCTGGTTGTGCTCAAGATATAAACGTAGCCATAGTTTCTTCAATCATATTGCTGTTCAATAGAACATGCTTGATCTGTAGATCAAGTATTAAGAGGTCCAAAAATAGAAGTAGAACTTATCACTGTCATCTTAGTCATACACATTGAAATGAAAATGGATACACGTAGTACAATTGTTCCCCTGTACACATACTGTTTCCCTGATTATAGTACAACTAATGTGAATAAACCACACGAAAAACATGAATAGTATACCATTACCATGTGACCGCTTGATATAGTGAACATCGCAATAGTACGGAACAATCAAATGTAGTGAACACACAATACTTAATATACTCGTAGATATAGGCTAAGTGAATTGCACATTATATGAAATTTAAATCGACACTCGGTGGTCATGATTTTTTGTTCGAAATTGTACTTCTATTTGTAAAAATATTCATATTGTGATCACATTTTACTTCAAGGATTCTACGCGGCTTGGGTTCTTATTAGTTCACTATATCGAGCGTGTACCGTACTTCTATTTGCACATCGGTTTTTTCGATCAACTAAAATCAACATATTCCTTCATTTACGTGCACATATTTACGTAGTATGTATGTACATAAGCAACATCGGATATCTGTGTAAACACATTTTCTGAATTACAACTGGCCGGAATACTGAGCTTAACACCACAATTGACATATTGTCGAAATGCTCCAATAAGTCATTTTTTTCAGGAACATGTATTAAGAGCGCTCTTTGAAATCAAATTAATTGCTTTCTTTTGTTTTCTCTCTTTTTACCAAATCATAATCTTAAGAGTTTTTGGATTGTGTTAATTGCAATGAGATACTTTGGATTGGTTCATGCCGCAATAAATCAGAGTAACAACGTGACGGTATCTATAAAAGTATTTTAGCCATCTAAGCTTTCATGCTTGTAAGCCCAGACCAGTTAGTAGAGAAATTATTTCGATGTTTGCCGTTTGCTTTTCTGGTAATTTGTGATTAGTTGTCTTTAATTTCGTGTTTTTGGTTAGGCGAATGAGGAAGTAAAGTTTAGTATTATTTTAACTAACATTCGCGCAGCATTTCACCGAAATCTAAGAAAAAGTAGATTTTGTTTCTACCTCCAGTTGAATAAGAGTGTATGAATATGTCATGGGCGCCGTGGTTCAGTGATTAGTGGCTTGGACTATGGTGCAAAGGGTTCGAGGTTCGAGTCCCAAACAAAACACCTAAACGTTTTTCACGGCCCCACCTCTCGCGAGCGTCTGACTAACATCCGAGAGTGCAATTATCATGAAAAAGTTTCTCAAATAACAAATTGCCCTTCGGACACGGCATTAAATAATAGGCCCCTTCCATTCGTGTAAAGAATATAACACGCACAACACGAAAGGTTGTGAGAAACTAGGCCCTGGGTCCCATCGACCTGTTGTATATGCATAAATAAGCATTTATAAAAAAAAAAAAACACACAACAACATCATATAATTAAATCACGTTTTTTAAAAAAAATAATTGATGGGTGCCATGTTAAAGAGTCCACAATACCCAATTCTCACAGAATGGTTACCGAGCGCCATCTAAACCAGTTTAAATAATAATTGTATTTATGACCAACGCATTATGATAAAACTGACAAAGATTATTAATGGTACACCATACGCATTATTTATAATAATAAAATTTTGCAAAAAAATGGAATTTCATTGAAGATCAATATTCAAAATGCCTGCAGCTGTAGCGCACACAATAATGTAGTTATGTATGTAAGAGTATGTGCATATATGACTGCGATTTGTTATTTCATTCAATTCCAACTCACCTCGAACAAATAAACTTCCGTGAAAAATATTCAATATCTTTTCCATTGTTATTATAATCAAACTGCGTAAAATAAAACCTTTTCTTGCTTCTGGAGCCCATTATATATATGTTTTGTTTCCAACACCTCCGCAATAAATATGCCCCTTACAATAACCAACAGTTGATTATCTTCAAATGATGTACATTCCGAACAAGCAGAAAAAATCTCATCATTTATACTGGTACCTTACCATGAATTGTTTAAGACTGTTTGCTTACCCATCCTACAAATACCAATCAGTATGTGATACTACATATTACATCGCGAGGCGGTCGCTCCCCATCTTCAGGTACCACCCCACAGAGTAGAATCAATATTTGTACACGTAAACATCCACTTAATATCATAATGGAAACAATTTATAAACTTCCACCGATCAATACCAGGGCTCCAGCTCAAACTTATCAAATGTAAAGGCGCGCAGGATATCACAAAGGATCTACATACATATATCACATGTGTTTACGACAATGGAAACAGTCGTGGATTTCCTTTCTTCAGTTCCGCACATGTTTATATAAGCGAGGGAGAGCGGCAAAACACGAATCGGCTACACGTATATATCAATGGTCTGTTTGCCATGTACATTCATAAACATTTCATTATCCTTGATAGATGAGAAGAATGTTCTTCGGGAAAACTCCCCAAATTAATTTTTTTTCTTTTTCTGTTTCATAACTTTTACGTTATTGGGCAACCGATTGCTACTCGTATATGTATTGTGTTCTTCTTATTTTCCAGGGACTCTTTTGGGCTTTGGCATGCATATGGCTGATCTATCCGGACATCAAGATGCCACATTTGAAGGGTGAAGGGTATACGGGAAATTCGTCATACGAGTTCATCTACACCAATTATCTGCCAACGGAATTTCTCATAAATGGCATTGTGTCAGGGCTTCTGACTGTGGTGAACGTGATTTGCATATTTATAACGGCGATTATTGTGCTAAAGATTAAGGAAGTTTCGGCGCCATATACAGCCAGTCCGGACCTAAAGCGGTGAGTATTATATGCATACATATGTACATATGTATGTATGAACGTATGGGGTTTATTTCCAAATATTTTCAGTACATTGGTTGTTCGGTCAGTTAGAACATGTTTCCCACATTTGAGACAATAGACGTTAATTGAGGGCACATACACTAGATGTTAGATACATTTGAGTTTGCCATTTGCTACATTCAGCTCAATAATGGGGATAGAAATTTCAAAATGCTCTGTATTGTGTTGGAACCATTCATTGTATTTAACTCGGAACAGTCCAGTTATAGATAAGGAAGTAGCACATCTACGTGCTTTCTTTCAGAGTCTCTTACAAGGTTGTTGCCGATGACAAAGCAGTTTCATTTATTCGATACGTAATTTGCCTCTGCATGGCATCACAGTTTTTCGTGTTTCTCTTTTTTTTGCTTTGATTTTGTAAAACAATACAATAATGAACTTGGAGAGTCTGAAGGCGTTTTTCTTTTTTAGTTCGGAGCAGAGCTCTGAACAGAGCATGAACACACTGAGCGCGCTCTGTTCAGAGTGTGCTCCGAACGCTTTGAATTATTTAAGAAACACGATTGAGCACGTAAAACTGAAACAATGAAAAATTAATAGTTTTTGACTTCCAAACACAGATATAATAATTAGACACAAATAAAATTCCAATTTCTTCTAATTTTTTTGTTTTTTTAATTTTTTTTTCTCCTATCAAACGTCAAAATCATCGTGCTCTGTTTTTGCTCTGGGTGCTCTATCAATTTATATCGAGCACATAGAGCGCGCTCTGAACACCCTCTGAGCGAAAAAAGAAACACGCATAGAGCGCTCTGAGCACTCTGATCTAAAAAAGAAACACGAACATTTTTTTTGACAACTCAGGCTCCGAACTAAAAAAGAAAAACGCCTTGAGACTGAAGTATTACAAATTTGGGCGCATTCTTGTGTTGCATTCTATATTCTTACTATCATGCATACCGTACCTACATATGTTTCTTCTAAAATCTCAGCTTTTGCGTCGGGCTGAAGGTAGGATTACTATTTTTTTTTAAAATCGTGTAAAAATATGTAGAATATGTACATACATATATGTATGTATGGCATAAAAACCCAGAGGAGGGATCAAACGTGTTCGAAATATAAAGTAAACGACTGGGTCACTCATACTGAAGTACATATTATGTATGTTTGTACATATGTACATATGTACATATGTATAACTTGTCATTAATTCTTAATTCTTAATTCTTTTATGGAAAATTTAATATAAAACAGAATGCAAAAAATGTTGAAAGATTTGGATAATATTTTAAATATACATACATATGTATCTATTACTATGAGGTATTTAAAAAAGTGGTCAGTGAAAAAAAAATTACTTCTGACGGACTGAGTGAATAAAATAACACACATCAATTAATGTTAAAAATTTATTTTGTCTCCGTCAAAATAATATTCGTTTGAAGAAGTACATTTCTTCCTATGAATAATCCAGTCATCCGTACATTTTGGACGAAGGCATATTCCGAGATTGCCTTCAGTCCTCTCAGCGCGTTTTCGTTATCCCTTTAATCAACTCAATCATATTGGAAAGGTTTTTGGCTAAGCAGTTACTCAATGTTCGCAATCCCAATTTTCGAACAAACTCTTTGGTCAATAGTTGTTTTATATTAACTAATGAAATAACGATAAAAACTAATTTGGACTAGATCGGGTTCCTCATTTGAATCTCAATTTGATACGTTTTACTTTTGACGGAAGAATAAAAGCTTAATTATCGATTTTAATATTTATATTTTTTTAAACTGTCGGGTGTATTTTTTTATTATTTAAGTACTTTTAGAATGCTTTTACTCGGATCAAACAATTTTCAACAATTTTCTCAGAAAATTTTAATTTTTCATTCAAGAAACAAGTTTACATATTTGACAAACATTTCGTTGGCAATTTTACAAACAGCCTGCTTGTATGCGCCTAAATGCAGTTGTTGGCAAACTACTAAAATTAATTTGACCAAACTTCTCGAGCCAGTACTGAAGGTTACTTGAAAATTTAAAGTCTTTCGGTCTGGTGGTTTCGGAGATCACAGAATATATACAAACAAAGATATATAGGTATATTTACTTGTTTGTACATACTTAAGTCAGTTAAATTTTAAATTTGGAATTACTAACTTACGTGAATCTTTAGATCTCCTATTCAAAAGCACAATTTTGTGTTAAAAAATACCGAGGACATCAATATCCGTCTTTGTTAACGTCCATGTTTCAGCGCATGACTGAGATGATAAAGATCTTATGCAGAGTCTTATTAGTGTAACTGGACAAGGCCCTGCGACTTAATTAACGTCTCAAGCCAAAAAAAACAGCTATGGGAAAACGTAACTCTTCATTTTATTTTTGATATGATGTTGTTGTCAGATTCTCAAAGTTCATACAATGAATGATTCAAACTTTTAAACTTTTCTTATAATATTTTACATAAGCCAGTAATTAGCATGTTACGTAAGCAATTAACGATTTTAGAAATTTAATAAAACATACAAAACTTCCGAAAAGAAAACTTTGTAGAAATACGCATCGTCACATTATGTAGATAGAGCAAATAAACTACTTACTGTCACTATGTATAACCTTCCCTGGGCATATATGCATTTTTTCTATCCGACAATTCAATAACAATATATAATGATAATGATTGATGGTTGCGAGTATTCTGAAATGAAAATGGCCATTTCATATGCAACAACCGTCGAGAATATTATGTTCGCTAAATGCAGTAAGAATGAATGCGTAAATTAATATTTGTATTTTTTTATATTTATTTTTCCACCTATACTTGTCGTCTACGGACGACGTGTATGTACATAATTCACAATTTATTTCTATTCTTTGTACCAGTTTTCCCAGGACGTCCCGGTTTTTAGGCCTAAATTGAATTGTACCGCAAATTTCTTTTTTATATTTACCTAACTCTTTTTTTTTAAATTAATTTATATTTAAATTAACCTAACAACGTTTTAATCGTCATCGTTTCATTTTTATAATGAGCGCTTCAACATTAAGCGACATTGAGTCTAATTCGGCAAAGTGTTCAAAGTTACATGTACATATGTATGTACGTACTAATCACATACATATGTAGTACTAGTCACATATGTAGTACTAGTCATATATGTAGTTACCATACGTATACTATTTTTTCTATTTTGTCCCGGAAAACATTTTTAGATCCCGGTTTTTTCAGATCCCGGTTTTTGTCCCGCGGGACAGAAAAAATATTTGGTAACCCTAGTAGATCCTAATGCAGAAAAAAAGTTCAACAGAATTGGACATTAACTTGTTTTTTACCATACTAATAAATCCAATACTATCGTTTTGCACTATTATCGGTAATTTAAAAGTTTTAAAATATTATGTCTATTATAAATATGTTGCTCCAAAAGTAATTTTGTCAAATAATGTGGTTTTATTTAAAATATTTTCCAAACCATATGTTTTAGGTACTAAACTTATAGCACTTCGTTCTAAATCAGATGATGTATTGATAGCTTTGGTATATTTAGGTTTTTGGTTTCCTTTCTGAACGTCTGTCTTTTATGGATGTCCAAGCTGGCAACATTTACAAAATTTTAAAGAAATATTTCTCAAAGAACATATTAAGGAAATGTTCTATACATATTCATACTCTATTTATACAGTGCGATTTGGACAACGATTTATATCCCCACCATGGCTATGGCAGACAACACTATCACCTGAGAGAGAAGCTAAATTAAAAAAGGCTGTGATCAGAATAAAAAAAAAAAAGATATTGGAAGTTGCAATATGAATAAAAACAATGAAAACAAAACGTAACATATCCTTAAATTGGTAGCTTAATATTTATTTAAATCCAAGAAAATTGAAAATCTTTAATATCTCTCGGTAAAATTTTGGACCTGCCATAACATTTATCTCCTTAAAGGTAATTAAAACATTCTTATGCTAGTCAGGTTTCATTTAACTTTGTTCATTACAATTGCATATACATACATAATGTAAAAAAGTGGAAACAGCCCTTGCAACAAGGACCATATATTAGATTGATTCTTTATATAAAAAAATAATTCCATCCACGCCTTCTAACGAGCAACATAGCAGACGATATTACACACAGGATAGACTCAAAATATCCTCAAATCCCACTCATTATAAAAATCCTTTAGGATTAGCTCTTAAATATCCCTTATAAGTCTTCCAGACCGACGTTAAAGGCTCCTACGCACAAAGTGATAATTTCATTTTACTATGGTCACCCTCACTCCCGGTGGCGTATGAGTAATATTGAACATTTCAATTATTTATTCCCGAAATCCCTAAAAGTAAATATCATATATAACCGTATTACATTCCGTTTCGTACTTATTTCTCTTCTATTGCATTATGACACTATAGTGTACAAGGGGCCCATTTATCAGAATTATACGATCTGAATAAGCCGCAAAAAACCTACGTCGTTAGCGAAAGGCTGCTGCAAGCGGAACACACCACATTGTGGCCTAAGTGAAAAAGGCAGTAACGAATTTGTCATTCTTGTTAATACCACGGCACGGTAATTCCTCGTTACTTCATAAGGCAATGCGAATACGAGGATGAGAACGATGTCAAAAGCAAACAAATCAAATAAATAATTTTTTTCTTTTTAATTCCAAGAATTCATAAAAGTCATGAATTTAATGCCCATTCCTTTCAGGATAAGTGAAAAAAGTGACATTTTGGGGTATTTTTTCTAAGACATCATTCAGAGTACAAATAAATCAAGTTCAGTTATCGGCGAACAGTTTTTGACAGACGCCATCGTGATTCAAATTATTTTCGTTTAATTTATTATGCGAGAAGCATTTATACTTCAAGGACAATACGAAAATAATGGCTTCTTATTGGGCGGAGTACCACCGCTGCCACCACGTCTCAATAAAGTTGTTCATTAATCATTTTCGCTAGAAACGAATACGGAGAATACTCGTAGACCGGAACCAGAAACCAGTGGTGGTTTGTGGTGAAATCTTACAACAGAAACAAAGTACCAATGAATTTATGTTTATCGACGCAATTAAATTGAACATATTTTGATTTTAATTCTATCCTTTCTGGAAATTTAGATCCCATATGCGTGTATGCGTTTTTAAGCTCTCCTCAGGTATGGAAAATGTACCTATAAGTGGATGCATAAGCAAAACACAAATTTCGTACCTTTAATCTTACGCATACATATTTGTAAAAAATATTCCAAGAATTTTATATTCTACCCAACGAAATCAAAAGGGGTTAATCTTGGATTTTTGACCACATCAAATAAAGCACAGTGTTTATTGAGATACATTCACGTTCCGCCTGGTGGGCACTTTTTCGGTTACTGATGCTTTAGGATACAAATTCATGTTATGTTCGAGATTCAGTTCGTATATTTACTTATGTACGTATTTCTCAGCGAAAACCTTTTTTCCTAAAGAGTTTTTGGGTTGCTTTAATAGTTAACTGAACTCTGCAAATTTTCCGAATGCTTTTTGAATTTAATTAAATTGGTTCTTTGATATAAGCCTAATAGTTGGGTGTGTTCAATTTTTGCATCTTTTGCTATTAAATTCTTAGAAGATCTATGAGATAAAAGGATAACAAAAGAACCATTATCCATATCCTTGAAACACAAACATACATACAGTGTTTATGTTTGTAAAGGCTCTTTGTGAGCCATAGTTAACCGACTCGTTATATTGCCTATTGCTCTGAATTTTATTTATCGGAACCTGAAGAGAAAAGATATCGTTCCTATTTTTAAAGTCATGAAAAAAGTAGGTCGCAGTCACAAAAGTATGTACATATGTGCGTAGACGATGAAATTATCCAGCAGAAGGAACAGGTAATTTAAGCAGCTTTGGATGCAGTATTAACAATTTAATAAAAATTAAGAATGAATGAAATCTGGCCTGACGGGAAGGAAAATAAACGTAGAAAGTAAACTGAATAAAATAAACTTGGTTCAGTTCCAAAATGTGTCATATGCGTCATAAGCTCCAAAAGTCAAACGAGAAAATGTTGACAAAGTCGCAAGTTTCTAAACTCATCCCGAAAGTTATCGTTGCGCATCAGCTGAGCAGATAATTTTTGTTGGTGTCAGAGAATTTAGCAAAATATTTTTTATTTCTTAAATTATTGTTTATTAATTATTGCCATTTTCATTTTGACGAATGTGTGCTTTCTTTGTAATGCGTTTCAAAACGTCAAACTTGTGAAAAGTAAGACTTATGCAAAGCATTAAGGTTGCTTTGCAGATGGGTATCACAAGAGTATTTCGACGGCATCGAAACTATTTTTTGACGTCTTTGTACTCAGCCCTTCTTACTTTCTTGTTGTAAAAACTATGGGTTCATTCATGGTAGCAAAGAAAGAAAATTGTAAGCACCACAATCAGACAATTTAGTAGTTGATCTGCATAGTAGTAATGCCTTCGAACCGTAAAGTATGTACATATCTCGGTGCTTATCCGATCCGTTAGACACGTTTAAAACTTATTTTGACGCTGTTTCAGATAATTGTTAATAAAACACACTGGCTATTGAAAGAAAACTGCATCTAAACTGTGTGTCTTACTAACATCTCCCGCTCTTTGCTTAAATATGTAAAGCTAGTCAAGAACTGAATTGATCCTTATCAGTACGTTTTTAGACAACCATTATAAATTCTACAAAAATTCTACAAATACTGTACAGAAATCAATGTAATTTTTATTTTAAAGCCGCTTATGCCAATATGTTGAGTTATCAACTATAAGCGGTAGTTTTGGATTTTGTATTTCCTAAGTTGAGGTTATTGATTTATGTAACATAATCGTAATACCGTGCTATGTCATGAGATTTTTCTAACATTATAAAAAGGTACTACGAAACTCCACCAACAACACTAGTGTTAGTATATGTATGTATGTATATATTCATGTACTTAAAATGAATACAATGTTTTATGAAAGGTTATTAAGGCAGAAACTTAGGAAGAGGATGTGGCGAGATAAGGTCGTTGATGTTTGATTATTACACTCTGATAAGAAGGACTTCCTTTGTTGTCATAGAAGTCTAGCCAGGCGGAAAAGTTTTCAACGCCACTTAGTAAACGAAAATCTTATCTTCATGTGTAGAGGGACAACAATCAATTGAAGCCCTGTTGCCGCAATAACTTAGTCTCTAGTTAATACACGTTAAAGAAACTGCAATTCTTAAACTATTTTCTGCCTTGTAAGGGCAGTAGTATATGTAAAGTAGTCTGGACTTTCTGTTGTTTGTTTGCAAATTATTTGCTCTCTTTTCATTTTACAACTATTCCATTTAAAAGTACATAATTCACAATAGTATACATTCGCATGTATGTACATATGTACATACATATAATATACTCAACATTTCACTTTAACAAAATAAATAAATAAATAACTGACTAGACAAGCATCCTGACATTTTTTTATTGATTGTACATAAACAATTTATCCCAAATGATAAATCAAAGCTCCATTCTATATTCTTCCAATGAGGAAATGTTTTCCTAACAAACAAGGACATCAAATGAAATGCTTTTGCTATATTGTTTATTGGTGCGTAAATTATTATCAGAAAAAAAAACAACGTACAGAAATAAAAAGTCAGGCAAATGAGCTCATCGTCTTGAGAGATACATTTAATAGAATAGGCCGATTAAAAACTGTTTACAATTTTACTACCCTGTTGACAGTCGTAACTAGATAGGATTTGTTCCAAATGGTAAACATCATTTCAGTTTCAGTGCCCGAAGCTTGAAGAAACTTCTCCGGGAGAGATAAAGAAGAGTAAACATACAATTACTTTCAAACAACGTCTTCTATAGATTTATAATTAGTTTTCTGATTTTTGTACTGTAGTAGGACTTGTAGCCAGAGGTAGCTCAATAGGAGGCCAAAAATCTTTTGACTATTGCATTCTTCTTGCTAGTCAGTAGGAAAATGAATCAAACTTGAGAACAAACGTCCTTTTTATATGGACGTTTCAGAATAAAAATTTAAAGCAAAATAGCTTTACAATTCAAATTTTTATTACAAATGAAAGTGACACAACATTTTTTATTTACTTCTCGGCCGAACTTAGATGGAAGATTCGTACAATCTGCTTCAAACCAAGTAAGATATGTATAGTTCGTCTCAGCTGTGACAATTATGGATTAGATACCATGTAGCAACAGTTTCTTTTGTCGTAATTGCAAAATTAAAAATCATGTGATTTCTTCGCAAATCAATCCCTTTAAATTCTACTAAACCTCAATCTAAATCTTTATCTATCAACTACGCACATTAACTAGGAAGTGTATAACGTTATTTTCATTCGTAGTTCATCCCTTCGTTAAATTACCAATTCTACATAACATAGTTACATAAACATCTCGTGTTTTTATCAAGCAAACTGTTCTAAGATTACCCGTAGAGAATGAAGCTAGTATATAAATGTCGCCTAATGCTTGAAACACACGTGTCGTACACACGCAACATACTCGTACGCATCGTCACCATCATCATCATGATCAACCTCATCAGCATCATCACACAAGTGTTTTCATTCAGAGCGATCTGCATTGCAACACAATTGAATCCATCGTCACTATCATCATTATGATCAACTTCATCATCGTTATCACCTTACGCAGAGTCATAGTTCTCATGCTGTTACTATGCTGAGATTATGCTCTCTAAAACAATTTTGGCAAACACAAGTTTTTCGTCAAATCGATCTGCATCGAAGGCGACAGACCAGCTAAGCGTCACTCTCAATTCGATCGTGAAGCAAAGTACATTATATAGTACTGATATCTAATCTAATGTTATCTAATTTTTTTTTACCAATGAGTTGTTAATCTAAGTTGTGTTAAAATCCTTAAAGCATAAATAAAACATTTATAAATATAAAAGTGGAGATCGATGAGTCTATAATCCGTGCAGTAAAATTAGGGAACAGAACACGGAACAGAACACATACAAATAAGCGAATGTATGTGCTTATTGCACGTAAATGCAGCAATGCAAAACATCTCTATTCCTATTTTCTATTTATACCTATTTATACCTATTTTAATGCCAAACCCCAGTAGTAGAACAGAAAAATTATACAATTTAGTACAACTTTCTTCATTTGACATTTTACTTTCAACAATGACAGCACACAATGCGATGAAATGTCAACATTTTACTGCACGTCTGTCTGTAAACTATAACGTTAAAGCACAAGTGTACTTTATTTTTAAAAGTCATTCCTGGAGATCAATATAAATACTTATCTATGTATGTATATTATTTCATTCTACGTCTTCAAGGCCTTAAGAAAATAGAGACTTTCCCCGCATCCGATCTAAATCAAATCTTTTAACTGGTTCTGATAATCATCGCTATCTCATACTATGGACAGGGCTTTATGTAAGAGTACAATTAGATAGAGGTCATCGTTAAATAAACATACTGGAATCATATTGATGACGGATAAACCCGCGTTCTTGTTTATTACATAAAAATCAATATATGTACGTATCAACTTGGGAAATCAACAACCCACGTATTGACTGTTTCAGAATAGAAGCTTCTCTAGAGACAAATGACTGGTAGTTAGTTGATATTAACCATTCAGAGTGCTTTTGATAGCAGGAGTTGCCAACTCTTAACAGTGTATTCTAAACGTATTTCCAGTATCGATTGAAGATAAATGTACATTACATACAAAATCCTCAAGGTGTAACTTTTAAAAACAGAAACAAAATTTGTCCACAACGACGAATGTGTGAAACACACGTGATTGTAGAATATCTAGCCAAGGACGTTGTTGCTGTAGAAGACACAGATATTTTCCTTTCTACCTTTTTAACTTCCGAAGCTGTTCGCTGTTCGACAAGCTGACGATTTTGTGCGATTGGTGCTATAACCCCACAATCTGCCGCATACTGTACAATTTTGAGGATCACTTGACTTACAACGATTAAATAAAACAAAATAAAAGTAATTAATAGCTAAAGAGACGATAGAATTCCTCCGTGATCTAAAACAATATTGCAACAAAGGTAATCGATTTCATTTTAAAGAAAATCTAATCAAAGTTAACTACAAGTTGAGGGCACGATATCGTCGTTATATTCTCTAGAGCCCTCAAGGGCCTTCAAGTGAAAACCTAAACAACTTTCCAAAAGCGCCAAAGACAAGCGACAGGATTTCGTAGAACTAGTCTGTATACGAAAATAAATGTATGTCGCTGTAACCCCCTGAAAAATACCGTTATACCGCTTTTTAAATGAAACAGAGGTCGACAAACATTTCAGATAAAATCGGGACAACTGAAGAGGATTGAATAAGGGATCGATGGTGCTTATGAGGAAGGAATAGGAATGTAAACATTTTTTTAGATTCTGCTGAAATAACGAGAAGTGCTGCCACCCATTATTTCATTGACACTTGTTCCATTTGCATTCAATATAAATGTGTCTACTGTCAAGTGAACGGTATACATAATATGCGCACATTTGATATATGTACCTTTGTTTTTATTTATGTATGTTTATT
Organism: Xylota segnis; assembly: GCA_963583995.1. Lineage (NCBI taxonomy): Eukaryota > Metazoa > Arthropoda > Insecta > Diptera > Syrphidae > Xylota > Xylota segnis. The sequence continues at coordinate 82,292,559 of OY757237.1, forward strand.
TATATCAACTTATTGTATTAATCAAAAATCAAATGCATTCACATCAAACGTAGATTCAATCCAGACAACTCTACCTATGTGTACATATTTACGTCCATATGTTTATAAGGCACAGTATCGCAAGAACACATCAGACTGAAAGCAAGCAGTAAAATTCATGTGATATAAGCCTACAGCTCGAGTTCACGCCATAAAACCATTATAACGATACATACTAAACTTTCCGAAGAAAGATTTTTTTCCTTTATGCACGTCGTGCAATCTGTTGCTTCTTGCAACTCCCAGCGATAGCAGTCCTACACATCGTAGAACTAGAGCACGTATTTCTAAGAACTAAGTAGGCGTGAATTCTTTCATGCACTCCTTTTGCTCAATGAACTAAGCTTTAGTGCAATACAGTGCCACGCAGGGAATAAACAAAAACGAGCCCCAGAGCACAATTCCACTTGTATCTTCTAGTTCTCTTTGGTATTGTTTTTATTTGCTTTTTTTAATGCGGGCGTATGAGATACACTTTCATTCGCATATTCTATTTATTCAAAAGTTCAACGCCGGACGTGCCGATCATTGTTTATTAATCATTTTCATTTGCAGATTCTGGGAAACTGATCTGCGTACGGTACGGAAGACTAACCGCTCGACTGTAAGACAAAGGAGAACCACCTTCAGGGGGAAATTATTACCGTAAGTAAATGCTTATTGTATTTTTGCGTGTATTTTGTACCGCATGTGCCGCACAGGACAGGATGATGATGGCTCCGCCATTATGATTTACCACGTCTACTGCTAGTTGTCACTCCAAATTAAGCAAGAAGAACGAAAAATGAAAAGGGTTGTGAATATATTTTCATAGACCTGTGCGTGCCTTTATGACTTCCCCTGCAAAGGATTATTGTTTCTTTTATTTTGTTCTATTTTTCCAGGTATGAGGGCTTGCAAGAGCCACGTAACAAACAACTTGATACAGTTCTAGAGCAGGCGCTTAAGGAAGCCTCAGACGATGTGACATTTAAAAAGGTCAAACGAATGAGTTATTCGAGTAATGCAGCCGGAGAGGTGCGTAAGTTTATGACAAACACTTTATTTACCATAAGTAAATGAACTTTGAACTTTGAAGTTCATACTGTGTATGAATAGGTCTGTAGATTAGACACTCCAAATCCAATTAATCCTCCCTAATATGGTCATCGTTGCTTCTTAACCTTCATACATACATATATTGTAACGAGGTAATCGGTTTTCATTATTTTATACCATAAATCAGAAGGTATTTTTAAAGATTATATCTTAAAGATTTCAATAAATCGCAAATCCCCTAAAGCAACTTTATGACGTAAGAATTTTATTTCGATAGAACTCTGCCTGAATCCAATTGATGACTCACTCAATAGAGGACATTCATTTTTTCACCAGCTTTCAACTCATCCTTCATGCGAAACATCAATTTAAAGGACAAGGACAACACATCCACTGAATCCAAAATCGTTAAAAGTATCACACGCCATCAGTCGGACAGATGGGAGCTATAAATCCTTAGCGGTCCTCGCCAGTGTTACGATTCAATAGGATTGGAATTGAATTGATTTTTTTTTCTTTTTTACTTGCACCTATAGGTACCTATAGGGCAAGTATTGTATTCGTGCAAAATTTGGAACTCGAGATTTTAATCAAAGTTGACATTACTATAATGGAGAAGTCCAAAAAAGTAGGTCCGCCAATGCCGTCTGTCTGTCTGTCTGTCTGTCTGTCTGTCTGTCTGTCTGTCAGTCTGTCAGTCTGTCAGTCTGTCTGTCTGTCTGTATATTCGACTACAGCCTAAACGGCTGAACGGATTTACTTCAAAGTTCATATATAGGGTCTGTGGGATATTCCCTAGAGGCGAAATTTGAATTTTCATTCTAACCTCAAAATTAAGGGTAGTTTACTTAAGGCCGATTTCAGTTAAAATGGATTTTCTCAAAAACGGCTCTAACGATTTCGATAAAATTTGATGTGTGGGTTAGTTTGGGCATATGCTATGAGGTGGCATACCACGTTTTTCACGAAAAATTCGAATAACGGTAATATTGCAAAATCAGCTGTTTCTCGGGTATTTGTGCAGCGATTGGCCTAAAAATTATTATTTGTAGGTTATAAGACAAGTGCAAAATAATGGCTTACCAAATTTTGGATTGCCACGCCCACTTTTATAAAACTTATTTTTTTTCAAAATTTTTACTAGAAATTGAGAAAAAATTATTTAAGCAAAGTAATGGGCCTTAAAATCCTCTATAATTCACTCAAACCCCCTATCTGGCCACGCCCACTTTTTATGGGCATTTTTATAAAAACAAAACATTGAGTAAACTCCAACAATGTTATGACTATTATTCCATCGAAACGCGGAATGGCACGCCTACTTTACTGGGAAGAGCAAGACTTGGACTTTAATCCTGATAAAATTATGCACTTATAGCATTACGGTGCAAGTACGTACGACCCAGTCGTGCACTTTATTTTGTGTAAACTCTCGGACGACTTTGTGAGATTAATTTGTTTCAAAGATTAAATGCTTCTGCATTGCGAATGGATACTTAATAGTTGTCCACTCAAACAATGGGGATTTTCGTTTCACTCCATGCGGTGGACTAGAAAAAGGGCAGCCAATTAAATGTGCGGCTATGATAGTAATCCATACAATGACTTTAAATTAAAAGCTCCGGACAGGGCTAATTTGAGAGACAGATCTCAATCTGTTTAGCTCGGGGATAAACATTAAATGGTCTACCATTAGAGTAGTTTTTCTGTTGAGGTAGAACGTTACGACTGTAAAATATGTACTACACACACACATACAAATGAACGATAAAAGGAGTGGATGTAGAAATAGTTGCTGAAGCAAAGCATTTCTACACATTTACTATAAATGTTCACGGAAATGTGAAAATATTATTTGACCGTCCTTTAGTATACATAGGTATATAATAAGTTAATAATCGGTTTTCAAAAGTAATTAAATTATGCTGAGAAAGAAAAATAGACTTTCTTTATCGAATTTATCCTTAAAGTACTCGTAGGTAGGTACTGCGATACTTCATCAACACTGCAGTCGTATAAGAGACCAAATGGAATAAGTTGTTGATTTAGGTGGCAATTTAATTTTAAATTTAATCAACACAATTTGAAATTTCTACCTTCTTAAAGGTAAAGGATACGTTTTTGTAATACGTATGTGTATCTTATGAACGACATTACACCACTTGCTCGAAGAAAGTCACAAATTAGGAAATAAGACGAAAATCACTGTTTTAGTTGAACATATTTGGAAATAGTTATAATTAATTTGGTACTCCTCCTTTTCGTTGGCCTTGAATGTTGGAGCATATAGGAAGAATAGTAACAGCGATTACTTATATTTCAAAGACAATAAAATAAAATCCCTATTGAATAACAAACAAATATTTGATGGAATTATGTACATACATTGTACATGTTCTTTATGAACTCGAATGTTGAAATCAATGCCTTAAAACATTACTCTTTTTAAAAACCAAATACCTAACAGCAGACTTCGGTATCACTTCGGGCGGCAACTGCTAAACATCAAGTTATCGTTGAGGAAAATTATCTGTCGTTTCAGTTTCTAATCAATTTATAAAACTAGTAAAGCCTAATAAAGGGTCTGTATTAAAGGCTTGTACTAAAAGCACGTAGAGCTCCCGAATTCGAACAATAGCCGTATAGTACAAATGCCATATACATATAAGTTGGAGTTTAAAACTTTGCCTTATCAGTTTACGGCTATAATTGATTAACGGATCCTTAAAAAAGTAACCAATTTTAATTGAAAGTTATGTCCACGAAGATGGGCCAAAATGTATAACGTTACAGCAGATATAACTTTACCAAATGACGACAACTTTCAGTTTGATATTAGTAAAGTAATCTGATGCAGAATATATGTGGACAACCCACCAACCCAACGTAATGGAACCCATTAAAATCGCGGAACACTAAATTTTCCAATGCAACTTGCGTTTCGGGGCAGGATTCCCGCCTGTTCTACGCCAACTGGTCGACCGATTTGATTCTAGAACAAGCTCTGGAACCTCTGAAAAAGATGATATCCAACAAAAGTACCAAATTATCATTCGAAGCTCTCGTCAAAACGACTGAAAATGCTGCAAAAAGAGCTCAAATCGTCATCAATATTAGCCCATTTGACCAATAGCATCTTAAAAAAGTAATGTTACCATTTTAAAAAAATTATAATTTGATATTGTTTCACTTTAAAAATATACCAAAACAACTTCGAGTGAGAGTTTTTGGGTCACCCCGCATATATTTATGGATATGTAGGTATAGAAGCATTCTCATCACTATGCATACTTTCGGTTAACCTCAAATTCAATTAACCATCTATGCATATACATATATATTGAGTTCCCTCCACTGACCAACTTAATTAAATCCATTTCTTCGTTCTCATTTTTTCAGTTGACACAACGCTTGGCAAATGCAGCCGGTCTTAGCAGCAACTCTACCAATATCGGTAGTACATCCTCGTCTCCAGCTGACGCACTGGGCGCGGTGCGCAATTCAAAATTAAGTGCTGACCTTCAGGCATTAGATAAATTGGTGTCCTCACTACTGGAGCATCATCAGCTACCCGGGGGAATACCAACTACAAAGGCTTCGGTAAAATTGAATCGTTTACGTCCACTGTCGCGTTCCGCGAACAACCTTATGTTTGGGCGGTCACCAGTAAAGAGCACTGAGTTCGGTGGTGGAAATAATTTGAATCTGGGAGCGATTAACAACGCTGCCGGTGGTGTTGGTGGTGGTAATAGTAGTGGTGGCGGTGGCATTCAACACACATCACTGATGCCAACTATTCTGGAACAAAATCAAAATCCTGGTGGCAATTCGTGGTCATCGGATCGATCCGCCACAGCTGGTGTACGAAATGTCCTCAACACGATTGCGAATGCACCGCATAGATTCAGCCAGAGTTTGGCCTCGAATCAGGATGAGGACAACGTTAATTTAACACAAAATATCCTACAGTAGAATAACTATGCTATTAATGACTATAACCAAATAGATACAATATCTCATTAGAATACGAGTCTTGTTTTCTCTTGTATAGATGGAGGTGGTTCACCGCAGGTACTTGGCGATAGATACGAGTACTCAAAGATACAACTGCAAACATATGGTGAGAGTAATTGAAAAAGATACGCCCAACAGTCAAGTGAAATTACTTTGCTTTCTGGTCAGTATCTAACCTAAAATCAATTAAACTAAAACGCTTCTTAAAATTTTAAACAGAATGTCTGCGAAAATTTAAAGTAAGTATGATATAAGAGTATAACAACAAGAACATCTTTCGCAATTGTATCTAACGTTAAGGCTTCCTTTTCACGATTCTCTTTGTTTCAGTTCCTTAAAGCCCATATGTTCACATTTCTGTGTGTATAATTACTTATTTCTTGTTAGAATTTTTAATTTTCCGTTCAGAGTTGGGAACAACCATTCTTCCAGAAAAAAATTGTAAGGAAACCTTAAAAATGTTACACCTCTGTCCACATTATTAGAAGTCACTCGGTGGTGGGTTTCTAGATTTTCTCCTCTCCTTTGCAACGGCTTCGGAAGGACTCTGTACACGTCGGTTGCTCAGAAGATAATTATGTATTCACATTAAAATAATGAGACTGGCGCACATTTTTTGGGTTCATCTCCTGCAGGATTCCTTTTTCTTCGGTCGTTTGCTCCATGATTTGTGGGTGTTGAATTATAACTTGAAAATATTTATTTTAACTACTGGGGCACATTTGTACATTTGTTCACTTGTAAGTGACAACGGTAAGGCCCTTGGAATGGGGTACAATTTTAATCAACTTGTGTAAGGCATTATCATTGAGCGGTTTCCTAAGGACGATTAATTTATTTTTACGGTTCTCTTGGAACATAACTTAATGAATTATTGTTAATGTTCTCAAGTAGTTGTTATTCTTTGTGTAAAAATCAGGGAGTGTTTGTGAATTTAATTACTTTAGAGGGAATTTTATAAAATATGGCGACTTCATGCTGTTGCGTTCTAGCTCTGCTTTGCGTTAGAAATTAAAGTAGTAATTAAATACAATTGTATGAATCTATATGTACTTATAATGCTTAGTAATCATTTCACAAATTAGAAGACTGTTTATACCCTAACCTAAGCGTATATAAGATACAGAGTTTCTAACATAGCGAAGTAATCGAGATACACGCTGTGAGTTCTTCCCCACATCGTTTAAGCAGTTTTGATTTGACAACTGTGGATGAGATAGTCTTTATGGCGGTTTGACTGTCGATATAGATGTCTATGGTCTTTCTGGAGTGTAGTTTCATCGATATTTCTCGTGCCGCTTCTGCAATGAGTAGTAATTCCGCTTGGAACACACTGCTGTGGTTTGGAAGTCTTAGGGAGCGGGCAATTTCGGGTTCAGATGAATATATGCCAGAGCCTACTCCTTCGTTATTTTTTGATCAGTTAAAATCGAGATATTATTCGGGTTGATGCCCCTCCCGTTAGTACATTCCTCTTTTGGGAGAAAGATTGTTTTAACGGTTAGGCTGAAGTCGTGAGATGGTGATGTATAATCGATCTCGCAATGGTACGATGGCTTAAATTGTTTTAAGCGTAGTGAAATCTTTGAGTTCGTTGAATAAAATTTAATATCTGAGCCGATTTTGATGGAATTTTGCATGAAACATTTACAATTATTCGAGGATATCTTTGTGCCGTGCTGAAACATCCACTTCATAAGGGCTAGGGAGGATAGGGTATCATATGATCCGTTCTAGTCCCATTTGATTATGTCAATGGACATACATACGTATGTATGTACATACATATATTCGAATTATATATAATAAAATATGTATTATATATCAATATGAAGTTCGAAATGAAAAGAAAGACCACTATAGAGAGAATGAGGATGGTGGGATGAAAGAGAATGGGTTAGGTCGGAGGTTACAGATGCCGAAACAAGCTTTCCCTAGTTGAGACGGACAATCAAGGTGGGCAAAGTTTTGAGAAACGCTTAGCAATGCAAACACAAACACAGGTGGCAACCATTATAATTTATGTTTACGATAAAACCATCGTTCATCCACGGAAATAGGATCCCTAATTACGAGTTGCAAAGCTTAATGCAATACTTGAAATTTTAAATTTTATTAATTAAAAAGGTACGTATACAAAAAAATATGTGTGTGTTTGCAATTGATAATAGATTTTTTTAAATTTGAATTTTACGGGGGTACATAATTATGTACATAGTCCCCAAAGTTATATCTGAAGAAATGTTCGACATGAAAGGTTCGACGTGAAATTGTACCAGGTTCAGCAAAATAATTTGGTGATCATATATAAAAATTTTCAAATTTAAAACAAAACTTACATGTTTTTCCAAGATACTCGGCAGATGTTCCGAAGCCTTTCTTTCGCCTTCCACTGAACGATAAAATGCTGTGAGATTCGTCCCAAGACGAATAGTTACTTCGAATCTGGTTTTTCCCGTTCGAGCTGCAATAATTAATAATTTTAAATATTACATAACTTTGTTCCATTAAAGTTCTGCAAAAAAATATAAAAAAATAAAACCTTCTTATCGGAAATCAGAACTAATGCTTTTGCTCCACTACAAACCTTCTTGAACTTACATTTAACAAACCTCAAAGTTTCAATCATAAACGATAATGAAATTCTAACTCTAATTTACGACAGAAAACTAGAACGGAGAGGTATGTCGAACTCCATTCCTTGGACGATAGAAACACATGAGTCCAATGCTATAAATAGCAGTGAACCAGGAATATATCTTTGACGTATGTACATACATATACCCGCTGAAGGTGCGCGTTGTGTTTAGTGCATTGGACTACGGAGAAAGGGGTTCCAGGTGCAATCCATAAACAACACCTTATTTTATTTCACGGCCCCATATCTCGCGAGTATCTGACAAACATCCGAAAGTAATAATAAGCTGGCCTTCGGCTAGTAGGACCCTTCCATTCGTGTAACGATTACAATACGCACAACACAAATGGTTGTAAGAAAGTACGTCCCAGATATTCCCTGAGATGAAAAGATAGACTCAGAATAAAAAAACGATGCCCAATTGTCTTAAGTATTTCTCTTAAGATCCCTACCAAAATTGTTCGAAAATGTTTTATTTGGTAGTTTGTGGTTGTTTTTGAATGTACGTTGTTTTTTCTTACTGATCAAAAAATATCATAGGACTCAGCTGGTCTAAGGCGTTTCATTAAGTTTACACAGTAACATATGGAAATACTCGAGATATGTAGATCCTACAAACCAGTATCAATAGCGAAGATGATTTAATTGTGATCGTTCATTCGTTCGTATGTATGGCAACACTTTTTGAGTTTTGAGTCTTAAATTTTAAGCAAGGAGGATGAAATTTTAAATAGCTTTAAAAATGGCCCCCAGTATTTCATAAACATAAAGAATGTTTCATAACTTAACCATTTAAATTGCTATTCATCTATAGCTACATTGTAAATAACCACGCCCAGTCTTTGGGGATGTTTTCAATATAGAACCGACTGAAGTCAGTGGATTATCCTTTATATTGCAAGGTATGTAGGTGAACCAAATAATGTTCTCGTTCAGCTTTATAAATGTGGATCAAATGATGTGAAACAAATAATTTAATTTAACATCTGGGCAATTTGTTTTCTTTGAGTTAATACGATAGATTTGACATTGTGGTTTGTGTTTATGGGCGTTTCGCTTTTTCTAATAAGGCCCACCCAAAATGTATCTGTCGTTGACTAAGAACACCATGGATGCATTTTATAAAAGCCCATAAGTACCAAGACGATTTTAGAACCACCGCAGTAGACTTTCAAGTGAACAAGTTACTGTACTATCACTCCAAACCAAACTCGGGCACCTGAGCATTAAAATAGTTGAATTTTTTTGTTTGAATTAATGATTGAAGTTTTTGCTTTCGGTTCCTAAAAATACAATTAAAATCATAACAAAAATGTTTAAATTGTTATTTGAATTTGCGTTAAAATATAATTTTTCAGCATTCGAACTACAACTGCGTGTCCGAGTTTGGCGATTCACGTTGATTTTAATATGGATCCATTATGTATGTAAGTCTACTACATCTGCAAATTACAAAAAGGTAAGCCTTAGTTAGGTCACTTACCTTATCTTTAATATGACTCTAAAATAGTTCTACAGACATTCGCGACGTCACATCCAATGCATGTCGCACACATAGTTTTTTTTAACAACTACTGCTTCGGTTAACCGCACTTAGAAAACAAATATTTTCAGCAAATATTACGTAGAACCACAAGCTATGGCAACAATTTGCATAAATCACATTTACACAAATTAAATTCTACTGTTCTACTAATTATTTGGTTGTTCACAGCGGTTTTGACCAGAATGTATGTTTACGCAAATTTACATTTGCACCGCTGATTATTGTGCTAATGGCAATTTCCAATTTTATGACCAAAAACTGGTATCGATTTTCCTCGCTGAGTCCTTTCCATTAGCTGGACATACTGTTTATTGGGCAACGAAATTACGAGTAAATAAAAATAATATTCAATTAAAAGTAATTGTTTATCTTTAAAGAGAGCGAATGGCAATTAATGTACGGTAATTGTATGCCACCTACAATTTTTAATTGCACTGAGGAAAACAGTAACAACAAAAATACTTTAAATTAATTAAAGTAAACGAAACTAGCGTATTATTTAGCATTCAATGCATGTTTAATTTGGCATATTAATTTCAATAAATTAAATGTGGTAATAAGAATAATTTTTATAATTCATTCACTACGATATAAAAAGCTTATGACTGATTTAAGTTTAACTGTATATTGTTCTGAATACCAATTTGTTAAAATGCCAATTCAAAATCTGTAAGCCAATCGACTTAGTTACTCGGTCAAACCAGGCATTCAATAATTACAGATCGAATGGTTAGTTACAATTTACTCAACATAATTATTTCTACACGTCTAGTGGCTGCGGTACATTTTATTTGAAATTCATGATAGGTAATTACAGGACCTATGCTAGGATTAACCACAAATACAGTAGATGGAGTAAAAAGAAAAAAGGATATGTTGTGTAAGTTTAAACGGATGCAAAACGATTAACGCTGTTATAGTTATATATAATACTTGAAGCGATAGCCGATAGGGTAAATAAATTGATTAACCATTGACGAGTTTAACATTTTAATAAAACCATCAATTCGGTGTTCCTTACAATTCTCGGAATGCCTTTCGACTCAAAGTTTAAGCGGATATCGCATATAAAAAAGAAACAAAAATAACTTGAAACTGAACAATTTTACCAATAGCTTCAATATCATGTATTAGATACAAACATTTTTAAAGACATCTCAAACAATCAAAGATAAATTACAAAAACTTTACGATAACATAAATCCGACAGATGAACACTGCAGTCTTTTAGATTCTGGAGATAAATATTGTTAGGTATTTGGGACAATTTTAGCAGATCTGGCAGTCATTTTTTTTTCATTTAGACGTTTTTTTTTTGTTCTTTTTTTTTTCTTTTCTGAACATAGTTAGCTTAAGACAAATCCTGATAGAAATACTTTTTGAAACCCATAGGTATATCAAAGGAACCATTGTCAAATAACAATATAGCTACTATCGAACTGCACTATCCATTAAAATATTCATACATACATACCTACATGTACATATGTATGTAAATCCAAAACAGATTGCTATTTACAAACTTGATTTTAAACAACTTAATGTACTCACCTGCCACTCTCCCGCTGCTGATGCTGTTGGTACTCCTTAAGGCGCCGGACGTATAACCGAAATCACATTCCTTGTGACAATCTTCTGAACTATTTCCTGTACATCCTGAAAAGAAAGCCGAAAAGAGATTATTCAAATCGAACATAACTTTAAAAACCACTCCAATCGAAAGCAGCATTTGTAATGAATAAAGCTCACTTTACATAATGTCCTTCAACATCGGCAGAGTTTCGTTTTCTTACCAACCAACGATTGGTTAAACTGGCTAAATTCTATACCTCAAATATTAACATACAACTTCTGTCTGCCTCACTCCAATGGTGTAGCTAATTTTGTTAAACCCTTCAACTTGAAAACGTTAACCTATTTGAACACCCTCTACGCTCTACGAGTATGTATGTACATACGTAAAGACCCTCCCCGCCCGCACTTACATCAGTGCAAGAGTAGCACAAATAATACCATCTGGATAGCCTTGGATAAGCGAATATGACGTAGAAGTACAATGATATTGAAATCAACATATCCAGCTCAAGTGAGTATCGTGTCCCTGCCATCGTCCACATCGCCATGACGATAGGTATCAGGAGTACCCCATGTATATTGATTCTGCACTTCTAAACAACATTTGATCTCGATTCAAGAAACTTGACTTTGCTCAGATACCGCTGCCATCGAGCGAAGTAGCACAATATATGCCAATGTATGCATGTCGAGGAAAAGCATAGAATCTTTCAAATCGATTGCCATGGGGTGCACATTGTAAACAAAACCTTAAATTACTTTACAAGTGGTGCAATAGTAATTTCAATTTTTATCCGGGGATAGCAGAAGCAGCTTCACTTTGTTGTAACTACGGGGAGCCATTCCTCAATTTTACTGTACTCTATACGAATCCTGATCAGGAGAAGAATATGTTCAGCATTGCACAGTGGGCGGGAGGAATTTGGTCGTCGACAGGACTTCTTCCTGGGAAGTTATATTTTTGCATCAGTTGACGCAGAGATAGGGGCGTTAGAAAAGCCCCAGATATTACTGTACCTTGTCTTATGAATGTTGTAGCAATGCGTAGTTATACTTACGTAGATAACCCTTTTTATGATTTAATTTGGCACTAGGCTACTGTGCAAATTGAGTACATATTTAGTTCAATGTGAATTAAAACTAGTCTGGTACTGTCGCTTTTTATACCCTATCCTAAGGATATCCATATGTAATAACCGGGGTAGGTTAGGTTAGGTATGTGGGTCAGTACAGACCCATAGGGGAAAAAGTCCCTTGCCCATTGGTAAACCGTAGTACTAAATTGTATCTCGTGAATCACCAAACCATCCTGTGGATTTGATGAATTTAAAGATTTCGCTAATTGGTCTATTTGATACTTATTCCAGATCACAGAAAAAGTGTCGCCCTAGAAATTTTAATCTAAGGTGGACAAGCCCAGGACATTGACAGAGAAAGTGGGTTGTATCCTCATTAGCTTCCTCGTCTCCACATTCCCGACATAAGTCTTCATCCGTGAGTTTCAGCTTTCATGTGGTACCGAAGAGAGGTATGCCCCGTAAAAATTCCTATAAGGACAGAAAGGGATTTCCTGTCCTTTTGCATAAATCGATAGGTCATATTCTTGTCAAAGCAAGGTCATAGGCTTCTAGTGATCACACAGGTGTCCTGAGAGGACCATGTACCATTGGCCATGTACTGGCCCTAATCCATGCCTCTTGCTTCAATATGCAAGGCGGGATGAACACCGAGGTGTCTACCTGCTGCGATGTAGATTTAGAGCCTCTTCTTGCCAATTCGTCTGCCTTCTCATTACCTGGAATACCTTCGTATCCAGGGACCCAGTAGAGTGCAACCTTGTGTTGTGAACCTTGAGTTCATCACGAAAGCACTTCACAAGCTTGGATTTTATTTCAATAGCAGTAATCGTTTTTATTGCCACCTGGCAATCGATGAAAAAGGTGATACTGCTAAGACCTCCACTTGGAAAACACTGCTATGGTTCGGGAGGCGGAGTGATCTAGATATGCCCATCGGTTCAAAAAAAATGTCAGACCCTACGCCTACATCCATCTTAGATCCATCTGTAAAGATAAAGATGACACGTGTATTGGCATCCTGACTATCCTTATATTCTTTCCTGCTTGGGAACGAGCTAGTAAAAGGTCTGTGAAAGTCTAGGAACGGAGTAAGGTAATCCGTAGGTAATATAAGCTTTTCCTAGATATTTCTCCAGGATCATGGAATGACCTGTTACATTATGTCTCCAACTATCTAACTGACTTATTATAACCGGCGTAACCCCTATGAAGTAGACATATGTTGTATATGTGTATATTTATGAGTAATTCAATTGCCCCGATGATTAACCCTGTCCGTCCGTCCGTCCGCATATCATATTCATTCTACCTCTCGCGACCGTCTGACCGTCTGCATTTTGGACATGGCATGTGAAGAATATAACACGCAGAACACGATGGGTTCTGAAAAGCTAGTCCCTGGGTCCAATGGATCTGTAATATTACGGTGTATGACACACAGACTTGACTTGAGATAGCTTTTACAATAATATCAGAACCCCTTTTTGGTAGTCATCTTAAATTGTTTCACTCTCTAAGTTTCTTCCTATATAGAAGGGCTGGGTATGACTTCATGGCATGTAAGAGACTATCGGGTAAGTTCCCGATAGATTTGTAAGATGTATACCAAAGATGTTTCCATTATGAATCCGTGAATCTAGTTACAGCCTAATCACATTGAGAGCGAAACCTAAAAATGTACAAAAATTGTTGACTCACACTACATCTCGAGATCAAGAAGATTGAATCAAGAGATTTTCATGAACTCATTTAAAAGCTTCCTTTCCTACACTACTTAAGGAACACGAAAGGAAACTATATCAGATAGACTTCTTTACAGATTTTGCAATCTCTTCTTGGAATTTTATAGGACACTGACCAACAAAAAAATTATGCATTTGGCAGCTTAAAGTACCATGTAACCCAGTAAACTATATTTTTCAGAAGAGGCGAAAGCATATTATATTCCAACGACCTTGTATGTTGATACACGAGGTATTGACGTTTTCGGTTGAAGGTCTCAAAATATTTATATGACTTTTCTTCATCTCTAGCAAGTTTCTGTGACGAATTTGGCATCCAGATTTTCAGGTTCCTTAGATAAATTGGTGAAGGGAAATATAATGAATGAATATAATGAATGATGCACGTACCTGCACACTATTAAAATTATAGATTCGCAAAAAAAAGTAAGTTATGCTATAGTACTCATTGAACATAGAAAACTTTAATGAAACAAGAAATGCATGGTATCTGAGTTCTATATAAGTACATACGGGAAATATCTCATATAACCATAGTATATGAACTGCAAACATTCAGATATGATATGGTATGACCTTATGAGATTTCAAGGAAGCGATGCTTAACCTTTTTGACAACTGATTGCATTTAGATCTCAGACTAAAAGTCAAATACAGACCTACGGATATATAAAGTAGAGAAATCTTCCAATTTTCCCAACATTTTGACACATTGACATATTTCACCAGAAAAAGATATTAGAAAACTATTTTCGAAATTTAGTGGAATTATCTGAACATGCCGACAGTATTAACTATGCATCTATTTCAAATTGATTGACTGCCCCCGGTGTAAGCAGTCCCCAAACTTTTACATAATCCTCCAACCTATCACTTTACTTCCAATCCAGAAACTCATAAACAAAAACTTGGAATTCGTTTACGTTAACAAGGGTCGTCGGTTAAAATAGATAAGAACTTATAAACCCGTCACCAGCCTTCGGGTGGATATCTTTCAAGAAACTTTAAAAATGATTTCCTTGTTTGTCTATTGGAATCCTCAAAACAATTTCCCTCGATATTGTCGTTGAACAACAACAGCATCGGAAACCCTTGAAATAGTTTTTTCTGTGGAATATGCCATCAAAGTACTTTTCTTCAGCAAAGGAAAAAGTGTGACAACTTATTGAGATGAAATTGCCATGAGGAGTAAAGGACGACCGATTACCAAACACAAAGCAACATTTACTTTCCATTCTCTTCGTCTATTGTCTTGCAATTGAATCTTTTTACACTATTTTCTCTAAGGGTTGTGTAACTCAAAAGCAGATTGTATGTGTAAATCCCTTTTCACTTACTCATGAATCGTTTCTGTAACAGTGCAATATACTTACTTCACAATCGTACTTATGTAAGTTCTAGTTCTTACGTAAAGGACACACGATGTACATATGTAGTTCGACCATTTGACAAGGGTATCAGGGCATCATCTTATCGCAAGAGAAACCATATAGAAAAGCTACAACACAACTAAGTAGAACGGATTACATATGTTATGTATAGTGATTGGTCTTAATGATTTTCTTAAATTTCTAGCAAAAATAAGTTCAGCCATGCACTTCTATGGGTGCGGTTGGTGTAGATGCTTGCATACCTGTGACTCTCAGGCTGTTCATTCTTGGTGTGCTCTTAAGCATTTTTGTTATATATTTCACAGTATATGTTTCATGGTGAAGTTGTATAACCAGAATTAATTTGGTTTTACATCATAACTGCACACCCAATAAGCCTTATTAGCTTTGACTTCTCAGTCTTGCAGGTTTTTCCTTCACGTTAGGTTGGCTGGCTGCCTTCAGCGTTAAATTTCGTCTCTCGTTCTTATTTTGTTTAGATTTTATTGACAAAACATAGAGCATCTTTTCTCAGTAAATAGATGAGGGCATAGCAAGCTTCTACATAACCATCCTCGTAGTTGTGGGAGTCACTCTCATCAATCTTGTCGCGACAGTGAGGAAAAACAAGAGGGAAACTGATCAGAGACGTTGCAGAATGGACAGAGCGAGCATATGTCGAAGTGAGCTACTACCAATTTCTAACCAGACACGGGTAGGTACTTGAACCCGCACCACCAATACGATGGCAAAGGTCAATAACTCAGTATGCGAGTACGCAGACACTTAAATGAATGATGCATACTACATGTACCTACTTTATTGTATCAAATGGAAAACAGACTGGAATCGAAAATAGGCTATGTAACTCCCGAAAACTCGACCCAAGTGGAAAATGAGTTCCATACATGAATGTGGAACAACCCTTAAGCAATCCCAGAAGCAGTTCCGGGTTCAGCTCGCCTAAAGATGAAGAGCGTTTAGTCAGTTGGAGTCTGACACACCATGGATGATGAATTTACTCGTCAAAAAGAAAATTTCATAACGTATAATATTTCTTAATAACAGCTTATGGTATCGTGAAGCATGTGTGATACGTCATCACGAAGGTGACTTTTTTGTATGAAGCTTTGTGTATATCTACAATCATTTTTCTATCCTGTAAAATAACTTCATCCTTCAACAATAAATTGTTTGTCATCGGTTGACAATTGTGCATATACGAGTATGATACTTTATCGCCGGGACATGTCAACCCGCCCTACTTCTACCAACTTGTATCCGCGAGCGCATACATACATCAAAGGAAAACAATTTGCATGCTGCAATACAATACGATCCTTTTATCAAGAAAGCGCCATATACGGACTGCCAGTCGTCAACTACCCTCACCCACGTAACCAAGATACGTGTATGGGGACACTATACAGGATTATTGGTGTAAAGCGCTGTGATGAAAGTGATTTATTTATTGTTTGTTTATTCGCAACAATTGCTGAGGCCTTATCAACAGTGCTCCGTTTAAAGGTAAAATTTATCACGTTGCATATTTGCCTGTGCATATTAACTTTTTTCTCTGTATTTTGCAGACATTTTTATTGTTTTGAGCCACGTGATGAATGAATATTGTGGAATTGTTTCATATACATATGTATACATATGTATGTGTAAGGCTGAAATTAAATATCTCCAAATCCTCAACCTACCCATTGTAATTTCATTTATTTCGGATATTTCACATTTGTTTCCTTTGAATCCTGGCGGACAATGGCACGTAATAGCAGCATCCCCAATATGCCTGTAAGTAGAGAAGTAATATAATAGATATTATTTTAGCTACTCTTTGTATTTTTTTTAAACGCTATCGCTATCGCTGTTAGAATTCGTGTTCCAAATAAATTTAATTGTTCTCATGCAATTTGTCAAAGTTATCTGTCATATTAGAGATAACTTATGACTTTTCTCAAAAATATAAAAAAAAACATATAGAAAAACTACAATGCATCTGGAATATGGTACCTCATACTCCCTACTACGTAGCCCTTTCGATTCGACTTACGAACCAAACCTTTCCAATATCAGTCAACTCACTAGCAGCACAACAATATGTGTACACATTAATATGTACGTACATACATATGTGCCAGTATATTCTGTAATTTCATTTAAATTAATTTTGCGAAATCATCCAACTTTCCTTCGTAATAGTCTGTTTTTGATTTGGCAAAATAAGCAGTTTACACAAAGGGATCCGTGATCAATTACATATATGCTTATATCAGTTACATATCTATAACGAACAACACGAGGTGACAAAAATGATTGCAGACAAATTGAGTGATCAACATTCGCTATCCTAATAAATATGTATGTAATTCGTAATATGCACTTTCCCTGGCTCCAATCATATGTATGTATCATATACATGTATGTATTTATGTACATTGAAACATAACAAAAAAAAAATACAATTTGAAACCAATATCCTTAGAAGCACACTAAACACAACTCCATATATATACATATGTATGTATGTACAAGGAACCGCTGTGCATTGCACACCACTCGTTGTAGTTTCTGTATCGTGAAAACGTCCAATCCAAATCTTCTTGCGATGTTTAAAGGGCAGAAAGCAGATTTAAGTGAACGAAATTGAAAAACTTCACCACTTTAGCGCAGAGAGTCCAACCTCTAAGCCACCGATGGAGTGAACGAGCCGTTGCAGGAAAAGAAATATTAATATCAACAGACCATCAAAGCGAACTTCGTGAGAACTCGTGTAGATATTTTTTTTTTCCTGTTGAACATTTCTTTTAAAGTCTTTTTGCCTTCTTGTTGCAATGTTTGAGGACTTAGAGATATTCTGAACTAATTTTACGGTTTATTGTGTCATTAGGAGGAGTTAGAAAAAGACCTAATAGAAGTATTGGTGTTTATAGCAGCTGCCACAAAGTAAAATAAAACATTTCTCGAACACACCTTTGTGGTGGTTAGTCAATCACTACTCTTCTTCAGAGCTAAGACTGTCAAGGCTAAGTCTGAAGTGCATGTCAATCATTGATTTGACTCTGCTTTTATGGAACAATTAAAAGTTTCATCCGCGAGGTATTTATTTGGCATATTCCAAGAACGGATACAAATACCCAGCAAAAGCGTTTTTAATAACAGTTTACTTTGTCAGACTGGAATGACAAATTAATTATAAGGAATTCTTGTGGTTCGGATGTGAATGCCAGCCATCCAGCAGACATATTCAGAAGCTATGATGCGACGATTCCGTTCCCGGTACTATGGGAAGGAGGTTTAAAATTCAGTGGTTGGGATATCGTGTGGTTTACGCTGAATGATTGCGTTACAACGAAATGTGTTGACTTTAAAAGCCAATGAATATTGGATTGGTATTTTAACAAGAACGATGTAAACGCAATTATAATGGCAAAACAAATGATGAACCTGAATCTAGCTGAGCTCTGCGTGTATATACCATCCATATTCATATAAAAACAATGTCATGGAATGTTCGTCGGTACCTACAATGTACAAATGAAGAGGAACAATGATTCCTTAAGTATGCTTTTCCTTCAATATGTTCGTAACAAGGCAGTCATACACATATGTACATACATATAAGTTAGGACAATTTGTATCTTTCTTATAATATACACGAACGTGTATAAAAGTCTTGTGTATTTAAGTCGATGTGAACAAGGCCACTTGTTGACATCGTATTCTCCCAAATTTGGTGCCCCTTGAGAGTGGTATTGAACCAGCGTCCGGATAACGATTTGCTTAAATTGTGCCAACTGGCTCTTAAAATACTGCGAAATGTTTCACTGCTATACATATAGCGTTTCACAGTGAAACCACATTTTAAATATTTTTTCTCTGTTTTACTTGGAAACCGAGTTGATTTCTAAGAACTGAATTTCATTCTTAAACGATAAAATCAAGTGAAAAATTATGCATAATTAACTAAAACTTAATTAATGGCGAGGAAGTAAACTACACGAATGCAAGAATTTGTTGTTCAATGTTCAAAAAAAAATAAAGTGCACGACTGGGTCGTACGTACTTGCACCGTAATG